>LR752557.1:48991-76833 GCA_902729485.2 Mus minutoides | reverse complement strand
CTACCCACCCACTCCCACATCTTGGCCCTGGCATTCCCCTGTACTGGGGCATATAAAGTTTGCAAGACTAAGGGGCCTCTCTTCCCCATGATGGCTAACTAGGCCATCTTCTGCTACATATGCAGCTAGAGTCACGAGCTCTGGGGGTTCTAGTTAGTGCATATTGTTCTTCCACCTATAGGGTTGGAGAAATTCTAAGAAGGGGCTAAGTGTCCAAACTTTGGTCTTCATTCTTCTTGAGTTTCATGTGTTTTGCAAATTGTATCTTGGGTAATCTAAGTTTCTGGGCTAATATCCACTTATTAGTGAGTACATATTTTATTTTTGTGTTGTTTTCTTTTGATTTTTTTTTTTTTTACTAGATAAACTGTATCACCAATATTCCACCTGATTTTTAATGTGGATTAGTTTAAATGTAACCTAAAACTATTTCCATTTCATGAGCTCCTACAAATTAAACTTATTAACCACAAGGATGTAAGGAGTTACAGCATTTTCATATGACATACCAAGGTCAAATAAAGCAGCTAAATATAGGCAATGGCATAAACTTTCTGTTTGTTTCCTACCTGGTTTATGAATGTTAAATGTCACAGTTCCGATTAAAGTTTTCTGATCTCAACTTTTTAAAAGTACTTCCCACTTAATACATCCTTCGCTCAAACAACTTTGCTAAATAAAATTTGTCTGAAGTGTTCACTTTTAATTTTGTGGTTATACAAGTTCCACATAGATTATGCAGATAATCTCTATTTCTGCATCCTTTCTTTAGTCACTTTGAAATGTCCCCTACACAAGGTGGCATATTCAAAGCATATAAGAATTAGGAATGTACAACCTTAGAGACATATCTTAACCTCAGCATCACTCCCATGAAGAAAGAATAAACCCTGGTCTCTTTTGGATTTCTCAATAGGAAGAAGCAAAATCAAAGGCATGGGTGCAGTAAAGCCTGGGAGACGTAATTCCAAGAGGTAACAACAGAATAAAGGGATGAGGTTAGACACAACTAAAGGGAAAGACTCATACACATACCAACTAACACATACTGTGGCAAAAGGCATAGAGCCTACACAGGTCAAAACAGGATGTGGTCCCACAGGGAAGATGGGGAACTAGACAAGACCTCCAGTCCCTACCTATAAAGCTCTCTCCAATTAACAACAGCTTGCAAAGAAAACATTATTGCCTAGAAAGTTAGCAAACAAAACAAACAAACAAAAAACCCCTCTAGATTTGTTGTAATTTTTCTCCTTTGTAATATTTAGCAGTCCTAGAACAAGGAGTCTTATGTAGAATCTGATCACTGAAATGGATTATCCAGTTGTTTCTAATGCTCATTCCTCTTTGATGTCCCTTGGAAACTGAAAGCATATACCTATGCTGGATAGGAAACCACAGTCATCTTCCAAAAAGGAACAAAGACTTTTAAAGTATATTTTCACCTGAGCATTTAGTACTAGTGTGTGGTTTACTCTCCAGTCAATCATGCACTGCCTTCTTTTTTATTCATATCCCCACCCTACAACCCACAGTGCCTCCTGACAGTCCTGGCATGCCAGTGAATTGGATTAGCTGCTCTTTTCTGATCTCTGTACTGGATGAGAGTCCTGAGTTTATGAAATCTTTACAAATAAAAGAGGAGAAACTGCAGGAGTACTACAAATTGTGTTTCCATCCTAAGCAGATACTTATCTGTACTTCAGTGACATGACATATTTAGTTTCTTATATTGAAAGACCAGTTGTTTTAAATTCCCTTTTTTAAACATGTCTGATATTTATAAAGAATAAGCATGCTTATATCTATTTTATGTTATTGTTTTACAAAATATTCACTAAAATCTGCCCCAAAGAAGCTATAGACATGAACTAAAACATATACAGAAAAGTAAAACACTCACATTTTTCTTCTAGGTATGTTTTTGATAACATTAGAAAAACATTGCATGGAATTGTTCAAGATTTCTTTGAAGATGTATAAGGGAATTGGAGAAGATGAATGGTAAGATGGAAGATACACTTTTAAATGAGGAGTCATGGGTATTCCTTGACTAAAGGCAACATGCGTGGAATGAAAAATTGTAGCAAGTATATGTGATGTATGTTAAGACTGGCTCTGGGTTTCAAACTTATACCTGCTTTCTGTATAGTCTCAATCATGTAGTAATCCATCTAATTTGAGGATATTAAGCACATTTCAACTCCATCCTTTCTAGACTAATGGCACTGATTGTAGAAAGAAAGAAAAAAACTCTACCAAAATACCTCTTTTCCTAAATATTTACAATAAAAATCATCATTCTAAATACACTGTGTTAAGAATTCTTGCAATTTTTTTCTATATCAGGCAAGTCCATCATTATATTAGCTCAATTTAAATCTTATACTTACTGTCATTTTTCCCTTATTCTAAAACCTCCTAACAAATCTGTCATAAAATATTCAGACTCCTTTCATTTGTCTCTGCCACCTCAATATTATACTATACCTTCAACTCTCTCAAAGAAATTCTTCTCCCTCGGGGATCCCACTCAAAGACACTTTCAATTTCTCTTGAGGATTAATGAGACTAAAAATAGCCATGGGCAATTAGAATTTAAGTCTTATCCGAAGGAAAATTTAATACCAACACCAAAATGTTAAAACGAGGAAGATAGAGTTGATTCACAATTTAGTTCAGAACTTCATCAGACTAGTTTTATAAAACTGCTTCATCTCTGTAGCCTGATTTATAATGTACCAAGTAATGTCATGAGGAAAAGTCGGTAATCAGAAAGATAGATTCATAGAATACAAAACAGGATTTCCTCTAAAATATCTAAGAATGGCTAAGAATGAAATAAGGTGATAAATGGCTTTAAGAAGTATGCAAAGAAAGGTTCCTTTGATAGTATTACAAAGAAGAAGAAGAAGAAGAAGAAGAAGAAGAAGAAGAAGAAGAAGAAGAAGAAGAAGAAGAAGAAGAAGAAGAAGAAGAAGAAGAAGAAGAAAGAAAGAAAGAAAGAAAGAAAGAAAGGAAGGAAGGATAAAGTACATAACCATCCCCAAAATAATTCCAAGCAAATGAATGAATGCTTCTAATCCTAAGTAAATATATGTAAATTGATAAAAAATACTTTGTAACAAACATAAGAAAAATTGAATAACACTCAAATGTAATAAATTCTGACAAATTGAAATATACATGTGAACCCTCCAAAAATGTTGAAACTAAGAATTCCAGAACAGAATTAGTTCCCTCCCTCATTGTCCACAAGGCAGTAAACTTGCTCTTTTAAGAATAATAAAAATCAGTTGTGTCTGTATATAACTGAAAAAGGGTGCATGAAGCTTCCACACACTAGGCAAAACAATACCCGCAATCCCTGCAAAAGTCTTAAAGTAATCTCAAATTATTGATGGAGCCATCTGAATCACTTACTAAAAGTCAAGATGTCTAGTTCATTTTAAATCGTTTTGTGAGAAATTAATTTTTTGAGCTTTTTCTGTTTTATATTATGTTTGTCCAGCACAATATGTAAGGTGACTTGGGATAATTCTTTTGAGTTTTCAAAAAACCAGCCACATGTTCTTTACAAGTGTCTATCAGAATAGCTGTAATCTGCATAATGGTGCCTGTAGAAAAACAATCACCCTCTGTTGGTATAGTCACATATACTTAAGGGTATGTTTACCTATATGGTAAATATTATATGAATGCCTGGGTAGAACCAAATAATTTCAAACATTAATGTGTAAGCTTTTATCAAACTAAATTTTATCTATTCTCTAAATTATAAATCAGACAATTAAACAGTAATTTTTCCTTGTAGATATATAAGAATTTAGTTAGGAGACATTATAAGTTCACCTTATTTTTTGAAATGCTGCAAGAACTTGTACAAACTAAATAAGAGATCCCTATAATTTTATAAAACCATAAATTTTGCCACCATTAAATAAAATATAGAACCTTTTTTTTTATTAGATATTTTCTTCATTTACATTTCCTTTTTTTCTCTTTATTAGATATTTTCTTCATTTACATTTCAAGTGTTATCCAGAAATTTCCCCTTACCCTCCCCCATCCCCGCCCTGCTCCCCTACCCACCCCCTCCCACATAATGGCCCTGGCGTTCCCCTGTACTGGGGCATATAAAGTCTGTATGACCAAGGGGCCTCTTCTCCCAATGATGGCCAATTAGGCCATCTTCTTCCACATATGCAGCTAGAGACGTGAGCGCAGGGGAAACTAGTTAGTTCATGTTATTCTTCCACCTATAGGTTGAAGACCCCTTCAGCTCCTTGGGTACAAACTTGCCAAGGGCTACAACTGATCCTATCAGTTCTGACTTACAACATACCTTCCCCATATGAGGAACTGGGAAGACATCTTTGGGTTTTACTGGGGTCTACTTCAAAGGAAGAAGAATACAAAGGCTGTGCATCCTAGACAGCCACGCCCTTATATGTTTTATTTGTTATTACAGTTTTTTTTTCAACTTTTATTAGATATTTTCTTCATTTACATTTCAAATGCTATCCCAAAAGTCCCCTATACCCTCCCCATGCCCTGCTCCCCCACCTGCCCACCCCCACTTCCTGGCCCAGGCATTCCCCTGTACTAGGGCATATAAAGTTTGTAAGACAAAGGGCCCTCTTTCTTCTGCTACATATGCATCTAAAGACAGGAGCTCCCTCCGGGGGTACTGTTTAGTTCATATTGTTGTTCCACCTAAAGGGTTGTATACCCCTTCAACTCCTTCTGTAATTTCTCTAGCTCCTCCATTGGGGGCCCTGTGTTCCATCCTATAGATGAATGTGAGCATCCCCATCTGTATTTGCCAGGCACTAGCATAGCCTCACTTGATATAGTTATATCAGGGTCCTTTCAGCAAAAATTTGCTGGTATATGAAATAGTTTCTGGAACCGAGCAGCAGTGGCACATGCCATTAATCCCAGCACTTGGGAGGCAAAGGAAGTTAGATTTCTGAGTTCAAGGCCAGTCTGGTCTACCAATTGAGTTCCAGGACATCCAGGGCTACACAGAGAAACCTTGTCCCAATATATAATTCTTATATTCCAAATAACTGAAAACCAATAAAATAAAATTAAAATTAGTCTAATTACAGTATACCTTGCTTTTAATACATGACACATTATCATATATTTTGAGGTTTTATTACATACATGTGATTTCATTTATAACCCTTAAAAGTAGCTTATGCATTTGCAAATTGATGGCTTTTAATAAGAATTTTTCTAGAACTCTATGAATTAGGTATTTCTCATTATTTTTGAGTTATTTAATAGTTATGTTTAGAAACCTGAAACTTCAGCATATGCTGTTCCACTAAAAGAACTAAACTGATTTATATTTTCTCCTTCCAAACTACTGAATATCAAATTAAAATAGGGAACACAAATTATTCCTCTAAAACTAAAATGTAATCCATTTGTTAAGATAGCTGATAGTTTATTGTTTCCAATGATGCAACAATTGTCTGAGTAATTTATAGATTATTGTTATTATCTAACTCACTTTTATAAATACTGTGACTTTCAGTTATTAGTCAATGACCTCTGTAATGGTACATTGCTCTATATCAAAATGTGGGAGAAGAAAAGTAAGTATGCTCAAGACAGAGAGAAGTACTTTTTCAGTTTCTGTTTCTTAATCAGAAGAACCCTTGAATGATAATGGCATTAATTCATTCATGAGAGAAAAATGCTCATGGCTTAATTTCCTACTAAAAGACCCACAAGCATATAGTGTTACAATGATAATTCAATTTCAATATGGGTTTTGAAGAAAATTAAAAGCATAGTATGAATCTTGGAGTAGGTCTAAAAAGAAAAAAATATTATAGTAAAATTGTGTGAAGTATATTCTTAGTCTTATAACAAATAAATAGCTGTTCGTTTATTATTTATATTTGTTATCATGTGGTCTTAGTCTCTGAGCTATGTCAGATCCTATTGTATAATTTATTACCTACACTCAACACATTCATATTATAAGAAAAGGTATTAAGTCTTCCAATTATTGACTACTAAAGGGTATGATTCTATTTATCTGAGTGCATGTATGTTTTATGATGAGAAATATACTAGTTCATTTTCTAGTAAATAAACTGTCCTCATATTTAGCACTTTTGACTTCTCCTCGGGGGGGGGGTATTTTCTACTGAATGAGATATAAATAAGCTATCTGTAGTACAAGATATCGAGATTTAGAAAATAATCAAATTTTCTTTTTCTCTTTCTTTCTTTCTTTCTTTCTTTCTTTCTTTCTTTCTTTCTTTCTTTCCTATTTTTAGGTTTTACTTAAATATCCTTATTAAAATATTTTATTTTTTTACATTCCAAAAGATGCCCCTCTTCCCAGTCTCCTCTCCCTGAGTTCTTCATCCCATCCTTCCTTTCTTCCACCTCTAAGAGGGTGCTCCCCCATCAGCCAGCCCACCCCGACCTAACCCCCCTTCCACCAGCATCTCTCTTTCCTGGTGCATCAAGTTTTCACAGGATTAAACACATTCTCTCCAACTGAGGCCAGACAAGGCAGTCCTCTGCTATACATATGCCCTGGGCCAGGAAGCAGTCCATGTATGCTCCTTGGTTTTGACTTAGTCCCTTGACCTCTGAGGGGCCTTTCTTTATTTCTTTATTTTTTTTTTCTGGATATTTTCTTTATTTACATTTCAAATCCCATCCCCCCTGCTTCTATGAGGATGCTCCTCCACTCACCCACCCACTCCTGCCTACCCGCCCTCACATTCCCCTACACTGGGGCATTGAGCCTTCACAGGACCAAGGGCCTCTCCTCCCACTGATGCCCAACATATTCAGCTGGAGCCATGGGTTCCTCCATGTGTACTATTTGGTTAGTGGTTAGTGGTTTAGTCCTTGGGAAATTCTTGGGGGGTGGCAGAGTTCTGGTAGGTTGATATTGTTCTTCTTGTGGGATTGCAAAACTCTTCAGCTCCTTCAGTCCTTTTTCTAGCTCTTTGATTGGGGATCCTTGGTCAGTCTAATGGTTGAGCCTCTGAGGATTTTTTTAGGCAACTACTGGACTGAGGTCAGGGAACTATATGATAGAGCTAAGGAAGGACTGAAGGAGGTGAAAGGAATTGTAACCCCATAGGAAGAACAAAAGTGTCAATTAACCTGGATTCCTCACAGAATAATCATTTTTTAAATATCTACTCTGACTTTTATTTTTTTTTTATTAAAAATGGTCTCTTTTTGAAAAGAGCCAATATATTCTGATTACAGCCGGGGCAGCTCTGTAAACAGCCACGGTTTCTCCATGAAGCCGCAGGTTCCGAGGAGCCCAGCTTTGTAAAGTCTTCGGTTCCATGAAGCCTCTGGCCCTCTGCCATTACAAGATGGCGGGGGACCAGCCAACTGTCAGGGAAGAGAGCCTACTGCGCATGCACAGCTCTCTTCAGACTCTCCTCAAGCAATAGCCCCTCCCGAACAGGCAATAGGCAAATGAGGTGCAGCTTGTTGCAACAATGAACAGGCCATATGCTAATGAGGTGTAGCTTGGTGCACCAATCCGCAACCACTAAGACACCCTCCCCCTTCCCTGAGAGAGTATATAAGCAGCAGCTCTGCTGCTGTCCAGGGTCCTGGGAATCTACTATCAAGGTGCTCCAGAGTAAAGCTGACTGAGAAGATCCCAGTGGTGGCGTGACTTTCTTGGTGGTCGAGGGAGGCACATCACAATATATAATCCAATTTTGGTGATTATTAGGAATAATAGAGATTAACTAACAAAGATTAATAAATAACTCTCCCCCCCCAAAAAAATAACTCTCGACTTGTTAATTGATAAATATACAGAGTACTAATGTTAACTCAGTTCTCAAGATACAATATAAGTTTCTAAGTAAACCATTTCACTCTTAATACATGGGCAGGAGGGCAAGTACTCAAAGCAAGGAAGCAGGTTTGTGTGAATATGAGTGTGTGTATATGTGTGCATGTCACGACAGGTTAAACCTATGCTCTATAACCTCAAGGCATTTCTTTCAAGGAAAAACAAGGAATCAATTGTTATGTACAGTGAACTATTTTGTCACTATATATATATTATGGTGGTTTGAATGAAAATGGCCCACCCACTTAGGCTCATAAGGATTAGGAGGCATGGCCTTGTTTGAGTTCTTACGGCTTTTTTAGAGGTGGGCTCTAAGGTCTTCTATGCTCAAGACAGGCCCAGTGCCACACTGCCTTCCTGCTGCCTGCCCTTCCTGATTGTAGAACTCTCAGCTGCCTCTCCAACACCTGCTGTGGCTGTGCTCACTGCCATAATGACAATTGACTAGACATCTAAACTGTAATCCAGCAGTAACCAGATGCTTTCCTTTATAAGAGTTGATGTGGGCAGGGCAGTGGTGGTGCATGCCTTTAATCTCAGCACTTGGAAGGCAGAGGCAGGCAGATTTCTGAATTCGAGGACAGCCTGGTCTACAGAGTGAGTTCCAGGGCTACACAGGGAAACCCTATCACAAAAAACAAAACAAAACAAAAAAACCAACAAGAAAATTTGATGTGGTCACAGAGACTCTTCATAGCAATAGAAACCCTATCTAGGATAGATATGGAAATAATTCTTAATAGATTTCCAATAACTAATAATGTTTTAAGCTACCACATTGAAAAAGTAAGGTTTTTGCTTAATTTTGGAGATATTCAAAAGTTTTAAAACAGAATATATAAATCTATTTTAATCTTTTTAACATGTATGATTAGCTGGTTTCATTTTTTTTTCATTTCCTGTTTTTAAGACAGGGTATAATTGTGTGGGCTGAATAGGTTCAAACTGGAAATGCTTATGCAGCTAAGTTTAAATTCTAGCATTACCTGCAATTACCACCATGACTGGCTCACAGACATCAACTCACATCTTGCTAAAAGTTATCATATCAATATCCTTCTTGAATGAGGGCAAGGAAGGTTTCAAATGGGTGAAAATAATCACTTTTTAGAAGAAAAACATATTTTATTTTAAACTATTAAAACTATAAGGCCATTTTTTTCTAATTCATAGTTTGGTATAAAATTTTTCTACTCATTAAGGAAATACCACCAAGGGAGAAAAAGTGTAATACCCAAAGAATTACACAAGTGTGAGGTAAGACATTTGCTTAAGAGTTGAATGCTCAGAATAAAGAAATAAAAATAAGAAATAGCCAAACTGCATAAACTATGTGAAATTAGGTAAAATTACATATGTTGTTAAGAGAAGCAGCTGGAAGAAAACTTTGATAAATATTAAGGTAAATTTAATGGTAAATAAAAAGAAATGATGCTTCCTGTAACATAGAAAATTCCTACTAATGACATATTTATGAAAATGAAAAATAATAAACTTGCATTGAGTGGTAATCACTGGGAAGCAAAGCATCACAAAGCATCATAAATCTCAACTCAGAAGTTACTACAGAGAACAAGAACATAAACAAGTTCTCTGCTCTTCATAAAAACCTCTAATCAATAGTATATGGAGCATTTGTAATATATTTAGGCATGATTCTGATTTGCAACCTTGGAACACAGCAATGTGAGGAGATTTAGAATTGCATTTATGGGTTCAAAACAAAAATGACAAGAACACATTCTCTGAAATTTACACAAATTTCTGCAGAAAACATGAAGGTCCAAAAGAGAAGTGTTTTATTTAGCACAGGAAAACATTAAACGTCATTTTGTAGGTTTTAAAGAGATTAAAAGCACAAGGTGAAAATATTAATTTATTTTCACTGTAACATAAAATTAACACAAATTTATTGTTTGATCTCTCTGGAATAAAGATTGCTACATTACACTTCAGTCATTAAACTTGTGTATTACTAACTTTTGTTTCTTCTAGAAGCCTTGATCATGAAGTATATTGTTCAATGAGACTTTTTATGTATTTATTTATTTTAGTTTTTAGTGGTCATATGCATTTCTTTCTTCACTGTGAATCTCACAATCTGTTTTGAACATTAATAATATTGTCCTCTGACTCTAATACTCCTGAATACTTATTGACTATTTTTTACCAAGCTGATTATAATAATATAAGTGATATGATAATTGATATAAGTGATATGATAATTGATATAAGTGATGTGATAATTTTCCTTCTTCTTATCCTTTACTATACTTTTAAAGATCTGATGTCAATGATTCATTTGAGATAATGTAAAATGTATACATTTTATTCAAAGATGTTTATTTTCAGGCATATATATATATATATATATATATATATATATATATATATATATATGTATATATGTGTGTGTGTGTATATATACTGTATATGCCATAATATATAAAATGGTTATAGTATATATGAATACATTTATGCATGCAAATTCATATTTTCTTACTTAATAGAAATAAGTATCACTGGTGATTTATTTTTATTATATTATTTGACCATCTTATTCTACCTGAACCTTTCAGAAATATAACAGATATAATTTTAATATTAAAATTAAATTTTAAAAAATTGGAAGAAGCACATGCACACATTTTATGAGAAGACAATTATAATGCAATACAAATTTTCAAGACACTATTTTTCATATTGGATATTTTCTGACAAAGAAAGTAAATAAATTGTAACTCATTTAAAGTTTTTAAGACCATGAATTACTAGGATTAAAGCATGCATCGCAAGGAAAAATGAAATCTTTTCCCCTAATCACTGCTAATGAATTCTTAAAGTCCACAGAGAACAAAACAGAGAGCAGTCCATAGGGAATGGACCCCAGGGAAATCATCTGGGACATCAATAGCATAGCCGATGAGTCCAAGCTTGAGTTCACTATTTGAATACAATGAGGACCTCACCAGGTCTTTGGTTGCTACTCTTTTATTGTCATATATTTTAATAGAGTTTAGACATGCATATATTAATCGTGTCCAAGTTTAGAAATGTGCTGAACTGATTCTTTAAAAGAACAATGTTAGAAAATTTCTGGCAAGGGAAGAAAGCTTGTAAATAAGATAGCATCATGACTGTGACTTTGACTACATTGGTATGCGTGTTGATGAACACTACTAAAGTATAGCAACATTTATAGCTGATAGTACTGAGCAAGGTAAGTTTGTCTACAATGATTGTGTAGATGGTAACAGTGCTGAGGATTGTTCACATATCTGATTGTATGTCAATGTACATTTTACCTAGGATCTGGTCAACCCCAGCAACTGAATCCTGACCTTTTCATTTCTTACCTTCCAAAGGCTAAGCATATTCTCAAGGCTGTATATGCACAAAAGCAAACAAGTAGTGACATAAGAATACTACAGCAAACCCCTGGCAATGGACAGAGTCACATTCTTGGTGGTGCTGTTCATTTTATCATCAAGGCAGACCAGATGGCAGTCAGTCCTTTGCTCATTCTAGTTTCATGCATGGCTTGGTGGCCATGGCAAGGTCCACTGTGCTGTGCAGTCAAGGAGTAAAGCCAACTCTCCCAAGTGTTACAACCTATGGGGCATTGGGTGTCCTAGACCAACAGTACTGGAGAGCTAGCCTTGTTAGTGAGAATATTGGAGAGGTGGGCTGACCAGCTCAACTACCACCAGGGTCCAGATCTAGGGCTCTGAAATAGCTGATCATAAAATCGACATCATCTGGGACTGAGACTTGTGAAAGGGCCAGACTTGCTATTCAAAAGGTACAGCACATCCATAGCACAGGGTACCTTGGAGGAGTTCTATTGAGGATACAATATGTCTAGTGTCACAGAAGCCAGAGATCTTGAACCAGACCAATGACTCAATAAAATGAACATTTGCAAGTGAAGATGTGTAGCAGAGGGATGTACTATGGTTCACACTGAAATGTACTACAGCATCCATGATGAGATGTTTTCTATGCTTTGATTTGCTGTTATTGTTTGTTTGTTTTATGTGGGGGTGCTTTATTTTTGAGGGGGAAAGTTGCAAGGGTGGAAAATGTAAACAGAGAGACAGCAGGACTGGGCTTGGGGTGTGTGATGTGAAACTCACAAAGAATCAATAAAATGTTTATAAAAGTACTACAACAGCCTTTTTGGTGTTGGAACTGCCAATATAAATCCTCCAAATTGAGTCTGAAGTCCAGAGAGAGAGTAAAAATGAGTTCCTTTGCTGTGATAAAACAATGGTTCAGAAGTTGATGCTCATAACCATCTATAAGAGGGAACACAGGGCACACATGGAGAAGCTAGAGATAAAACCCCAGGAGCTGAAGGGGTCTGCAACCCTAGAAGAGAATCAACAATATGAACTAACCAGAACCCCCAGAACTTGTGTCTCTAGCTCCATATGTAGCAGAAGATGGCCTAGTCGGTCATCATTGGGAAGAGAGGCCCTTTGGTACTGCAATCTTTATATGCCCCAAAACAGGGGAACACCAGGGCCAAGAAGTGGGAGTGGGTGGACAGGGTACAGGGAGGGGGTAGGGGGTAGGGGATTTTCAGAATAACATTTGAAATGTAAATTAAGAAAATATCTAATAAAAAATTGGAAAAAAATATATTNATTGCTGTGATAGGCCTGACCATGCTTATGTTTGGAAGAATGTAGATTTTAGGACTTTGGATTTGGAAAGTAGTGGGATGCTTTTAATGTGACGCAATGAGATATGCCAGTAGCAATATGGGAGACTTTGATACTGCAAGTGGTTTGAATTGTGTGGAACTCACACAAGGGCTTTCAGTGCAGAATGTCAAGAATGTCAATATCTGGCCTAGAAACTGTTTTTGTGGTATTTTGGTGAAGAATGTGGCTGCTTGTTTTTTTGTTCTTTTGTTTGTTTTTGGTTGTTTTGTTTTGTTTTGTTTTTCCTTCTCTGAAGAGTCTTCCTGAGGCCAAGGTGAAGAGACTGATTAATTGCATTGACAAAAGAAGTCTCAGAGACACCCATCATAGGGTTTGTTCTCTGCTTAAGTCTCATAAAGAACATTTTAAACAAGAGCAGAAAGTTGAGAGAGGCAAAATATAAAATATATGGTTCAAGTATTAAAGGGGTGCCAGAGAGTTAAATAGACTGATCATTTCCTACTTTTAAAGCCCATCATTATCATCAACGTCGTAGTAGTTCATCATCATCATCATCATCATTTTTTTTATTGGACCGAGATTCAGAAATAGAAGCTCTCAGTTCAAAAGTGACAGCCTTCATCTCAAGGCAATTGTTCTTGGAGTTTTTTGTTGACTCTCTTTTTTTCTCTTGATTTGCTTATTCTACTCCTTCTTCAAAGAAATATGTTGATAATTTTGTTTCAGATGTTAAATGATGAAACATTAAACCTTGGGTCCTTTGGTGCTCGGGTTCTGACCTTCTTTAAAATGTTTCTGACAACACATTGAAGGATATTATTTTCTTTAGTAATATTGCAAAGTTTGCAGACTCTTCTCCTTTTTCTTTTACATCTGTTTTCTATTATCTATCTATCTATCTATCTATCTATCTATCTATCTATCTATCTATCATCTATCTATCTATCTATCTATCTATCTATTATCTATCTATCTATCTATCTATCTATTATCTATCTATCATCTATCTATCTATCTATCTATCTATCTATCTATCTATCTATCATCTATCTATCTACCATGTATGTATTTATTTTGAACCTCAAACACTGAGGCACAGTAGAATTGTCATTCTAGTAATATGCTTCATATGGTAGTTTCTTTTTCCAATAATATCCAAGTAAAAGTACTCAGATTTGCATTCATAATACACCACTGAATTAGATTTTTGCTTTTTCTTTCCAACTTTTCTTGGTTTATAAAGTCCCTTAACTAGCCACAGGCACACTCTACCATGGACAAGTTGGTCACATTCTACTATAATGAAAAACATTGTTATTTCTAAGATTGCCTATAGCATACAACCTTTCATCTCTTTCCATGCAACAACAATATCAAGTTCTTTTGCCATTCGATTTCTATATAAAGTATGAAGTTTTTAACTTATTGTCTATTTTAATGAGTTTCTGACAGCCAGTAGGTGGGAAGGTAAGATTCAGCTTCATTTTGAACAGCCAATATCCTAGAAGGAACCACAAGAGATTGAATTTTCAAAATCTTTTAGTATTTTAAAACTGACACTTTTGAAATTTGATATGTTTTATATTGCGATAGTGATACTAATACAAGAACTTAGGGAGATATGAGAAATAAAAGGTTATGGTTTAATAGTGATAGATTTGTGTGTAAAACTGGCTAGGAGCCAATTGTTTTGATCAGTTTTATGTCAACCCTACATAATTCTAGACAAATACAGGAAGAGGGAATCTTAATTGAAAAGAAAAAATTCCTCATAATGTCATTCTGTAGGCTAGTCTTCAAGGCATTTATTGATTAATGATTGTGTGAAAAAAAACAGATAATTAGGGATAGTGGTACTCCTGGGAAGTGGTTCTGTCTGTGTGGGAGAGCAAATGAAGTTGAACAAGCCATGACTGTTTCATTTCCTGCCTCCACGTTTCTGTCTGGAGTTTCTGCCCTGACTTCCCTCACAGACTACAATTGGAATCAAAAAGTAGCTTTTGGTATTATTGGTGGTTCCCATAGCAATAGAAGCATAATTAAGATAGTAAATGATTATTGAGAAAAACATAAGCACATTTTATCCACAATTTTAAATATATATTGACCAATTATTATGTGAAAAATCCTAAGTAATCTTTCTTTCTTTTAATAAAATCGCAAGTCAAATACTGTTTAATATAATATGTAAAAAAAAATCACAATATTAAATCTTTGAATTTTTGAGATGAGTAGTATCACCTATCATTTAAGAATTTGTAATTTATACATAGTACATTATCTGACTTCAAACCAACCACATTTATATTTAATCTTATAATTTATGTATTAGGCTTTAAAAAAAAACTGGAATGCACTTACACTCCAAATTACATGTTCCTTTTCTAATGTGTGAAACATCTTTTAAAATTTCAATTGAGTTTATCAGTGATTGAAATTTATTTTCAAACCCACTCTTTAGTAAAGTTTCTCTTTGTTAAGATATGCATGATATTTTGAGGATAAATACAAATATTATGTATATTTATGTCATATTTAATATTTTAATTGTATTCTTCTCCTCACAGAGTTTAATATCCCTTAACATGGTCATCTTGAAAATGAGTCTGTGCTTTCTTATTATGTCAGATAAGCAGTGAGCCTGTCATATAGATCACCTTCAACCTGCCTCAGTAGAAAGGATAAAGGTTATATCATCCAGGAAATGAAAATGTCAAATATCAGAATTAGGTTCAATTATCTGTGGTAGGAGATATCTACAAAGGGGAAATAGGTCATGATGAAATCCGCATAATAAAATAAAAAAAAAACATTTTTGCTTTTTAAATTAATCTTATAAGACATATACTATTCTATATGCTTATAAATAATACCTTTGAATAATTCTGAACAGAGAATGTTGTTCAGTAATCATTTGAAATATGCATATTTTCCTTATCATACAAAATTTATTTATAACGTAACATACAGCTATTTAAATCTAAGATAGGTAGGAAACCATTTTCAATTTTATGCTTTTATTGCTTATAACAAACTATCATTATTACTGTTTTAATTTTGAGTTAGAAGCTTAGGTAATTTGTTGATTCATTTTGCATCATTAAAAGAAAAAGAAAAACTATTTGTTTTAGGAAACTACAAACATACCAGAATATGGCATCATATTTTTTAAAAAAATGGTTGTGAGCCACCCTGTGCTTGCTGGAATTGAACTCAGGACCTCTGGAAGAGCAGTGTGCTGTGAACCTCTGAGTCATCTCTCTTAGTTGATTCATTTTGATGATTTGTGTGCTTTGCTCTTCTAATTCTTGGAAAACAGATAATACTGAAACAGGTTTTGTTATTAATCCGTGATGCCATCCAGCAAGGATAGTTCTGCATCAACCATTGAATAGTAGGAATTATAACTGACCGTCTACAATTATATTTTACCTCATGGCACTTTATAAAATCAAAACAGTCTACAGAAATCTGTATATATATATATATATATATATATATATTCAACAGGGTGCCTAGATATTTTAATATATGATAAATAATAGAAGAAATTATTTCTAGTTTCTGGCTAAGCAATTTCTAGGTCAATGAATCCTTGTAAAAATGTCTGCAATATTTAAGGTATCTTGGGTACATCTTAATAATATACGGCATAGTAAGGCCAGTATTGCTGCTACAATAGCATTTTTTTGTCATTGATATTTCTTTGGTCAAATTGCTTAAATAATTTTGAATAGTTTTATTGTTTTGAAAAATGCTAATAAAGGTAACAAGAATTGCATATTTTCTGAAATAATTCAGTTCAACATTTAATTTTATAGAAATATATTGTATTTTTAGATAACACTTCAGTTTAAGAGAACTCATACATTGAAGTTTCATTATTGTCAAAGGTAATTATTCTAAGAACAAAGAACAATATTGCAATATAGACACAGATCATGAATGTCAAAATCACAGAATATTAGGTTTAGAGAGAGCTTGATAAGAAAAAACATAATGTAGAGTTCTAAAGAAACTTAATCTGAGATATAACCCTAATAAAAAAGAAAAACAAAGTCAAAACAGAATCTTCTATGTTCTTATTTAATTTTTTCTTCAAAGGTGTTCTTGTTAATTATATATGGCTATATCTATCTTTATGATACTAATATTTAAATATACATTTATCTAGAGATAATATAGAGAATATAACTAAGATTAAATATTACTAGTATCTCATATACCACTTCCTTAGCAGAAGAATTGAATAAGGGGTGTGTGTGTGTTGGGTGGTGTTAATGTATGTGTGTGTGTGCTAATGGGTACAATGTCATTTAAAACATAAATTTTAAAAGTCTATAAGATGAGAAAATGATAAAACCCCAGAAAAACACTGAGGACTTTTCTGATTCACTAAGAAACAACATTTTTCTACATAATTGTAAAAGACATCTCTAGGATATCCTTGTCTTACATCAAGGATGATAGTATTAAGTCATATAAGATTTTTATTTTACTATTATAAACTGGATGAAATTTTATGAGTTTGTTAATTTATTTCTTTCAACCCACTTCAAAGCATAGTACATAGAAAGGAATATTTCCCCAAACAGCAATGTTTTACAAGAGCAGACAGCAAAATATTAAGACATTTATTTTCAAAGCTCCAGGTTACTAAACAGATCTAATTTATCACAAAGATCAGAAAAGTATTATTTGATAAAAACAGTTAAATTATAGCTTTTGAATCATAAAAAGAACCCTAAAAATAAATAGATGACATCACCCCAAGTGTTTCATTCAGAAAGATGACTTTCTATCAGAAAATTGCCCTAGATATGGCTGATATAAATAACTGTATTCTGTATTCTCCATGGATAGATCTCTGACAGCTATGCTCCTGCTTTTGAATAAGTGAGTTTATTCAGTATCTAGTAAGGAGAAGTTGGACAAATAGGTGGTAAGTAGCAGAAAGAGAAAGAGCATGAATAGAAAAATATCACCAAATTAAGTACTCAAAAAATTCAGCAGAGCCGACAGCATTAGGCTGATTGGGAAAGCTAAACAGCAGCAACCGTAGCAGCTGTAACAACACCGGCAAGAAAATGCAAGATTATAAACCTAGAGCAAAGTTTCAGAAATTGACCTCGCGGCTGCATTTCAACAGCCATCTGGAGTCCCTAATGGACTAAGCCCCACGTGGAGTAGGGTGTTCTCAGGAGTGATGCTTACAAACAAAAGAAGAAATAGTTAGAAAGGCAAACATCTTCAAACATCCAGCAGAAACTAACTAGAGAACCCCTACAGACATGGTTATTGAGAGTCTCAGACAAAGCGCAGCATTCCTCTCTGGATGGGCTTCCTGCTTCTCTTTCCCACTGAGGTCATTTTTATAACATGAGGCAAACAATAATAACTAATATCTATTGGAAATACTTCAATGTGTAGTTAGCATTAAGAGCACTAAGGTTGTCATGTCCTTGGATGACTGTTTTTCTCACTGATTCAGAGTCAGGGGATGAGCATGACAGGACAAGAGCTTTTGGGAGATACTGGGCATACACAGGCTTAGGTCTGAAAGTATAGATGGGGTGTAATTCTTCCTCCAGACTGAGCTTCTCAAGTTGCTTACATAGCTCAGGATAGTTTATTAATAATCTATGTGACAACCTTTTAGCACAAAATGCTCTAAATTTAAATTTTCTTATGTGAGATGATTAAACTTTGTCCCAAGAGGAGCAGTGTAGTAGGTTGACTAAGTTCTAAGTTCGGTGCCCATATATTCATGAGTTTCAATGCTTACACATAGGAAGTAGTACTAATAGGAAGTATAGCCTTATTGGAGGAGTTGTAGCCTTATTGGAGGAGTTGTAGCCTTATTGGAGGAGTTGTAGCCTTATTGGAGGAGTTGTAGCCTTGTTGGAGGAAGTGTCTCACTATGTAGGCTGGAGGTTTCTTTTCTTAGGATCTATACAGTGAAGACAGTCTTCTGGCCGCCTTCAAATCAAAATGTATAGCTCTCAGGCCTTTCTCCAGTAGAATGTCAGCTTGCACTCTTCCATGCTTCCTGGCTTGATGGTAATGGACTAAACCTCTGAAACTGTAAATTAGCCACAGTTAAATATTTTCCTCTGTAAGAGTTGCCATAGCCATGGTGCGTCTTTACAGCAATGTATACCATACTAAGACAAGCAGGCTACTTTAAAACATATACATTATACCTTTTGTATAATTCATTATAAATGTTCACATTTTAAAACCATCTACATAGTGCTAATTTCAAAATTAAATTAACTCCAAGGATCATGCAGTTCACATCATGTAGTTAGCATCCTAAACTTCACAAATTAGGCTCTTATCTTTAGAGGTTTTAGTTTTTATAGATGTTGGCTGTTGTTGAAATGCCTGTCTCAAAATACTTGATATAGTACAGAAACAAGTTCTGTTTTATTGATATAATAAAACATGACCTTTAAAGAGTGGATACAATTAAAATAGTATCCTGTTTTTACATCAATATTAGTGGTTTCTGCAGAGTGTGTGTGTGTGTGTGTGTGTGTGTGTGTGTGTGTATCTACAGTAATAACAAAAGCCCTACCCATTAATTATACTTCAAAGTCAGCACAAATATTTTAAGCATCAGTTTACTCTAAAAGACAGCCTTCAATAATAAATGATTTTATTTATCAATATTTGTATACCTGAAAATTATTTTTCATATTAAAAATGTGAAATCCCTAAAATTAATTAATATCTAAATATGAATAGTTATACAAAGTACATATGAGAATGAACTAAAATAAATATAATATTAATAAATATAATCAAAAGAGTAATAATTAAGTTGTGATACATCAGGGCCTAATATTTTTTAATATTATCATTATGGTATTATAGAAACAGATTTACTTTCTAAATATTTGTAATAATACATCCATCTCTAAGTACCACTTATCAAAATATTACTTCAAGCAAATAATAGAAAATTAACTAGAATCAGATTATGTATTGTTGGATTTTAGCTCATTTTTCAGATAAAAAAGTGAAGGAGAGCTTAAAACTTATCTACTTAAAATATCCAGCAAAAAGTTCTGTGAAATAATTTAAAATTAGAAAACGTATAAAAAATAGTTTAATTTTTCATACTTGTGTGTGTGTGTGTGTGTGTGTGTGTGTGTCCTTTATTTTCTACTGTCAAAATTTTGAATCTTTGTGACTGTGTGTTCCAGCTTGTAGAAGTTGAGATGCCCAGGGGAATGAATACCCAGCAGATGGCTTTGGAGACATAGCACTCAAATAGTTGAGTGGTTCCTTTACATTGCCATCTGCCATGTAATACTCTCAGAGATTGAAATCTTTCAACTATAAAATGTTCTGCCAAGATTTTAGAATGCCTATTAGGGCAAACAACAGGTGAGAAGAATTCTGTAATGGATGAAAGGTCTCCAAAATATTTCTTCATGCATTTTTTCTCTAGTAAAACATTCATATGTTTAAAATTAATTGAATACATCACTATGTCAACCTTCAGCAGAACAACTGCATGTACATTTACATAACCATCTGCGAGTGTTTGCATAGTCATACCTCCTGGGTTGCGAAAACCTAGTCTACAAAGAACCCAGCATTGGTAAGCATACTGGCACAGCTGTCAATCAGTTCTGGTCCCTAAACACACAGGACAGGATGTAAGGAGGAAGGAAATAGTCCTGGCTATCCTAATACATCACAAGTCACTCATAGATCCAATCAACAACTGACACACCTTAAGGGCCTTAACATCAGAAATATCCCTAGTACTTGTTTCTATTTCCTGTTAGAATTGGAAAAAGAATATGTCTTTGTATTAAAACACGTACTAGATGATCCTGAAAGTAACTATTAATATGAAAGTGTCTTGTAAGGAAATGATACCCATTCAATAAAGAGTATAGATATGGACATTATCATCTACACCAACTTATTTGTGAAATACATAGTGCTTTCCTCTGAGTTCATCAGAAAGAAGGTTCCTTGTTATCATTTGTTATCATTATTTATATTAAAGTTAGAAAAAGGATCTTGAATCTTGTAAACTAAGAAGAAAAGTTAAGTTAAATTCAAAAAAAAAAAAAGAATCACTATGCTATCATGACAACTGGCACGATTTTATAATTAAATGATATAAAATTATTAAGGACATATAGTAACTTCCTCAAACAAGATGAAAAATGTTCAACTTTCTATAAAGAAATAGTATGAATAAAGCCTAAAACAGGTAAAAAAATAATGTAATTAAATCTTTATATCAGAAGCATAAAAGAAATAAAACAAAGGACTATTGAAGTTGCATACCTATGAATTGATTTTAAATCTTCATAGTTCTGTCAGGACAAAGAACTTTTACATTTGTCATGTACATGTATGAAACTCTGTCAACAAAACTAATCTATCTAGCTATCTTTATTCTATAAACACATGCATAATTTGGTGAAAAGTATTCTCCATACTTTTTGTCATTTCCATATTATCATTTCATGTTATATGCAGTAAGTGTTCAGTTTTTTATTGAAAATAAATTCTGTAATTATTGAAACTCAAGTGAAGTTAGGGATTCAATAACAGGAAAATAAGTCAATTAATAAATCTTGTCGAAATAATCTTTTATTTTATTTTATTTTATTTTATTTTATTTTATTTTATTTTTATTGGATATTTTGTGTATTTACATTTTAAATGTTAAACCTTTCCAGGTTTTCCGTCCAGAACTTCCTATACCATCCCTCTTCCCCTTTTCAATGTGAGTGCTCCCCCCTCCACCTAACCACTCCCTTCTCACTGTGCCAGCATTCTCCTACACTGGGGCATAGATCCTTTACAGGACCAAGGGTTTCTCCTCCTAATGATGTCAGACAATGCCATCTTCTGCTACATATGCAGTTGGAGCCATGAATTCCTCCATGTGTATTCTTTGGTTGGTGGTTTCCTCCTTGGGAGCTCTGGGCAGGGGTCTGGTTGGTTGATATTGTTGTTCTTCCTATGGTGTGGCATGCCCCTTAAGCTCCTTCAGTCCTTTTTTTAACTCTTCCATTTGTGACCCCGTGCTCAGTACAATGGGTGGCTGTGAGCATCTGGCTCTGTATTTGTCAGGTTCTGACAGAGACATTCAGGAGACATCTATAACAAGCTTCTGACAGGAAGCACCTCTTGTCATCTGCAATACCAAGAAACCTTTTTTTTTAGAGAGTCTCAGAATCAAGACCATAACAGGATTATCTATGATGAGGTAATATAATCTATTATAATATTAATTATATTATATAAATATATTAATTGTATTAATTATATTAATTAGAACACAATATTATTTTATGCTTTTATAAGAACTAACAGATCATAAAATACAGATGGGAAAAACTGAAGTCAACTTTCAATTGAGCAATTTTAAAGGAGTAAGTTTAGAATATATAGTTTCATATATTAAGACAAAATAAAACATAGTTATCTCTTGGTATCCATAATGGAGGTATTCTAGATTCACATATGGATCCATTGAAAAAATTATAAATTATTTAATAAAATTTGGGCTGCATTTAAATATACATATATGTGTTCCACTCTAAAATTCAAACCAAATTCCTCATTACATGTATCCTATAAAATGCTAATAGTGTACAAATAAAATGCAAATATTCTACAAATTGTAGTTGTACCACACCATTTAAGGACTGTTGGCAAAATTATGTGCATGTTCAGTACAAATAAAATTAATCTCTGTGTTTTCTTTTGTTTTGAACTACAGTTGGTTAAATCCCTGTCCATGTAGAATTGATTTACATGTAGTGACAGCTCTATAATGGATATGAAAATGGCTTTTTTCCTTGAGTAAAAATGCATAACTGGACATGAATTTTATTTGTGTTTATCATCTAAGTATCTGTATTTTTGAACATAGTCACTGTGTGATTTGTGGAACCCTGGAGGGGACAATCCTCCTGATTTGTGCAACCCTGGAGGGGACAATGCTCCTGTCTCTGCCTCAGCCTCGGAGTGTTAAGATTACAAGCCTGAAACATTCTGTGATTTTACCTTTCAGTTCTTAGTTGTGTTCTTAGCATATAATGATGAATAAAACAAACAAACAACAAACAAACAAATGACAACAACAAAACCTCTGCATATGTTTCATGTATGATCTTGCACTCTGGCTAGTAATCTTGTTGTTGTTGTTAAGTTACAACATAATTACATTTCCCCCCTTCTTGTCTTCCCTACAATCCCTCTTATATAACATATCACACTCTCCTTTAAATTTTAAATTCATTGCTAATTGTTAGTGTAGGAGTGTTTGTGTTTCTTGTCCTTCCTTCCTTCCTTCCTTCCTTCCTTCCTTCCTTCCTTCCTTCCTTCCTTCCTTCCTTCCTTCCTTTCATTCATTCATTCTTCTGCTTTGTATGGAAAGCTTTTGGTGTTGCTTCTAGGAAACTGACAAGAATATCTGACATTGGGCTAGAACAAGGAAGTAAGCTAGAAAGATATAGCTGAGAAATGTATTTCCCCAATCTTGATCATATTGATAAGTCCCTAGACAGAGTGGCCTTGGGGACTTCTCTTTATTCTTTGTTTGTTTCTTGACTACTTTGCTTGTGCCTTAGAACTGACCCTATTCTTTGCATGTTTCTAGATGGCATAAAAGCAGACTGGAAAAATTAATTCCTCTTCAGCATTTGCTGGAGACATGCTGTAATATTGTCTAATTGTCTTTTATCCCCCTTTAATCCTCCCTCCTTTCCTCTAGACACTGTTGACTGACTGAGCTGGCATGGTCAACATTGATTGTTCTTATGCTTTCTTGTTTATTTGAGAGAGAAAGAGAGAGAGAGAGAGAGAGAGAGAGAGAGAGAGACAGAGAGAGACAGAGAGAGACAGAGAGAGACAGAGAGAGAGAGAGACAGAGAGACAGAGAGAGACAGAGACAGAGAGAGACAGAGAGAGACAGAGAGAGAGACAGAGAGAGAAAAGAGGAAAGAGAAGTGTTGGGTAGTTGGGTAGATGAGAGAATGTAGAGTATCTGGGAGGAGTTTCGGAAGGGGAAACCATGATTACAATATAGTGTATAAAAATATTTTCAAAATGTTTTCAAGTTATAATTTTAACAAAATAGATTTCTATGTTCTCTGTAGTTAATATAAATCATTGAACAAATTATGTAGTTAATAAAAATAATTTCACCTTTACCTGACAGTGTATGGCAAGAAAACTAAGATAAACTAAGTACAGAGGGGACTGTCTGGAGTCCCACCTATTCAGGACGCTGAGGCAAACTGGCTTTCAGATGGAGGCCAACCTATGCTATTTCACAAGACATACTGTCTCAAAGTAAGAAACCATACTGAAAAGGTGACATGAAGCTCTTTTATTTTACTATTCCATATTTTTTGATATAATTAATCAAACTTTTTTCCTATGGGTAAATAGTTATCTTCTAAATACTTACCACTTTGTTAACCCAAGATGACTTTACATTTACCTAGAATTATCTAGTTTGTCAAACAATATTTCAAATAATTTAAATATTTTACTCAACTTTTTCATGAGTAAATTAATTTTTATGATAGTCTAAGTTAAGTGTTTTCAAGTGTCCCATTTAATAGTTTAGAAAAATAGATCAAAGAATAAAACTGTTGCATTTTTATTAAGTATTTTTAATTTTCTTGTCAATTATTGTTTTATTTTCTATCACTTGAACTAAAGTAACAAGAGTCCTTAATTTTAATGAAGGTAAAGAAGGTTAATTGTTGCTGTGCTAATGAGTGATTATGCTAATATTACTGTATAAACACACCAATCTGTTTGGAGCAGGGATTACTCATATTCATTGTTCCTATAAAAATATTGTTCTGATGATCTATAAATTATTTCAGTCATTGTTTTAAATTTGGCATTCAGATAAAATTTTTTAAATATAATTCACACTAAAACTATGATGAAATCTTTTAGAAAGCCATTAAATAAGTATATTTTTATTTCATATTTTATGAAACAAAACACTAAAATATCCATATACTAATTATCTCTAAATTAAAGTTAGATTTATTTTCCTAAAGAAAATAATAAAATAACTATTAATTTATCTTCCGTCTCTTGAAATATTCAACCTACTACCTTTCCCCTTTTGACTTACCTCAGTGGATATTTCAAATGAAGCAGACATATCTGAAAAGTTGAAGCTACCATCTACCACGCTTTGTCCTTCTTTGGAGCCATGCTTTGTATTTCTTTGTGCCTATGGACTGCCTCATGAAGGATCATTGATTTCAGTATTTTACATTTTCTATACATTTCACATTTTTTTCTTCACAGCTGAGCAATATTCTACTATATAAATGTACCACACTTACCGTACTTTTATTATTTAATGAGTATCTAAATGTTTACATATCCTGGCTCTTATAAATATAATAGCAATGAACATGAATGAGATAAGCAAGTATCTCTGTAATATATGGTATACAACCAAGAATGTTACTACAGGATTTTGTGAGGAATTTCTTTTTGACCTTTTGAGGACTGTCCACAACACTGATTGCCAGAGTCACTGCTGCAGTTTCCATTTTAATGAGCAGCGAATGCTCATTTTCCTTTCCCAGGATTTTTGCCAACATTTGGTGGTGTTTTTCTTTCTTTGATGTTTTGTTTTCCCATTGTCATGTGGCGAAGATGAACGTTTAGAATAGCTTTAATTTCAATTTTCTATTTATTAATGATTTAGAACATTAAAATAGTATTTCCCAACCATCTTTTCATAACTGTAATTCCTTCTTTGAAATTTTAATTGGTTTGTTTGTATTGTTTCTGTACTCTTTTTTGAGTTATTTGTGTATCCTAGACAGTAAGCCTTTGTCAGATATAAGATGGTAATGTTTTTCCTATTCTGATGGCTGTTTCTGTTTCATTTTTCTTCCAGGGTATAGCATCGGATACCCAGGTTTGGGCCAGGTCCCAAACAAAACTATTTGGACAACTCAGAAAGAACACAAATTTGGGGGTAAGGGAGTGGAAAAGGAACATGAATCAAGATAGTCGTGGAAAAGTGTATTTAAAAGTGAATTTTATTTAAAATAAAATGTATGAATATCTCAGGGAATTAAGTTTTTAATTGGTGAAAACATGGCACTGAAATTTATACTTGATCAACTTTTCCATTAATATAACAAGACAATTCAAGCCAATTTAAAATTATAAATGGCAGGTTTATTTGATAAAACTTGCCAGGTCAATTCAATGGCCAAGGAAGTTTCCAAGCAAGTTGGGGGTGGGGTGAGAGAGAGAGAGACATCTGGGGAAAGGGCAGCCCATCCTTTGGGTTGTAATGTTCAGGTAGTGGTGGGGGCAGGGGATTCCAGCCATGTTGGTCACAGGTAGGCACTGAGGGAGCCTAAGAAACCTTGAAACTTATCTATGTTAAGAAACATCTTGTCAGCTTGTCCAGGGATGGATTTTAACAATACTGTTAATTAAACTTATCTTTGTTGATAAATATTGCTTGAATTGTGCACTATACACTCTTAGAGAAGTAAATAAAATTAGTTTTACCATAATGACATAATTTGGTTGAAAATTGATTTTACTTCTGTCTTTAGATTTTAGAGATCTTTTCAATTAGAAACTTTATTAGTGTAGAGAAAAGGGATGAAAAATTTCCATAGTATAATTTTCCATATCCTTTCAGTTAGATTTCCACTGTAGCTGAAGTAAAAATTTCTTTTTGACAGTCTTTGTAATGCTATTTTAAATAGTTGTTCTGTCCTTTGTAAACTCTTTTGTAGCCAGAACCATCCACAGCTGTTTGACTTATCAGCAAGCTACTAAAAAATTTACTCCTGAAGTCACTAATAAATACATTAACAGAAATGTTTAACAGTTACCACAAGTAAACTTTCAAGGAGACATCATGATTTACAAAGCTTTTTATCAAAAATATTATAATCTATTTATCCAATAAATTATAAAAATAACTGGATTTCCTGTTGGTTGTTCTTTTACTTTCTGAGATTTCTCATTCCTTTAAAAACAAATTCATCAAATTAAATCAAACCAAAATTATGATGGCTTATTTTGGCTCTCACTTTATGGTTGATAATGAAAATTTATGAATTATCATACTCAAAGGGCATTGAGATAGAATAAATCATGATTTAAAAGTATAATGTTCTTATGTATAGAAGTTATTAAGATAAACTAATCAAAATGTCAGTTCGTAGAATATTTTCTAGGCATTCTCCCAAAAATATTTCTAAAAATAAAACAATTATCTATTTATATATAAATGACTATAAAATTCTGCAAACTTCTAGTCTTGATGCTCAGAAACCTTGTGTCAACCCAGTCTAGTGAGTAGATCTGACCCTTCTAAGTCTATGCCATATCACACTTCCAGGCCTATAGCACATCCCGTGTTTCACTTCAGTCTGGTGAGTTCTCTAAATACTATCCCACTGGCATTCTCTTCATTTCAAACATAACATGGATCAAATGTCCTAGGCACATGACCAGTCTATTTATTGCCATACTCACTGGTCAGAGCCCTTAGTCTTGGCCCTCATCATACACCCTAAGCACAAGCCCAATATAATATATCAACCTGATCTTGGCCAGCCCCCATCCTATCCAATTTCAAAGGCAAGTCCAGGTCCCACATTCTGTGACAATGTTCAGTTTGTTCAGAAAGTCCTAACAAATCTAAGCTGTATCCAACGTCCAAGCTTATTCCCAGTTTAACATTCCTTGCACTATTCCAATCTGATGATTTTCATAAACACTAGGTCACCAATATGTGCAAACTCCAGGCCAAGGTTGGAAGACACAGTTGTGCATTGTCTCAGTTTATAGCATCGCTGGAACCTTGTCTGCTCATTCCAGCTCAACTTGCTCACAAAATGTGCATATTACCCAAGCTTTTCTGGGAAGTCTGATGATGATTGGGTGGGCCTGTATTTGGAGACATCATTAAAAGCCAGCATTTGCAGTAAGAAGTTTGTACCATTATCACACCTGTGGGTATAAGTTTTGGGTATAAGTCATTATAACTCAGCACCCAGCTGGCCAAGATGGATTATTGGGAAATCCCTGTGGATATAGTAGATGGAAGGGAACTGAACTGTAAAGAGGTAATAATAAATTCTAGGAAGGGGTGACGTGCCCACATTTTGATCTTCCTTCTTCTTGAGTATCATGTGTTTAGTAAATTGTATCTTGGGTAGTCTAGGTTTCTGGGCTAATATCCACATATCAGTGAGTACATGTTATGTGAGTTCTTTTGTGAATGGGTTATTTCACTCAGG
>LR752557.1:3772-48968 GCA_902729485.2 Mus minutoides | reverse complement strand
TTTGGTGTGTGTGTGTGTGTGTGTGTGTGTGTGTGTGTGTGTGTGTGTTAAACTGATAACATAATATAAATTGATGTTAGTATATAAGTGCCGTAATCAAGCAGCACTAAAACTTATTCTTAATTATTTAATAGAATAGGATTATTCCATTATAAAGTGACACAGCTCATCTTTCAATTTATAATTCTTTATTTATTGTCAGACACAATGCCCTGAATGTCACTTATGTATTATGTATTATGTTAGATTTTGTATGAAAATTGTAATGTAAGCAAATCATTGGTGTCAAATAATGGTCCAAACTGAATTACAAAATATATTTCACCTCATAAAATTTCCTCTTTACAACACATCGTGGCGTCAGATCCAGGAAGATCACTTTAGCATATTTTCCTGTCAAAGTCTGTGTATGCAGCTGCTTAAAGCTCTGTCTTCTGAAACCAAGCTTTTCAGTATGCTAATTCACCTGCCAAGAACTTTAGTGATGTGTGGGACTCTGCCTCTCCTTTTATTTTCTTTTCCATTTCACTTCTTATCTCCAAGATCCCTTCCTACACCTATCACCATGTCAGTTAAGAGTTCTATTTCTACACCATTTAGGTGGACTACTGAGCTCTATGTTCCCTCCCAATCACAGTATAATTAGTTGAGATTTCACATTTTACATAATCTCTAAATTATAGCTGTAATTAAAATGAGAACTATTTTTAAGGATTAGTTGAGTAATGCATTTAAGAGAGAAGGATAACAGGATTAGTGAAAAGAGAACAGAAAATGAATCCCTGAATTTAGGAAAATCTTTTGAACCAACTAATGGGGTTTATTTTTTTTGAGTTTCTAATACAAGTCTGTTCAACTTAAATCTTAGTAGTAACCCGATAGGTGGGAGTTAGTGAGAGCTGAATAAAACGCCTTTAACATTTTATTTTCTTCAATTATTCTTGTGAAGAAGTTATTTGTCATTGTTCGTGTGACACATGTTCTTATATACCTTCCATGGCAAGTGTTTAGAGGACTGCTTGTAACCATTTCTCTCCTTCCAACCTATTGTTCCTGGGATAGAACTCAAGCTGTCTTGTAGAAAGCAATGGAGATAAAATGTTGAGCCTTTATTATGATTGTTCCTTTGTTCATGTTTTAAGCTAGAGAGAGGGAGAGAGAGAGAGAGAGAGAGAGAGCTAGAGAGAGAGAGAGAGAGACTGATTTGTATACATGTAAATTTTCATGTACATGATTATGTGTGTGCTGTGGCTTTTGTATAATAGGTAAACTACAGCTGTTGGATATCAGCTCTATCCTTATACAATGCATGGATTCAAACTCAAGCTGTTAGGTTAGCTGGCAAATGCTAAGCTCTCAGGTCTGCTTCAACATTGTCGTTTTTATTGTATGAATGATTTACAATATGCATTTGATATTTACTCTTCATAAGATAAAGCATACTTCTTCAGGCTACGGCAAATGTACATTTCTTTAACTTTCTATGTAACAGTGAAACCATGACATTAATTAGTTATCAAATCAATGGCATCTATAAATAACCTGAAACTGTTTCTTGGAGATGAAACTATTCATCAAGCTGTATCTACCTCTAATGCAAATTTTAAAACAAAGTGCTTAGTAAGAACAAAAATAGTGATACTAACTTAATATACAATCACGATTACTTTGTTTTAAATCCATTTATAGAATCATTTATTTCTACTTGCTATTTAATTTATTATGAGAGCCAACGTTGTAATATAAATACTTTTTAAAATTCTAGACAATTGTGTTTTGTGTGTGTGTGTGTGTGTGTGTGTGTGTGTGTGTGTGTGCACCATATTGTATTAATGGACATTCTCCCGTATTTGGGAATGAGACAGTCAATCTTTTGTGCTTTTACTGAGGAGACAAGCACCTTGTATTTTGAGGCAGGATTTCTCCCTGCATTTTGAGGATAGCTGATAAGAATAATCTGACCAGTCAGTCACACTGAAGGAATCCACATGTCTCTACCTTCAGAGCACTGAGGTCAGAGCTATATAGCAAAATAGCAATATTCTTTGAGGCTTTGATCAAACTGAGTTTCTCATGCTTATGCAGCAAAGCTAGTCTTTTGTTCTTTACAAAACTCAGTGTGTAGAAATTTATAATTTAAACAGCAAGAGCCTTGTCACCATTTAACAGTTATTTCTGTAGCATGAATTCTTTCCTGCTGTGTGTTTTAGGTTTTTTGTATGTGTACTCATATTTGCTCAGTGGTACATGTGTGTCCTGTGGATTCATTTGACCATGTGAGCATATGGGTGTGGGGAGCACAGTTTTAGTACTATCCTCAGGTGCTGGCCACGTTTCTGATTTGTTCGGTTTTGAAGACAAGTTTCCTCTCATGGCCTGAACAGTGACCAGCACCAAAGAAGGCTAGGCTGGCTGATTTGCTGATCCCAGGATTCATTGTCCTTCAACTTTGCAATTCTGGGATTCTAAGTGCAGTATCATGCAGAGATGTTTTCAATATAAGTTCTGGGGAGAAAACATAGAATCTCATGTTTGTACAGAAAGCATTTAACTAGCTAAACTCCCCCTTTTATAGTCCCTGATTATATTTTAAAAGGCTGATATGTTTATAAATGTTGTCACTACAGTCCTACATATATATTATTTTTGCTATTAAAGAATCTAGATGTCTTAAAGTATATGCCCTTAGATAAATACTGGGATAAATTTACTAGTTTAAATTTCTCTTTAAATATACTAACCAGACAACTAAATTCAATATATATGGATTAAGAATTTGTAATACCATCTGCATTTCTACTTCTATGCATTAGCTGTTAATATATTAAAAGATATTCTGAACTATTTTTAGAGACTGCTCACTGTTTTGAGACTCAACCAGCAGCTTGGAGACACTGGGTCAAGCTCCTTTGAAGCTCTCTTCCTGATGCAGAGTTAAAAATTTATTGTGTTTTATGGTTGTTTTTACAGGTATTGATTGGTGATATGTTGTTCTTCTATGTTTCTTTTAGGAGTGTTGATCAAAAATATATGGTTTGGAAATTTCAACAAACTCTGAAAAGCATGTAAAGGCAATAATCTTTTCCTTTTCCCTTTCCTTTCCTTTCCTTTCCTTTCCTTTCCTTTCCTTTCCTTTCCTTTCCTTTCCTTTCCTTTCCTTTCCTTTCCTTTCCTTTCCTTTCCTCTCCTTTTTCTTTACTTTCTTTTTTTTTTTTACCTTTTTTCTTTTATCCTTGGGGGTTTCTCTATTGGTGCTTCTCTGTCTTCTCTACCTCCCACACCATCTGTTTCAAGAGAGCTATCTTTCTTCTTTTCTTTTCTTCACTAGATTTTTTGAGAATTTTGTAGAGTGTATTTTGATTCATTATCTTACCCAAATCCCTTCCAGATATATCCCACACACAAAGTTGTGTTTTTTGTTGTTGCTTTCTTATACCTATCAAGTCTAATTTGTTCTGGTTCAAATCCTACATATGAGACATACCTTTGGGAATGGCTGAACTACCAGGGACAATACTCTAGATGAACAGAAGCAGCAACTGAGCGCCAGAAATTCTTCAGTTAGGAGTAAGATTTTATAATCACCTTGCTTCTTCATGCAGTAGTTTTTGTCTCCCTTGGCCTTTTACATGTCTTGTGTACAATGTTATAACTGCTTTACATTACATATATGTAACTGCCTTGCTGTGTTTCTAATGTTTTCTTGTGGTCATTCCTTTCCATTATCTCTTAATCTCTATCTACCTCCTCTTTCACAAAATCCTCAAGAATTTAGATGAAGCTCTTTCTTCTCTCTCTTCTCTCCCCCCTTTGTCTCTCTTTTTCCTCTTCTCCGCCCCCNTGGAACCACAAACCAAAAAAAAAAAAAAAATTTAGATGAAGGTCATGTGATATAGATAAAAAATGAAATCATGAAATTCACAGATAAATGGATGAACTAGAAAAATAATACTAAAACTCCTCTAGCTCAAGGCTTCATCGTATTCTTGAGGTCTTTTGTTCTATGAATCTTCACTTCCAAAAGCCAAACCAATGAAGGTAATGTGTCTTCCACTTCAAGAAATCATTGTAAATAAAGGTGATATTCTGTAAGTCCCTCCTGAAAACAACCATATATTTTATGCAATGTGACCAGAAATGACCACCACAGAGTGTTGAATTTCTTTTGAGGCAATGGGGAAAGATGAAAATATTTCTCCACATTCCATTCCATCCTTTCCACATTTATCATTCTGAGTTGAATAGACATGTCTGAGAAATACAAAATGTCACCCTGAAGATATTAGTACTGAATATTCATTCATATATATATGAATATATATACATATGAATATATATATGAATATATATACAACATATATATGAAAATTATATATACCATATATATATATGAAAATTATATATAGATATATAGATATATAGATAGATAGATAGATAGATAGATAGATAGATAGATAGATAGATAGATATAGATAGATGGTAGCAAATACTCATAAAGTCTGCAATTTGTTTCCAAGAGAGGGTGATGGGAGTCAATGATATAAAAATTAAAGGGTTATAATGCAACATGAAAATTTAAGTGCAACACAATAGAAAAAAGGAAATCAGGGTAGGTAGAGTACGGAAGAAAAAAATGTGCTGTCAAAAATGACCACCAGTCATGTGGCTACCCTTTAAGCTTTAGCTGTTTGGATATAGTAGGCCAAATAAATATAATAATTAATACTTTTGAGAAATACATATGGAAACATTACATTATAAGCATGCTAAAATTATATATGTGCATACATAAAAGAGTTTAAATGGAGTTATACTATAAGAGAACAATATCTTTCTAGGCTTCACAGGTAAACAAGTTACAGAAATAGGTTACCTGTTATGGGTTGTTGGCCAGTTGAGGTCTCATAGTTCCCCAACCACTTCATACGATTATGAAAGTTATTGATTACCCTCCAGAACTTTAATGTAATAATATACTTGTGAAGTATATACTATGCACTTAAGTTATAGAACAAGGTGAAGTCAAGCTGGTGCTTATCTAAAAGTTTTATCTGAGTAGTTCTCAGATTGTAGAAGGGAGTTAAGAGAATATTCACCACAACTCTTCTGATAATTAACCCTGGAGTTAAAGCAGCTTCTCTAATGGTTTCTCAGTATTTCTGTAGACTAGTGCATTCTTCAACACTTGCAGGAAAAGCTTTTCCTTAAATACATTTCAATAAGCATAGAACCACAACTGTCTAAGGTACAAGAATAAGAGAGTAGAATATACAGTTGTAAGGAGACATGGAGTCTCTTAGTTGTAATCCTTTTCAGGACTTAAAAGAAAATATCTTGTCTCTTTAAGGTCCTTTTATGTTTTTTTTTTTAATTATTTAATATACATATTCTTTCTAATACTCTTCCAGCTTGAGGCCTCATCTCGGTTTTGAGGTCTTCTATGAATCTTCATTTCCAAAAGGTAAACTACTGAATGTAGTGTGTCTTATACTTCCAGAAACCATTGTAAAGAGGGTGAGGTTCTGTATGGTCCTCCTAAAAACAATCATATATTTTATGCCATCAGAAAAAAATGACCATGGAAGTGTTGAATTTCTTTTGATTTAGGCAGTGGGGAAGGTTGAAGAGATTCTCCAAATTCCATTCCATCCTTTCCAAGTTTATCGTATTGCAGTTTTAATTGGTTTAAATGGTAGTCATAGTCTCACATAGTTGAATATTTAATTCCCAGTAGGTGGAAGAATTGGTTAGATGGGTTAGGAGTGCAGGTTTGTTGGAGGGGGATGAGTCACCTGAAGCAGACTTTGGACTTTGAGGTTTCAAAAGTATGTGGTACAGTCATTCTCTCTCTTCCTGTAACTTACAGACATTACAAGAGCTCTTAGCTACTGCTTCAGAGCCATGTATGCCTGCCTTGATTGCCACCATGCTCCTTGCCATAAAGATAAGGAATTAAACTTTTGAAAATAATAGCAAGTTCCCAATTACATTTTTCATGTTTATGAGTTGGCCAAGGCCATGTTTTCTTTGTTGTTATTGTGTGTTTTTATTTGTTTGTTTGATTTTTTTTTTATTCATAGAAAATGAAGAGAAAAGACATGTCAACAAGTTAATCCTTATGCACATGTAAGTCATTAAGTGACCCTTCTCCAAGCCCAGCAAACAGCAGAACTTACCAACATTAGACAATGTGCCTCGGGCTTTATTGTGGATACAGTGATAAATGGGTTATAGAATCTCACTCACTGTTAATGAAATTAACTGAATCCATGTGCATTTTCAGATAAATTCTTGCATATAGGCCTCAAAGACTATGTGTGAAGTTATAAAGGTGAAGCCTGGATTTCATTAGCACCAGCAAAGTTTCTGGAGATAGCAGAGTATTAGTATACTATCCAAGGATAGCTTTAGACAGTATGTAGAACATCTCGAGAGAAAGAGAAGTGGTGCAGTCAACAAGCTGGAAGGATTGCGAAATATAAAGCCCTTTGACTTTAAGCATAGAGATACAGAATTTGGACTATGTGCTACAAATTTTCTTTCTTGCCTCTGTCCTGAATATACTGGATATGCTCCCTTTTCCCCTCATTTTGATTGATAATGTGTATTCCATGTCATTGTATATTAGAAGAGTATAATTTGCTCTTTGATCATACAGGCTTTTACAGTCAAGTAATTGAGGTTATGAGGTTCAGAAGAGACTTTGGACTTTGAAAGCGCAGAGACAGAAAGACTATGAGAATTTGTTGAAGTTGGATTATATGCTTTTTGTACTAGGATAGGGCTATGAGCCTGTGGCGGCCAGGGAGTTGAATGTCGGTGTTTGAATAAGAATGTCTCTCATAGGTTCATATATTTCAATGCTTAGTTCCTAGTTTGTGGGTTGTTTAGGAAGGATTAAAGGTTGTGTCTTTGTTGAAGGAGGTGTGTCACTGGGAAAGGCTGAATATCTTTTGTTGTTTGCTTCCTGAGGATCACCATGTAACTCTCTGCTATCTCTTCAGCATGACACCTGCTTGCCCTGCTCTCCACCATGATAATATTGGACTCACTCTCTGAAGCTGTAAGCAAACTCCCAATTCTTCTCTCCGTGATTTTGGTCATGGTGTCCCTTCACAGCAGTAGACTATTAAGGCAGGTTAAATTTTTCTTAAAAAGTTGCGAGATTCTTATTAATCATGGAAGAGTTGGCCTTTCCTTCTTCAGTGTGGTTTCAAGGATAGAACTCAGGTTTAGAAGTAAGCTCTCTACTTTTTTTTTTTTTTTTTCATTGTGGTAGTTCTGTTAAAGGAAAAATATGTACATCATTTTGGGCATCTATAAAGATGATTCCCTGGACAAATTTGTGAAAAGAGGGAAGGTTTAAAAGTATCTATGTAACACAGATTGAAGCAAGATGACACAGGTAACATCAATAGTAATGAGACAAGTCATCAATATATATTTTGTGGTGAATTAAAAATTGAAAATACATTCTAAAGAATTTCTGCCAAGATACAGATACGGTATAGACTATCATGATTATACTATTTGGTAATATATATTATGGTATATTTTTAGCAGTAATTGTTTTATTCTTATCTAGTCTTCCAAATTTCTTGAAAAGTTAAAGAACGTTTATAATAGAAAGAGTCAAAACAATAAGTAATGTGTCTTGCAATCTTGTAATTGTCTTGTAATCTTGTCTTGTAATTGGGTATATTGATATTAGCCTGAAAATGCCTATGGTTTAAACAATTATATTGTGTGTTGTTATTAATTTCTTATTTTTGTAACTACACTACGTAAATATATGTTAGGTAGATAGATAGATAGATAGATAGATAGATAGATAGATAGATAGAGACCTTGAATACAACTAATCATATAAAGAATGAACAGAGAGAGAGAGAGAGAGAGAGAGAGAGAGACCTTTAATACAGCCAATCTTATAAAGAATGATGTATGTAAATTATATATATATATATATATATATATATATATATATATATATATATATATAGAGAGAGAGAGAGAGAGAGAGAGAGAGAGAGATTGAATAAAACCAATCTTATAAAGAATGGCTGGCTTACAGGTGTAGAGGTTTAGTACATTATTACATTATTGTCCTGATGGGAAGCATGGCAGCACACAGTCAGACAAGCTGCTGGAGAGGTAGTGCAGGAGTCTATGTCCGGATCAGCAGGCACCAGGAAAGGAGATTAACACTAGGCCAGGCTTGCCTTCTGAAACCTCAAAGCCCACCCCAGTGACCCACTTCCTCCAACTATGACATAGCTTAAATAATGAAACTTTATGAGGGGGCCGTTTACACTAAAAAACAAACAAACAAACAAACAAACAACCACAGTTTCCCATACACTTATGTTTTTTTTTACACTTTCATGTATGTGTTTGTGTGTGTGTGTGTGTGTGTGTGTGTGTTCACTTGCAATGAACAGAAGAGAGCATTGAATATCTTTGAGGTGGAGTTACTGGATATTATGAGATGGCTGTGTTGGGTTCTAGGATAACAGTCTAGCAGCAGATTTTATTAACGTAGAACCATCACTCCTGAAAAGTATCTGTGGTTTAAATAATTATTTTGTGTTTGTGCTTATTCATAGTCTTAGGTAGAATACATTTGAGATAGATATAAAGAATATAACTCTATGATATTTGTTTAAAATAAACTTACAAAAATTCACTTAGAACAACTAACATAAAAAAACTAGAAGAAAGGAAAATATAAAGTAAAATATAGAATCATTTATAGAGGTTTTGGAAGGTACATTTTCATTATCTTTAAACTGAAAACTAATTTTAGTTCAAGAAATGCATCTAAAATATAGAGAAAAAAATCCACGTGTATATATTTTTGCTTTTTTGTCTATATGGTTATGCAGCAACATATTATAAAGTAATTCATAAATTCATACAAGAAACTCTGAGCAACACTGATGTCCATATTGTCCCAGAAAATGCACAGACGAGGAGCCAGACAGATCTGCGCTTGAATCCCAGTCTTCCAAATTCTAGCTTTTTGACAAATGTTCATTCCCTTTTTATAGAAAAGAAAACTGGCTAATTCTGTTGTACTCTGCAAAATTTTAAGATGAGTTTCAAGAACACAGAAGGAATTCAAATCTGCACTTTTTAAGAGGCTAGCTAGTTTCATTCAACTAGCAAAGTTTTTTTTGCCAGATCATAATCCATATTTAGCTATGGAAAATGTTCTCGGCAGAAATTCTGCTTCAATGAATGTGGAGGAGGATCCAAAAATCTGCCTGCTTAACAAGCAGCCCGAGATGAATCAGATGTTCATTACATTTTATGAATTGCTGCTTCAGATGGGGAAGCCTCACAGTAGTCCATGGGTCTAGGTTTGCTCAGAAACATTAATGCTCTGAGAATAGTTTGGGAAAATTCACTTTAGACATATCGTACTAATGCAATAATGCACAACAAAATTGTTCTGATAGTCTTTCTTCTGAATATCAAGAGTTATGTTGTAGGTAGCATAAAAATGTTGCTTGTTATTGCTGCTGCTGTTTTCTTACCTTAGTTATAAAATCAGGAAGAATTTCAACAGTGTGTGCACCCGCATTTAGAAAGACTCCTCGGGCTTTAAATGATATGATCAAGAAAATTCCTCACAGGACTGACCAGCAGCTTGTACTTTAGTTCTTTCCAGATGATAACAATTTTTCAAGAAAGAATATTTCTATATTGGATTCTTGCTCTCATCCTGATGTGATAAAAATTTAAGCTGAATTTATTTATTCGCTTCTTCCTATTGTTATCCTGGGAGTAAATAACCTTGGTGCAAAATTTAAATATTTATTTTATAAAGATAAAACATTTTAAATTAATATGTACAAATCAATTAATTACAGTAGCCAGACTCAATCATTATCAAATTGAGAAAGAAAATACAGTCCGCTGTACCTTTCCACTCCAATTTATAATTGCGGTAACATTCTTTAAGCATTGTGGGGATAACCCAATATTTGTCTATCCTGACCACTTCTCTGAACACACTAGTGATGTATTATAAATACAAGGGATAACGCTCAATTATTTCTATTTTTCTGGTCTCTTTAGTGGTGGGTCCTCACCTTAATAAATTTATAAATAAACATATTTTCTTGATATAGCTTATATGTATTAGGGACTTCGTGAAATACATATGGAAAACATGAAAAAATATGATTACAGTGAGCTTCAGGCTAAGAAAAAATACTTGTGATTTCTCTATTACTATTTAAATTTCCATTGATTATATCTTTGTGGAATAGGTTGAGTGAATAGGGCCTGCAATACTAATGAAGTAATGTCCTAAACTACAAAAAATAAAGTATTTCATTCACTATTTTATTTATTATTGGTATTTTCCTTTAGTGATTTATGTCTGTTTATTTTGGAAATTGGCCAATCATCTTAAAATCATCGTACTGAATACAATAGTTATAACGTGTATTCTCTCTGAAACTACAGTAGAATTTTCTAAGTGGTACTACCTTTCACAGATTGTGATATAAAAAATTATACTCATATCTTGGCTTTACCAATATTTATAAATGAAATGTATGAGATTTTACATACTACTTAAATAAAATAGAAAAGTAAATAATGTAGTTGGATAGTAATTTTGAAGAAGAGTTTATATATTAGGTACATAATTCAAGTTATATTAGGCACCTAGTTCAAATTAATGAATAAGGTTATGAAAAATTTCTATTTATGAACATAAATAAGCTTAGAATAAAAATAATATATCTCATGAATAGCCTATTAAACATTTAACACAACTAATTTGTAAAAGATAATGCTAGGAAAATTCCACTTGTTTTGGTATATAATCTACTCCCAACACTTGGGCAAGAAGATCTGATTAAAATCAATGGATCACAGACAAAAAGAAGACATGGAGATAGGAGAGGGACTTGGGGAAAAAAGAACGAAGTTAATTAGAGCATGGAATGATGACTGAAAACTACTAAAATAAACTGTAAAACCAGTGTGTTGTTAGGATAGTTAGTAGAGTTTCACTACTTCTCCCCTGGTAGATAAATTGCCCTATTTTTCAGTTTCTCCCACTTTGACTTTGTAGCCATGCCCTCATTACCATATTCAATTAATTAGTGCATAAAGGTAGTACTGTAGTGTTCACAACACATGGAGACCCATTACTGACTCTAAATGAATAGCACAGGTTCCTTACACAAGGTGAGGATTCTGGGATCAGGGACAACCAGGCGACATGCTTCACACTAATGTGCTAAGAGCTATCAGTGAAAATACATTTCCTGCCCAAAGACTTACACCAAGGACAAAGAAATGGAAAAGTACAGGCAAAGAACAAGAGGAGAAAGAGGACACTACATTAAAATTACATGCAAAAAAGTACATTTGCTTGCATCTCTTTTTTGACCTGATCAAGTTGGACTTGAGCAATATTTGTTTTTGTTTTTCATCATTCATTTCCCCCCTCCTCTTTCTTTTTCAAAATTATATTCTGAGAGGACAAAGCAGAGATGTATATTAGTACTGGTTATATTTACCACATCCTTGCATCAACATTAATGTGCAGCTTTGAGTGTCACGGGAAACTGGAGAATTCAGCACTTACTTCTTTCTTATATTTCCACTGTTTTTTTAATGTATTTATTTTTATTGATTTTTGAATTTTACTACGGAAATAGTGCATTCACATTTTTCCACTCTTTCCTTTCTTCCAATTCTCTGTATGTCTCCCATACCTTCTCAAATTCATGACCTCTTCTGTAATGTTCTGTAATTCCTGTTACCGGCACACACACAAATGTACACACACACTCATACACACACACACACACACACACACACACACACACACACCTTAGTGAGTACATTTAGTATTGCTCCCATATACATGACACACACAGATCATTTGAGTCCTCGTAGTAGTTCTCCTTTGTTAATGGTTTTATGGCTGACAACGCATAATTGGGAACTAGGTCATCCATCAGAAAACCCATCTCAGGAGATCTGCATCAGTGTCTCCTTGTAACTATTCATTACATTAGCTCTTTATACAGTGGGAGGACCTTCTGAAACTTCCAGTATCCACACTTGCATCACAACTGGAACTGTCATTGTGCTGGCCATGTTTAGGCAACTCTATGGTTAAGATTACATGTGTGCAGCTTCCATGTCATGTTTAGTAAGAATATTTTAGCAAGCAAGCAAGGTCTTTTGGCTTTTACAATCATCTACCTCCTAATCAGAGATTTTCTTTGAGCCTTATAGATATACAGGTAGCATTGAAGAGATGTTATTTTTCCCCCGAAGCAATACAAGGTCACTTATTATCTATATTTTGATTAATAGTCAATCTGTAATGGCCCCCAATGCAGCCAAAAGGACATTCTTTGATTTGAAATGTGAGCAACTTGAATGTTAGGATATTTAGAGTATCATGGAAAGCTGAATTAAATTGTGATCATGACAGTTGCAGATCCTTTTCTACAGTCTGTGAACTCATTCTCATTTTTCTTTTTGAATGGGCACTTAATCCATTTAGACAGCTATTATTTTTAAGTGTCACCATTGCACTTTTAGGCTGGTCTTTGCTATGGTCTATAAGCTTTACAGTTGGATAGGCAAATTTAATGGTTTTCTTACTTAGCATCTTGAACAACATGTTCAGATACTGGAGAAGCCCAGTTCAGTTTCTTCAAATACCCATATCTATAAAATGTTGTCCTTTTAGCAATGAGGCCTTACTTTCAAGTTCTGGAAGGAAAGCAGCAATATTCTATATTGTTTAGTGAGTCTCTTAAAACTCTGTGACCATTCAATGCAAAGGGAGGTTTTTGTTAAATGGTGTACAGCTCTTGGGGAGAGGACTTTAGCACCCAGCATGTGGTATCTAAAATCTACATGTAATGTAATATATATATATATATATATATATATATATATATATATATATATATATATATTTGTATGTGTATTTTAAAGTAAATTTATAAAATGTTATCTATTCTATTATCCCAAAGCACAAAGTAAACTGGAACCAGCATGCAAATGCACCCTGGTGAAGTGAGCTCTGTGGCTCCTTCTTAACTCCCCAAGCTATTTTGTTTTTCTTGTACATTTAATATCTTTTACATTTCCATGTCATTGGCCTTGGTGAAAAGTTCATAGGGGGCTTATATACTTTATTGGAAAAATTATGTATAGGGAATGAACTATATATGAAAGATTGCCAGCTGGAAACCTCAGCCTCTCACACTTTAAATGCTTTCTTTATTCTTCCTTAGATTCAGATCCCTACCACTATTGTGATGTTCACATTTCCTCAACATAATCCTTTTTATATTTCCTTTTTAAATTCCTCACTCTCTGTTTTGTTAAGATCAATTTTTCCATTTAGGGATCCTAAGTCCCTAAATGTTGAAAATATTGCATTTTCATTATAATATGATGGATGAAATACAGTCGTATATATTTATACTCTATAATCTCATGCTTGTTATATTTATAAGTTTTAACTGATTGGCATACAAAAGATAACTAATACACCCTTCAGGTCACATAAAATACATGTTACATTGCATTGTTTCAATTTTTGTATGGGTGGCAAGCAAACATGTGGTAAGCAAAATTTCTTAGAAAGCATAAAGTAGTATTTACTTTTACTGAATGGAGAATGGATTATTTAAGTATTTTCATACAGTACATTTTTATCATATTCTTAACAATCCTTCAACACCTCCTCCATCTGCAACCCTAATGATAATTAACTCATGTTCTTTCTCTGAAAAAAAAAAAAAAAAAAAAAAAGAGGGCACTGGAGAAATGGCTCAGCCTTTAAGAAAACTGAGTGCTCTTCCAGAGGTCCTGAGTTCAATTCTCAGGAACCACATGGTGCACATGGTGGCTCACAACCATCTGTCATGGGATCCAATGCCCTCTTCTGGTAGGTATAAAGACTGTTATAGTGTACTCACAAAAATAATATAACATTTTCCATGTTGTTCGATCATGTTGTTACAATAGAATGTTCTTCCTTTTCAAGGCTAAATAATATTTTAGTAGGCTCTGCACTACGTGTGTGTGTGTGTGTGTGTGTGTGTGTGTGTGTGTGCTTGTCTGTGTCTGTGTCTGCGTGTGTGTGTCTCTGTGTGTGTGTGTGTGTGTGTGTGTGTATACAAAGCACACATATCAATTTTTGTGTTCATTTCCTGGCAGCTATTTCTTTGTATGTCTTGGAAATTTTCAGTAATGCTGCATAAAAATTATGCATGTGAATATTTCCTTAACATTCCGATTCCTTTATTCCTTTGGAAAAAGGTGCAGAAGTACATTAATTAACTTCTATTAGTACTTTTAATAGAGTTTATCTCTCAATTAAATTTCAATTAATCAATGAACTATTTCATTTGCCTAGCATTCTCAGATATCTCATTTTGCCACGAAATGAATTTAAAGGCAATCTCTAATTATCACAAAACAATTTCAGAATAAGGACAGAACATCCTGTTGAATTAATTATTAATATTATGACTTTAGTTTTTTTATAGACAAATATAATGTGATTAATATTTCAGGCATATATTTAAACTTCTACATTTTACCTCATTAAGAAGATATTGACATAGCTCTAATCTTGGAATACTGAAGATTCTGTTCTTGGAGTTGTTTTGATTATTTCTTCTCATATGGTAATTAGTGAAAAGAAAATCTAAAAAGCAAAACTCCTTATGATTATATGATGAGTAAAACTTACTGTAAATGTGAGTTAATATTAGAGAATTTTAGTACATTTAGAATTTTGAGGAAATTAATAAAACTTTGATTTTGAGGACATTTAAATTGGCCTTGGTAATTTTACTAAAAGATGTATTAGGCATGTCTGTAATAGAATTGGAGACTCTGAGCCTAGATTGACTAAGTGATTCAATGTAATTTAATTATTAAATAGTCTGTATTTTTAAATGTATACTAGTATATGTGGTAATATTTAAATGTTTTTTACCTTTGATTGAAACATATTTTTTTAATTTTTTTTCTTCCTGAAACACCATCATCATCACACTGTCAGATGTAAAGGTACTCTTGAAGTTGCACAATCCTCACTTATATGTATGTTAAGATATTTTTTTAAAATTTTTTCTCTTTATTAGATATTTTCTTCATTTACATTTCAAATGTTATCCAGAAATTTCCCCTTACCCTCCCGCATCCCCGCCCTGCTCCCCTACCCACCCCCTCCCACATAATGGCCCTGGCGTTCCCCTGTACTGGGGCATATAAAGTCTGTATGACCAAGGGGCCTCTCCTCCCAATGATGGCCAACTAGGCCATCTTCTTCCATATATGCAGCTAGAGATATGAGCGCAGGGGGAACTAGTTAGTTCATGTTATTCCTCCACCTATAGGGTTGAAGACCCCTTCAGCTCCTTGGGTACTTTCTCTAGCTCCTTCCTTGGGAGTCCTATGTTCCGACTAATAGCTGACTGTGAGCAACCACTTTCGTGTTTGCCAGGCACTGGTATAGCCTCCCACGAGACAGCTATATCAGGTCCCTTTCAGCATTATCTTGCTGGCATATGCTATAGTGTTTATTTTGGTGGCTGATTATGGGAAGGATCCCTGGCAGCCGCCGTCACTGGTTGGTACATCCTTTTGATTCAGCTTCACACGTGATCTCTGTAACTCCTTCAATGTGTGCTTTGTTCTTAATTCTAGGAAGGGGCGAAGAGACCACATTTTGAACTTCATTCTTCTTGAGATTCATGTGTTTAGTAAATTATACGAATGTCAGCTTATATGAGAATTGTACCCAAAATTCAATTTCACTTACAGTGCTTAAAAACTGTCCCACATAGATAAAAATAGAAAATGGTGTTTGAACATGCAATCATTTTAGATTAGAGAGTTGTAAATATTATTTATATTTAATCACAAGTCCAATAATTTCCAAACATACTACACCAAGTATATAGCTTTGCAAAAAATGCATGTTGCATAGAAAATAAGTCCTATGTCTTCAAAGTAAAGTAAGTAAAATCAGACTACAGCTGATTTAATTCCCTAGGAAAGTCTAATCATAACAATTCAAAAGTGATAGTGCCATGAGTTTTAATATAGATTTAAATGTCATGCTTGCAAATACATATTTTAAGATTTCAATTCATAAAAATTTAAAGATACATAAGAATCCAAAATATAAATGTAGGAAGGCAGACTTAACTAGAAATAACACATATTTGTAAATGTTTCTAATACCACTATAAAGATAAGTGTGGAGGACTATGGAAACTTTGCCTTACTGACAAATTATTACTTCAAATAGTTTCAAATACAGTTATAATTCTCCTATTTTCTGAATATCAACATGTGTAAATTGTACTCTATTTTAATTTGCTACTCTGAACCCTTACACTGTAGAGTTCTTCTCTCATTGAATGGCATGTACCGTGTGAACTGATGCACATATATAACTGTCCTTATTATCAGAGCCTATTTAATATGAAATATTCCCAAAAGGCCAGATATCATTTTTCAACTCATTGATTACTTTTATTTTATCTTTTACTTTTATTGAAAATAGATTTTTTCAATATATCCTGATTATCATTTCCTCTCCCTCTACTACCACAGTTCCTCGCCCCTCCCCACTCCGTTGCATCTCTCATTAAAAAAAAAAAAAGAGAGTATGAGATAGTAATAAAATGTTATAATAGAGTAAATCAAATTGAAAGCATAGGACGAGGATAAAACAAACAGAAGAAGAAGAACCCAAAGGCAAAGCTGGAAGCCATAATACATGCATGGAGGAGTTATATATTATAACATAGTCCTTGGCTGGCAGCCTGTTTTGAAAGGTTGTGGACAGTTGCCAGTGATTTAGATAGTAAATATATATTTAGATAGTAAATATATATTATGTAAATATATTTTATGTCCCTGTGCGCCTAGTTTATCTCTCCTACTTTATGTGTACTTTATTCTACATTATATGCTTTTGCTGCCATTGTGTCCCCCCCACCCCATACATTCAGGAATATCTGCTAAAGACTATAGATGTATACCTGCAAGCAGCAGTTAATACATTTCATTAACCATTTTTTCCTCAAATATTTTTGTGGGAACAGCATAAAATATAATAATGCTGTAATGTTGCATTTGATCCATTTATTTTTTTAATCAGTTTTAGTCCTTTCCTGTCCTTTGGCAGGGCAAAAAAGCAGAAAGAGTAAATCCTTTCAAAAGGGTGTCATGTATAGAAATTTTGAAAAAGTAGATGTCAGTTTTCTGATAAATGCATTTCATTGCAAATTTGGCTGTTTTAAACTTAGAGGATTGCCAACCATTCCAAAAACTACAAAGTGCTGATTTTTGCTAGAAAACCACACATGGTCACAGCATACACACACAAACACACACACACAAACACACACACACACACACACACACACACACCACACACACACACACACACACACACACACACACCCACACACACACACACACAGAGAGAGAGAGAGAGAGAGAGAGAGAGAGAGAGAGAGAGAGAGAGAGGAGTTTGACATTGTTATGTTCTAATAACAATCTTATCTCATTAAAAACTCCTATCAGTTTATTTTACTTTCTCACCCTTTTATTGTTATCGAACTTCTTAGACATATATTTTGGAATATACTTTCAATTTAGATTCACATATATTTTTAATAATGTTTCTTTGTTTAGAACAGTATTTTGCATTCTTTTAGTCTATTTTCAGTCTAGTATGAACTATTTAAACAAGATTATCAGTGAGCCCATAGAAAAAGAAAGAAGATATTGCCAAATCTACATATAATTTAAAGATTCCAACAAAATTATGAATCACATCCTAACAAAATGTAACTAAAAGTCTCTATCTGAAAAAAAATAAATAAATCCTTCTCCTGGTATTGAGGTGTGTCCAAGAATATGAAGCATGATCTGTGTTAGGGAAAAGCACAAATGAGGTGAACATCAGTACTGAGAGTCCTCTCTTTCAACGCCAATTTGATTTTAATTTTGAAGTATTTAAAGTATTCGTAAATACTACATAGCTGTGTTATGAAGCATTGATGACAATTTTATACTTGCTATATAGCCGAGGAAGATTTTCAACTGGTGAGATTAACTTTAGCGTGTAACAATAACCTAACCCTGAATATATGTGGCACAGCTGAATTCAAGGCAGCGATTACATGGCAGGCACATCACTATGGTAGATGTCAAATTTAACCCGCATTGTTTGTCTCTCTGGAAAATAAATAAGATTCACAAGTAAAGTTTAAAATGAATCATGAAAAATGTCCATTCCTTCAAATAGAAAGGAAGGAAGTACCATTGGATGGTGAGGAGTAGTTTCTTTCCTGAGGGCTTGTCAGGGAACTCAGCTTTTCAGCATTAAAGAGCAAGCTTCATCTGGATAACATTCATTTGGGAAGGAATAGAGTCAGAACTGGCCAAGCTGTTGTAACAGACTTGACACCATTTTGACAAACAAAGCCAGCATACCCGAAGGCATCAGGGCACAAGACTTCCCAAAGATCATGTGTACTTTGGCCATCTGTGTATTTTAAATTTCTGAGAACATTAAACCTCCCCAAACTGAATATTTTCTACAGATTTGTTGTACTGGCATGCCTTCCTGAGACACAATATTACTTGGTGAAACTGATATATCCTTAAATTTTTTTTTGCCAAAATCAATTTCAGAATAAGGATCTTATTTTCCCCAGCTTTATTGTATCACTTGATATATGTATCACTCGATGCAGCTCTAAAATATTTTTGCAAAACCAATTTCTGACTAACATCTTATTTCCTACTTTTTCTATCACTATATATATATATATATATATATATATGAAGAGAGAGAGAGAAAGAGAGAGAAAGAGTCATAGGGTATCTAAACTTTAGAAATATTTCTGTAACTAAATAACTTTGAAATTTAGAAAAAAAGCAAATAAACATACAAGTGATGTAGAAATATTTCTTTTGTACAAGTGTTAATTTAAAATTCAAAAGAAGTTGTAGTCATTATGGTAGATTTAAAAGTACTAGATGAACCTTAAAAGAGTTTTTTTTTTCTTGTTTGTTTGCTTTCTTGCTTACCTGCTTTTTAAAACAAGTAGCCCAGGCTAGCCCTAAGATTACTATGTAACAATTTGGGAGCCTCTCATCAGTACAGGACAAGTACTAGAATGAAAGATTTTAGCCACAATGCCTGGCGCTTGAGTTTATTTATATTGCTATTAGTGTCTTGAGGCAGGAAATATAGTACAAGTATGTAATGTTGATGCCTGAGAGATGGTGATAGAGAAATGAGAAATTGAAGTTGATCCTCTGCTAAATGCAATATGGGATTTGGAACTGAATTCTGGTCTTCTGGCAGACCATTAAGTGATTTTAACCACTGAGATATCACTCTCACCCCTCTTGCTTAAAAAAACGGATCCAGAAGGCATTATGCTACATTTTAAGATAAACACTTTAGAATATCTGCAGGTCTACAAAATATATAACTCATTCATAAACACATACATGATCTTTGGTATATGGTACCAGATGTAGGACCTCAGTAAGGAAACCCATAGCCATCCCAGCACATTCGTCTTATTTATATTTTTGGAACCCATTCTTTATAAGAAATTTGCTTTTGTTTCTTGTTGATTATGATGATGCTATTGTGTGCTTATATGCTTTGGGAGTGGCCCTCTCTTGTCGGTCAATCAGGACTATGGTGCTTTGCTTTCAGTACCCTACTTGAAATTTCTATTTGGAGTCGTTAAACCATTTTATATAAAATAAAACATGATGCAAAATTAGAAATGAAAGCATGATTTCCATGCTTAGATAATTCGAACGTGAAGAGATAGCTTAGCAGTTTAGAATACTAGTTGCAGTTGCAGAGGACTTAGGCACAGTTCCCAGTACCTACATGGCAGTTCACACTGTGCATTATTGCAATTTCTAGGAATAACACAACCTATCATAACCTCGGAGGACATCAACACACACTTGGTCCATATGCATACATTCAGCAAAGCATTCATATACATCAATTTTAAGATGTATATGAAATACTAAGCACCTGGCCACAATGAAACAGAAAAATGCAAAGCAGGAGTTAAAATACGCCAATTTAAACAAGTTTAGTCCTTAGCATAAGAGTGTGAAATGTGAGGAATTGAACTTGAATGGCTCTCCTACCTAACTGATACTTTCAGACTTCAGGCAATTGAAGTAAGAGCTTTATACTTCATCTAAAGAAAATTTACCTGTATCTTTCTTTTGAAATTCCATATGTGACAATGGCTAAATCAAAATTTTGTGAGNAGAGAGGGAGAGAGAGAGGGAGAGAGAGAGAGAGAGAGAGAGAGAGAGAGAGAGAGAGAGAGAGAGAAGAGTAGCAGAAGAGTAGAGGAGTAGCGACCAGCCATATACACATGAAAAGGAAACGAATGCAGAGAGGAGGGAAGGGAAAGAGAAAAAGAACAAGAGAGAAACAAGAGCCATTTGTTTCCTATTTAGTATAATAATTAGTAAATGACTTTCAGAAAAGGTAGTGCTATGCATATGGGTCAATGTGTTCTTTTCTTATGAAATTCTTAAAATGTCAATTGTAAATGAGAGAACATTTACTACTACATATAATTAAAGAACCTAAACTTGCTCTAAGTCATATCTTACTGAATAGTGCCTTTGACCATTACTCCTAGCTAAGTAGTTCTTTCCTGCTCTAACCTCTAACCTTGCATTTACAGCTAGGAGGTATTCTGTTTTAAGATTGTGTATGGGTGGGCTGCTTGCATAGGTAACATTCAAGACCATTTACAAACTTAGATGCAGTGAACAGAACACAGTAGTTGGAATCCAGAACACAGATACTGCTTCCCTTACCCAAGTAAGTTTCAGTGAAACTTAAACACTCCGTAAATGGTTTACATTTTACTTTTCAATAAGACACCTCACTCTATTTTTTAATTAATATAAATTCAATGAAATAAGTTAAAGTTTAGTACTTGTTAAAATATTTTTATCATTATATTAATTATGCTTGCTCAAACTAACATGTTTAGAAATTTTATATAGTATAATAAACCGTGAACATAAATAATAACTTGATTTTCAATATTTTAGAGTTCAAATTCATAAACCAGTAAAGTTCAAGTGTTTTGATGATTTATACTGCTTTTATTCTTGTCTCAACAATCTAGAAACAGTGTACATGTATTCTGGTTGGATATTAGATAAATAAATAAATTTGTATTTAACATAAAAATAATCTGTTGGATAATATTAATATTCAATATACCTAGTATTCAATTTGTTAAAATTATATTTGAAATATATATATACTGTAATATTTCATGAATATTCATAATATTATAACAAAATTATCTCACTTAACGATTCATAGTGTATTGTTTAAGCTTAGTTTATAACATGGATATGATTCTTTTAAACTTACTTTTCTATACTTACACTGAAAAATATCTCCTTAAAGTTCTACAAATTTCTTAAATCTCCTTAAAACATTATTTTTAACACGAACAACTCACAGAATCATGTGAATCTAATCAGAGAGAAACTCTTTGTATGATTCTTTAAGCTATATTGTAACACTCTGGCTCACTGCCTGGCAATATAATCCTCTTTCACCTGCATATCAAGGATATACTCCCCACAGAAGTATGGGGATTAATAAAAAGTCATTAATAGTATCTTCTATTTGCTTCCTTGTTCCAAAACAGTTCAATAGACAATACATTTTGATTACTTAGAGTCTTTCCAAAAGGCATATAGGTAACTGCAATCTTAGAGATAAGAAAACTAATTCAAAGGGATTAAAAGTCTACCAATATGATGTCAAATATTTGCTTGAAGAGTGAAAAGCCAAAATGTTCAATTGGTTGTTTCGTTGGGTCACTAGAACAAGTAGAGGGAGAGCCAGTAGCCAAAGATCTTATTAAACGAAGAGCTGTTCTTGATGAACTCTATTAGAAGTCATAACGATTTAGATCAACAACAGATAACAGAAGCATAGAACACCAAAAACAGCAAGTCCTAAAGAAAAAGAAAGAAACATTTTTTGGTTGGATGTAATGGGTTGTAAATGAGAGAACCTCAATCACTACAGGCTTGCTGAGTTTTTAGCAATCAATTTTAATCTCTTGAATTATTTTCCAGAATGGATTTTCACAACCCTGATTAAAATTTTCTTCAAATTAAAAAAAAAAAAAAAAACTTTCTTAACAAAATTTTAAGAAATGAGAAATGAGTCAGTGGAAAAGAATGATATTTCACTTTTCAGCAAACCTAGATTTAATTCCTAGTACTCATATCAGACACCTACCAAACTCTAGTATATCCAGTCTCAGGGAATCTGATGGATTTTGACTTCTACAGGCACCCCCACAGATGTGGTATATTAATCTACTTCAGGCATTCATACACAAGAATAAACTAAATCATATAATGTATTGATGAATCATATTTGTACACGTGTTAGTATTCTTTGTGAAGCCACTTTTTATTCTTTTTCCATTGTCCAATACCCTGGTTTAAAATGCAGATATCAGTCTTTCAAGAACCATTGCTTTGCTTTCTAAAACAGAATTAAAGTTCTTAGAACTAAACATAAAACACAAATTCTCTTCCATTATCTCCTTTCCCTTCTCGCTAATGATGGATTTTAGTGTCTAATAATTGTATGATATATCCCTAATATACATAATTGTATGAGAAATGTATCAAGTTAAAGTGTGTTTTGAGGTAATGCATCAAATGCTTGAATACTTGACTATTTCTAAAAAATACTCAAAAGTATACTCTTTTGTTATGCATATCTGAATATTTGAATAGTAACAGAATATAATTTTCTTAAGAAAATATTGGCTTTGGTAACATTTTAAAAATAAGATAATCTTCTACCATGCCATCATTAGGTAAATTGTATGGATTTCTTACATTTTCTCATAACAACTTGACAAAACCTTCACATAGGACTTCAAATTAGGTATAATTGCATTTTAAGTAAAGTTGCCTGCACTTTTCTCATTAAGTATGTAATTGACAATTAAAGTTTTGTAGAAATTGCATTCCTCATTATATTAAAAAAAAACATATGATTCACTGGATGTTTGCTGAACTTGTCTGTAATAGCTGTGGTAAATAGGCAGTTAGCTATTTTCCCTTTCTAACAACAGAAAATTGTTCTTTGTGGAGGTGACCGTGTGCTGCTCTTCAGTGATTTCTGTCTAGTTAGGACTTGCTCTAATACCAATTTGCTTCCAGCCCATTGAATAGGCTAGCTCAGTGTTTTATGAATGTGTCCTGAATGCATTTGTTTCTGTTAGCATCCTAAACATGGCAACATCAGGAGCACAAACATGAATCAAAGTATTTCCAATTTCCTTTCATTGGAACTATAAAAATGACACACATTTATATCTGTATAACCTTATAAAGTAATGACTAGAATCACTTTTTATTTCTCAATCACCTAGTCTCTTAGCTTTGAAATACACAAGGTTCAACTAATTGTCAGGGATTCTCCTAAGAAGGGGTTGCCCCTAAACTTCTGAGCATTTTCATTTCTGTTTCAAATAATTGAAAATCCTCAAAAATGTCTTTGATATTTGGAATGTATTAATATATATATATATATATATATATATATATATATATATATATATATATAAAATCTCATCTATATTTTATTGATATAATATTTGTGGTTCAATTTTAATTTCACTTTTCTCTTGTATTCAGTGCCTAATATTCTTTTGAGAAGAACAATTTGTAGGGAGATATTTGTGACTCCTGCTGAAGCAGAGAGAACAAGTTGTATGAACCCATATGCCTTTTTTACTTCTCTTTCAGCTTTACTTCTTTTCTGTTTGTTACTGACACATATATCTTTTAGTGAAAAAAGAAATGAAGTATCTTATAGAGATCTTCTCATTTTAATAAATGTCTGATAAGCCAATATTTGACGCTTTTTGTCTTGTCATGAAAAGGTGCTTACTATATACCTGGTTCCCATGTGTGTTGTATGGTACAATCTGGTCATCCTTAGCAAAGTGTATTTTTTTTTTATTAGAGAGTTTCTTCATTTACATTTCAAGTATTACCCAAAAGACCCCTATATCCTCCCCCCACCCTGCTCCCCTACCCTCCCTCTCCTGCTACTTGGCCCTGGCATTCCCCTGTACTGGGGCATATAAACATTGCAAAGTGTATTTTATTATAATCTGTAAGAGGAAACAGGAAGAAATAGAACAAACTTCCGTGTTTAGGGATATCATTTGTTATTTTAAAAGACTTTGGTGTCTTTCCAAAAAAAAAAAAAAAAAAAAAATCTTGGTTCCCACTTCTCTCTGCAGAGCTAACAAACTATGAGGCAGATCCATAAGATGGTGAAAACTAGCATATGGGCTTGCCTTGACCCAAGCAGGGTGACAGGATATTGAATGATCCCATTGAAAACCCATAATAAATAATCAATTTATTTTCTTTACTATCCCTACTTCATAGATCATGCACAGAGGCACCACGTATGAAGTCAATGGGCACAGAGATATCATGTTTGGTAGTTGAATTTTTTTTTATCCACAATCTCTATTCTCTATTCCTTGTTGTCTGCATTACATCTGAGGTAATAACTTTGAAAATTTGTATTTTTTTCTCAAAATCAGGAGCTTTTATCCTTTTAATAGAAGTATTTGTGTCTCTGCATTGTCAGATATGTACTTTTTCCTGTGCGCTGGGGTATATTTGTTTAAGTTTCAACATTACAGGATTTAGAAAATATTGCCAATAACTTGACTGATAGTAATGTTAAAAATATTTAATCTAGTTTAAAAATAAATGATTTCATTTTATATGTATGGGTGTTTTGCCTGCAAGGATGTCTGTGTAGCATATGCAAACCTGTTGCTGTGGAACTCAAAAGAAGGAATCAACTCCCCTGGAACTGAATTTACAGATTGTTGTGAGCTGCCATGTGGGTATTAGGAATCGAACACTGGTCCTATGAAAGAAGAGTCATTTCTCTTAACCACTGACAAACTGCCAAAGTGTATAAAATAACTTAATAAATGCTAGTATGAAATCTTATCCCAAAAGAATTTGGCCTAATTCCTTGGTAGTTGTTCAAAATCCATCAGTATCTATTACTTCACAGTATATAGTTCATCTAGTCATATTTTTTCTTGTAGAAGATGCTAAGATAAATCAAGTAGCCAAGTAGTTTAATGACTTGTAGGATATCACTATCCCAGTAAAATGAAACAGATTTTTATTAACTGTTCTGCTATCTAAAACATTGCTTTCCCATTGGAAGGCCCTGCATATTAATAAGAAAAGGCCTGTAAACTCTGAACAAAAAACTATCCTGATAAATTGTAAGAAATGTGATCATTAGTGATGAATGCAAATAATATCCCATGGAAAAATAAATACAGAATCTAAATAACAGATCCACATAACTGGTATAGTGATTAACTTTGTCAAAGGTCATTGTGTTTTGTAACATATTTCGATATGGACAGAAAGTAAAGGATCATGTGTTAAAGCTCCTTATACAATCTGTGGGAGTTAAAGAATTGATTTGATTTGTATGGACTCTGACTTTAGAGATAACTTAAACTATTAGTTAATTAATAATATTATAGCATTATTGGGTAGTACTGGAGTGCCAGGTAGTGCCAGTCAAGTGCATTCCTATATGGCATAGGCCTCCAGTCATTGGCTGGTCCTTCCATAATTTAAAACAAAGAGAGAAAGGGAGAATAGAGACAGAAGTGAACCAGCATGGCTTGAACCAGCCGCTAGGATAATTGGGATAAAGCCTTTATCATTATCAATTGGCTCTGAAATTATTGTATTGGCATCTTGTAAACTGTGTTTTCATCGATACATAAATCTAACTGGTTAACTATAAGTCTTAAGAGTTTTGATTTTACCAGGTAAATGGATGCTGTGATGGCTGACCCTAGGTAGGGTGGTCCCTGCTTGGTAGCAAGAAGAACTTGGGAGCTATAGCCCAGCCTGAGGAGTTGGCCCCTTAAAGACAGAGCAGTTGAAATGTAAATAAAGAAAATAACTAATGAAAATTAAAAAAAAAAAAAAAAAAAAAAAAGACAGAGCAGTGGGGCCCAGAGTGGCCAACACCAAAGGCAGGGATATGCCTGTTCTGCCAAGGTGACTCAGAAAGACTGCAGAATGCAGATCACCTTGTTGGAGCCATGTGGTCCCCAGGTTGCAGTAGCGCAGGAAGCCAGGAGGTCACTTTTTAAATATTCCACGGGGGCTAGCTGGAGAGAGTTATCAGAAGCTCAGGAGCAAAGTCAGGCTCTGTGGGGGAGTTGGTGGGAAGAGAGAAACAGGAGTGCAGGGGAGTTGGTGGACTCATTTTTAAATATTTCCTGCAACACTGAGCCACCTTTACCCCAGCACGTCATACAGGCTGGACAAATTATAGGTCAAAAGCTTTGTGGTTGGGTTGGTGACCCAGGACCTCCACTGGAAGGCTTAACTGGATACAGGAGATAGCCTCTTCAGGCTCTGTATTCCCTATAAATAGGAGTATTCACTAGGCTCACCATCTGGGGTTACTGAGAATTTTCATTACACTAGTTTCATAGCTTTTCCCTGAGATGCCACCCAATTCTGATCATAACTGCCCGTACTGTTTCTCTCCATCTTCTACCCACCTGATCACTCCTGTTCCCATGACCAAGTGCCCCCAGTCTCCCCCCCCCCCAATATCTATTCTCTTTTCCTTTCCAGGAAGAGTAATGTGTCTCCCCTTTAGACCTCCTTGTGACTTAGGGTCTCTGAGTCTGTAGATTGTAGCTGGTTCTCTTTTATTTACTTAACAGCAAATATCTACTTATAAGTGAATGAGAACATAAACATGTTTGTTTTTCTGGGTCTGTTATTACTTTACTCTGGCATATTTTTTGTTTGTTTGTTTGTTTGTTTGTTTGTTTTTCTAGTTCCATCTATTTTCTTGCAAATTTCCTGATTTTTTTTTAACAGTTGGGTACTTTTCCATTGTGTAAATGTACCATGTGTAGTTCTCCTTTGTGTATATGTACCATACCTTCTTTATCCATTCTTCTGCTTCCTTAGGGACATCTAGGTTATTTCCAGTTTCTGGCTCATTTAAATAAAGCTGCTTCAAACATAGTGGAGCAAATGGTCTCATGATAGGGTAGAGTATCCTTTGAGTATATGCCCAAGAATGGTGGAGCTGGTCCTTGCGGTACAATTCCCAATTTTTTGAGAAACCACTGTATTGACTTTCAGTGTCTGTACAAGTTAGCACTCCCACCATCAATGAACAACTGCTCTCATTCCTCCATGTCCTTGCAAGCATGAGCTGTCACTTGTGTTTGTTATATTAGCCATCATGACAGGTGTAAGATAGAACATCAGAGTAGTTTTCATTTACCTTTCTCTGACGACTAAGGATGTTGAAATTTCTATAAGTGCTTTCTTTTTTTTTTTTTTTTTTTTCTTTTGGCCTTTTAAGATTCCTCAATTGAGAATATTCTGTTTAGATCTGTAGCCTATATTTTACTTAATTTTTTTTTCTTTTTCATTTGCTGATGTCTAGTTTATATATGAGCTCTTTATAAATTTTGAAATTACCTTTCTTTCAGATAGTTGGTTAAAATCTTTTCCAATTCTGTAGGCTACTGTTTTGTACTATTGAGAATGACCTCTGACTAATGTAAGACTTTCACTTTCATGAGGTTCCATTTGTAATTTGTGATCTTATTGTCTGTTCTTTTGGTGTTCTTCTCAGGAAATTTTCTTCTCTGTCAATGCATTCAAGGCTGTTTCCTAATTTCTCTTCTATTAGGTTCTCTTCTATTAGGTTTGAAGTTGAGGTTGTATTTTTTGTTGTTGTTTTTTGTTTTGTTTTGTTTTTTGTTTTGTTTTGTTTTTTGTTTTTTGAGACAGGGTTTCTCTGTATAGCCCTGGCTGCTGGCCTCGAACTCAGAAATCTGCCTACCTCTGCCTCCCGAGTGCTGGGATTAAAGGTATGCAGTTGATTGTATTCTTATACTAGAATCTATGCATCTGGGTCTGGTTTGGCATTAAGATCATTTTCTGGGCTTATCATTGTTGAATGAACATTTTAAAATTTGGTTTCTATTTCCTTTCTGGTCTTCTGTCTTGAATTATCTTTGGTTCTGGTGACTCTACAAGAGTGTAGATCCAACAGGACATCTTTGATGAGGTTCTTAAAGCCCCTGTGACCTTTGGAGTTTGGGATGTCTGCATTACCTCTTAGATCTTGAATTCTGGGAGCTGGTCTGGCCTCTATGGTTCTAGGTACAAGTGTGCACTCTGGGGTTCTGGATACTGGTGTGGCTTCTGCTAGAAAACAGACCTTCTGCCAGAGTTATGGCTTGGCATATTGAATGTCTGTGGCTGAGTCTTATTTGGGGTCTCTGGTACCTGAATGGCCTCTAGAAGAGCAGGGGGCTGCTCATGGAATATTTGGAAATTATTTTCTTTTTAAATTGTTTATGTCAAGTCATTATTCATATTGGTAATTTCCTAATATAATAGAGAAAACACACACTATTCAGTCGAAGGAAGACATAATGAGATTTAAATGTTTTTCTTAAAAAAAAATCTTAGTATTCTTAGTTATAGTCTATAATATTAGTGCTCTAAACACTGAGGTGTGGGAATTAGTTTGAGTTAAAGACCAAAAAGAGCTTCTTACTACAGTATTAATCTTAGATTTCTTAATGGGCTCAGAAAATAGAAACCTAAATTGCTTTGAAAATCTTGAACTTTGTAGTAATTAAAATTCTACATTGTCTACAAACATGAACGTGTGAATGGACTGCAGAGAATTAACCATGGAACCATGATATTAAGGAGGGTAGAGTAAGCAACCCTTGTCTATCGGTTTTCCCATATCCACCCTAATCCAGACAGAGCCTGCATGCAGAACAAAAATAGAAATTCTATTCCAAATTGCAGAGTAAGTATTTGGCAAACAGTGTCGATTAGTGTAAAATGATGCAATTAATGCACCCCACAAAGGACTAAGAACAAATACCAATATCAAACACTGTTGTAGAAAGAAATCTTTGAAGTGGCTGTTTTGAGCAGACTATTAACAACAGGAAATTTCACTGAAATGTAACCAACCAGATGCTTGTGCTTGGATACAGCAAATAAAAAAGATTGCATTGCTATTAGAAAGGTAGCATCAATTTCCAGACTATGCCACTTAGTGTTACCAAGAGACTCACTGAGGAAAATTCTGATTTTCTTTGAGGTTTTTCTAATTATTTTTATTTCCTGTGGTTCATTTAATTTTAGTTGGCAGTGTTCACGGTGAATCTTGAGATGGGAGACATTTAGTCCCCAAAGTCGATATAACCTAGCCTCCTGAACTTGCTGAGAAAAATAAATAAGAATATAATAACCAGCGTTTAACTGTAGAAATTGCTTCTGCAGGGATAAGGATTAAGATATTGCTCTTTCATCATTTGGATGATATACTTTAAACATTGGATGGTTCTCTAAATGAGACAATGTTGTTTAGAAATGAAACTCTGACTAGAGGATTTAGAGCAGTGAAATTATTGTAGAATACTCTAATGTTACATATATGCTTAAACTATGTCATAATGTATCAATATTTGCTCATCAACTGTAACTATATATGCCACTAGAAATAGATGGAAAAATTAGGCTGGCAATATGGCTGAGCAACATAACTTCAGTCTCACTTGGTGACCTGCAACCTACCTGATAGAAGAAAAGCAATGACTCCTGAAAGAGAAATGACTTCTTCATACATGATATGATATGTGTGTGGGGGTGTGTTTGTATGTATGTGTGTAAGAGAGAGAACACATTTGTGATGTGTGTACAAACACACACACACACACACACACACAGTAAATAAATGAAGAATGAATGAATGTAAAACTAGGAACAACTGAGAAGACAGGATGACAATACTGAAGTTCTCTGAAAATCAAAACTACTCAGCAAGAAGGTGCACTCAGTAAAAATACTTGATAATTAGTAGTTGCTGTACACTTTGGTAAACACAGTATAAACAGACACATTGTATACACACATACACACACGCACATATATGTATGTATATGACTTTTACACAACATAAAATATCAAGGATGTAATTCACATAGAGAATTCCCTAGAAATTTTCTTTAAAATGCGTTCTATGTTAAATCATTTTCTTTTTGCCAAAATTCTTTAAATGCCTTTCAAGTTATAGCTGCATATTTTCTCCCATATAATATAAGATTAATAAAATTTTACAGAATTACTTTTACCAGTAATGTATACATCATAGCTTCCACCCCCCAGGCAGTGGGAATGGTCCTTTCCAGAGCTAATTAGGTTCACCTGAAAGGTTGATATCATCATTCTTGCCTGCTAATCTCAGGATTTGGAGGTAGGATGCATAGTATGGGTATCTAAAGACATATGTAGTTAGAGTAACCATGATAGCATTAGCCTTGTCATTAAAGATATGATTTATCATGTTAAAATGTTTCTAGAAAAAAGATGCCTATAGATTATGAAAAGAGCACTTGTCCAAAATTAATTGTGCTGGTTTCCTGTTCTTAGACATTCATGTTCCAAAATAATGAGAAAGCTTATATCATTTAATTTTAATAGCTTATAAGATTTTTTAAATGAATGTCTAGACAGATACAGACAAATATTCAGAGAACTTGCTATATGGCAAATTATTTAATAAAAAAAAATACAGCTAGAATACCGAGATTATTTTTCTATAAACCAGTTCTTGAGCTTGATCATTTGTACTCACCACATTGAACTTATAATTTCCCATTTTTGAAATTAAGATCTACATTGACCAGTCTGTCTCTCACCCTTTCCATTCAACATTTGGTTTTCAAATAAAATATAAGATATTGAGTTTTTATTTGAGATTAAAAATTATTAGCATTAGAATTGCCTGTGATACATGAATCTGTCTAAGATGGAGTGGCTGAGTAATATATATATATATATATATATATATATATATATATAAATGTACAATACCTTTTGAACTCTCTCTTGGCTATACTTTAATTATTCTAATGTTGATATTCTAAAATTAAATTTATCTTTACTTATTATTGGTTTGGGTTTTCCGTTCTCCTTTGTGGTTTTTTTTGATTTTTGGGTTGTTTTTTTTTTTTTTTTGACAATTCTGATGTAAAATTAGTAGTAGTACTTTAGTCAAGCCTAAAGTTTAGTGTAAATCTAAATTACCTATAAGGGGTAGATACAAATCCAGCTATTAGATATTAGCCTCATAATTTTTGATTCATTAAGGTAAATTAGAGTAGAGGCAGGACTGCCGAGCTGAAAAATTTACATGTGATTACTGCTCTGTCACATTTTAAAGTTTACCATTCCTATAATCTGTTTTCTCCCAGTAGACAATAGCCTTATTAAAATATATATACATGAATAATATTTATATTTATATAATTATTGAATCATCCTCAAATTTAATTCCCTGTATATGAAAATATTTACTCTTTCAAATTAAACAATATTATTAGTGACTTTTATAGATTTCAGTGATTACTGGCTAAATATAATAAAACATATTCTGTATACTATCTATCCAGTATTCCTGTATAATTAAGCTCTGTATAATGTTAATAGGCTTTACAACTAACATTTGTGTGATCTGTAAACTTGACCAAATTTTACATTTCTTTCATTGGAGATTCTGTGATAAGCATGAGTGTTATACATTTTTTGCAGTTCAAATAATTTTTGAAGAGACAAATAGTACTTTAGTGATAAAATAGCCATAAGCTACTTCTTTAAGAGATTCATACTTGGAAAATACTATGAGTACTAAATTGTTTTTATTACTTTCTGCTTTTATCATAAATAATTCATTTATATCAGACATTACATAGCTTTACATCCAATTTACTTTTTGACATAAATATGATAGAAAAATATAAAAAAGAAAAATAAAGATTCCTCACCAATTTATAGCAACTGGAAATAAGGGACACATATTGATAATCTCTAACTTTTTTTATCCTCATGAAAAATGTCTTAATATGCTTGATTCTATTCAGCTATACATATAATTAAATTCAGAATACCCTATGCTTAATAGAAAATTATGGGTACTGGATATAAATAAATATTTCCAAATTAGGATCAAATTTAAAAGGCAATTGTGTTTATACACTCAAAAATCTTCATAATATAATTAGAAGAAATGAATGTAAGCATCATAATATATTGATGCTTAAGCATATAAAATATAAAATATTGAAATAGATATAAATATAGACAAAGATTTTATGAATATCTTCATATCTATAATAATTACATGCATATCATATTTTAGACATTTCTAAATTTGTGCCAGTTAATTACTTTGAGTCTATTTATTCACCAGCAAAATCAGTTAAGGTAAATATTAATATTTGCCTGATATGTAAGTTTGTAAAAAGAAGATAGAAATGGTGATTATTCCAGAAACACATATTTGGAATCAGTACACACCTTTTGAGTACTGAGATGCTTTCATCTTACAGACTGGGCTAAAGCTTTGGCTTCACTTAAATTTTCAGTGGAACAGATCAAATAATGTGTAAATAGGTAAACAAACAGATGCATCATTTATGATATATATAAAGAGATGTTTTTGTGTATAAATAGATTTTGAATGAAAGTTCCTGACATGGTCCTGTACGTTAAAGAGCCTGCAGATTGACAGACAGACTAGAACATGGCTTAGAAGAGTTGGAATGCTGGAGGCTGTGCCAAAAGTACCTGATGCTCTTTCCTTCCCTTCGTGGTCATTGTTCAGTCTGTCTCTCAGTCCTCAGGTTTCTGACTGTGGGGTCACAGAATGGCTTGTTGTTGTTGTTGTTGTTGTTGTTGTTGCTGTTGTTGTTGTTGTTGTTTGTGAGTATGTGTTATTCTTGTTTTTTTTTTGTTTGTTTGTTTGTTTGCTTGCTTTTTCTTTTGGTTTTTGTTTTCACAGAAGAGCACCATCTTAAACCAAGGATTCTAAACCAAAGTCTGTCATAATCTCTAAAACCTAATGAGATTTCCTGCCTCTGCTATTACCTCCATGGCTGACACTCTGCTGTAATGGTTAATATTGACAAGATCTGAAGTCATCTTGGAGACAAAGTTTGCCTAAAACTTTTAGATTGCCTTAATTGAAGTGAGAAAATCCCTTCTAAGTGTGGGCAACATCTCAGCTGCTACCCTGAAAGAATAAGTTGAAAGTTAACTTCAATTCACTTCACTCACAGATTAGTGAATCATACCATCTGGAAAACTGTCTCATGCCCCTGTAGAAATGCCTTTCCCACCATGGTGAGCTGTATCCCTTCTCCCACTGTGAAACAAACAACAAGCTCTCCCTCCCGCATGTTGCCTTGTGTTAAGTATCTAAACACAGCAAAGAGAAAGGCATGAGTGTGCACCTTGTTTCGTCTTCAGTGAATAATCACTTTCTTCTTTTATATGACAATAAAATGTAAGCTTTTCTGCAATGATACATCAGTAGAATAACAACTAGATAAAGGAACATTAAGATTAACATATGAAATAAACTACATGACAGAAGAAAGTCATAAGTTTTCTTCACATGGCATACCTGTGACAGAGGAGTTGAGAGAAATACCTAGTCAAACAAAGGCTGAAGAAGAAAGATATATGCAGATAACTTACAAGCTCATGAACCGCATAAGTAATTTTGATCTTGTTGCTTTCCATACTCAGCAGCTTACTCCCTTTCAGGGTTTCCCCTTCTTAATAAACTGTCTCTCTATTCCTATTTCTAACTTGGTGTCCATGATGCAGAATTTTATTTTCTAGAACACAAGGACTTGGAAACATCTGTATCTATGGAACACAGATTAGTAGCTATAAGATTTGACATATCCAGCAAGAACTGAAAGGGAATGCTTCTGTGCTTTGCGCTCAGACTCAACAAAGACTACTATTCAACAACTGTTGTCTCCTGGAAGACCTGGGAATAATCGACAGATATTTGTAATTGTCAGGTCAATCTGGATGGCTCAGATTCAATCTCTTTATTTTTCATGGCTTAAGGTGTCCTACAACTGGTAACAATGAGTTTCTCTAGACCTACTGTCTGATCTAAAAGGAGTGTAGCTAAAGTTTCTGACTTCAAGAAATGTACAATGTCTGGAAGATTTCTAGGATTGCCAACTCTTTAAAACGGCTAACCTTCAAGGCTTTTTGCAATCCTCAGAAATATAATTGAAACCTGAAAGAGTTGCTGAAAAACCCCAAGTTATGATCTGCTCTCACATAGAGTTATCCATATTACAAAGACAGAGACAAAGCAAAATGGCAGCTTATATCATTACTCGAGTTACAAGGTTGCTGGGTTCTCAAAGCATCACCATAAAATCAAAAATGTTCCTGTGACATAGTCTTTGGGTCAGTCACTCCCAGTGGCTCTTGCACTTTTTCATATACCATATTGAATGACACAACTGGTAGAATCAGACATGGATTTGGTGCCTCAAACATCAGCTCTTGAAATACTGATTGTTCCTATAGGGTGCTAGAGACCATTAGCTTTATATGATGATCCTTTTATGTGTCTGCAAGTTTATCTATCTATCTATCTATCTATCTATCTATCTATATATCTATATATCTATAAATGTGACTTTAAGTTAAAGAGTGAAGTGCTGGTAGTATCATAGCTTGGTTCAAGAGGCTAAATACTCACCTGTCAAAATCAAAGGATATAATTAAGGTTAGAATAATTATATTCTATTTCTGCTGAAGATCGTAACTTAATTGATTACACTGTTAGATTTATGTTTTTCCGTTTTGTTACATACTTACTGCTCTCAACTCCCCTTCAAGTGTCAATTAGACTGACTCTAAGATTATAAAGACATTTCATCAAATAACAATACCCTTGAGCATTAGACATAAAAAAAAAAAAAAAAAAAAAAACCTAAAATGTACCCTATACATTTGTACTGTTAACATGAAAGTTGAGTTAAAAACAAAATATCCAAAGTCATTTCTATAAGCTGGTCTCTTCTCAGGATTTAAAAGCATAATATCTCAAGCTTTCTGGTTTTTTGTTTGTTTGTTTGTTTGGTTGGTTGGTTGGTTGGTTTGGCTTGGTTTTTCAGGCTTATAAGGCTTGGAGTTTTATGTTTCTATTATTTTATCCTATTAATCTATATATAAAAATATCCAAGGAAAGATAGTTTATTTAAATGAAACCATAAAAATATCTCAGAAATGCTGTTGAAAGATCATGACTTGGTTCTTGCTGTGAATTACACTAATCTCTAAAAAACACTTTCAATGATTACCAGTTGATTACCAGTTCAGTTACTGTGGAGAGTTTAGAATGTGCCAAATCCAGAAACTTGGGTTAAATTTAGTCTGATTTTTTATATCCTCTGTATCTGTCCTAGCAGAGTTATGTTAATTAGTTAAATAATTTGAGTGAACAAACAGAATATAAGTTTTATTTTAGCGTAGAAACCTAACAGACCATTAGCTTTCATCAACCATTAAAACACAAAGTATATTGAGACAACATCTATAACAGAGGTCCCTCTCTCTGTCTCTAGAAATGTATCTGTAAAATATCTGTTATTGTTACAATAATGAATTATTTGTAAAAAGGAAAAATGATTAGCAACAGTATATTGATAAAACAACAAAAGATTAAACAATACATACAGTGCTAGAAAGACTCCTGTTTTAGAGATCTCCCCTTGGGCTACAGTAATGTCAGATAGGACAATTACAGACAAATCAGCTAGAATACAAACATATCTCCTGTTTAGAAACCAGTCAATAGTTGTTTGGTTGGGTTTTGTTTTTGTTTTTATTTTCATTACTTTTTCACTTAATAAATTTCCTTCAAATCAATTACATTAGATTTCTTTGAAAAATTGTTCGAGTTTTGCCAGTCTCAGTATGTCTGGTTTGTTATTTTCTTTGTTTTAGCTGTCCAAGGAATCAGACTCAAGTATATAAGCTATACAAGTATCACTCTTTGGTGGCTATAATGAGATGGCCCCCATATTCCCATAGTCATATGAGTACTTGATTCTCAACTGTTGAAACTATCTAGGTATGTTGAGAAGTGTGGACATGTTAAAGGAAGTATATTACTTGGGGTAGGCTTTGAAGTGTTAACAACATATGCTATCACATGCTTTCTGTTTATAGTTGAAGGTGTGAATTCTTAGCTTTTGGTCCTGAACGTTTATGGTGAAATAAAGGATACAAATGGTAAGTCAATTAGCATCATTAGTAAGGAGCCATTTGCAGGTTGGAAAAGGAGATCAGGTGCCAGAGGACAAGAGCACATACAGTTGTGAATCCAAACTTTATTTAGCCTAGAAAAGCTAAATATGTGGAGTGTAATGAGCCCAAAAGAATAAAGTATCTTGTAGACAGAAATACTGAAAATATAGAGCCATCTCAGCCTTCTGACCTTAGATATAAAGTTTCAGGATTGGGAGTTTTTTCTGGATTTCAGTTTTACCTTGACTGAGTATTTCTTCACTATGACACATCCCTTCCTTTCGGAAAGTAATTTATATTCTGTTATTGTAGATTGAAAATACATTATTTGCTTTTTGATTTTACAGAGAATTAAAAGTAAGAGATTGCCATGAACTCTCAGAAGAAGAGTGTGGATTTTAGACTTAAAAATTATTAAGAATATGGTAGACTATGCGACAGTTTTAGTAGGAATAAATGCACTTTGAAATAATGATACGGTTATGAAAATACTGGGGCCAAGGGATGAAATGTAGCATTTTTTTTTCAATTTTGTTATTAGATATTTTCTTAATTGACATTTCAAATGCTATCCCAAAAGTTCCCTCTCCCCTCCCCCCACCCTGCTCCCTTGCCCACCCACTCCCACTTCTTGACTTCTTGGCCCTGGCGTTCCCCTGTATTGGGGCATATAAAGATTGCAATACCAAGGGGCCTCTCTTCCCAATGTATATGCAGCTAGAGACAAGAGCTCTGGGTGTTCTGTTTAGTTCATATTGTTGTTCCTCTTATAGGGTTGCAGACCCCTTCAGCTCCTGGGGTTCTATCTCTAGATTCTCCATTGTGGGCCCTGTGTTCCATCATATAGATGACTGTGAGCATCCTCTTCTGTATTTGCCAGGCACTGGCATAGCCTCATATGAGACAGCTATATCAGGGTCCCTTTAGCAAACTCTTGCTGTCCTATGCAATAGTGTCTGGGTTTAGTGACTGATTATGGGATGGATCCCCTGGTGGGGTAGTCTCTGGATGGTCCATGCTTTCCTCTTAGCTCTAAACTTTGTCTCTGTAACTCCTTTCATGGTTATTTTGTTTCCTATTCAAAGGAGGAATGAAGTATCCACACCCTGGTCTTCCTTCTTGATTTTCTTGTGTTTTGCAAGAAATGTCACATATTGAATGAGATGTTTTTTCATATTCACATACGTCTGAATACTTACTTCCCAGTTTTGTGGCACAGTTTGGAATGGTATAGAAGTACATTTTTTTGAAGGAAGTGTGTTACCGGTTCATCTATTGTTTGTTTTCTGATTCCTTTTTTCAGATCAATATGGGAGCACTCAGCTTCTATTCTTCACTATACAAAAATGGATTCTAAACCTCTGGGACCCTGATCTCAACTAAGCACTTCCTTCTTTATGTTGTCATGGTGCTTTGTATAGCAATAGAAAATAATTAAGACCACCCTCTTAGTACAAGCATGGCCATAACTTGATTCTCACTTTCTCTGGACCCACTGATTAGCATGATCATGTTAATCTTGTTAAAATGTTGTATTTTAACATTATAAAATTTATATCTTTAAAGACACATTGTAATTTCAAACTAAGAACTTGATGGGGAATGGAATCTAGACAACTTCTCTTGCAGAGAAGCCCCAAATTCTTCTCTATTCAACAGATAAGGAGCAAGTTGTTTTTTCTTACGTAGAAATTATGTTCTTCATCAACATGAATATTTACAAAATGTTGATTTACTATAAAGATAATCCTTCCTAATTGATGTTTGGGACCTCAGTTTTTAGAAAGTAGTAATGACTAGACACTCAAGGACTGGGAAAAAAATGAACAAAGAAAGAAACCAGTTGGAAGAGAAAAACTGGAAACTTTTTGCTCCCTAGGCAATATATAACAAACAATACATCAGCAAAGGCTCAGGTTACACAAAATATTAGAATATAGGTGCTATGTAAATGGCCTATAAAATTTGATAAGTCTTTTGGTTTAGCCGTTCTGAAAGTATGCCTTTGCTTCAGCTTGCTACCTGGGCTGTCAAACTTTATGTCAGCTTGACAGAGACTAAGGTTATATAAGAGGACAAAATATCTCCATAAAATTGGTATGTAGGCAAGCCTGTAGTGCATTTTTTTTAATTGGTAATGGATGAAGGAAGGTTCATCTTAGTTTGCATGAGTCCATATCTGATCTGGTGGTCCTGAGTTCTATTTAACTATAGGCTGAGAAAGCCACAGGATTAAGTCAGTATGCAATACTCTTTTATGGCCTTTGTTTAACATTCCGTGTTTCTTCTCTCTTTTAGTTCATACTCTATCTTCACTGATGAACAGTCATAAAGAAGCATAAGCCAAAAATAAAGCTTTTCCTTTCCTACTTGCTTTTGGTCATGGTGTTTTGTTGCAGAAATTTTAATCCTAATACATTATCACATCTAAGTTTAGAAGTGACACACTCATTAATATATTGACTGTATTTCTATTTCTCATCAAGTCTTGCTGTGTATTAATTTTGTTCCACAAAGAAAGAATTTTAAAATCTCATCAGATGACAGAATGACTTAGATACAACCTCTAAGGAATGAAAAATCCCATTTAGTCTGTTCTAAGCTCATGCATAATATCATGGTGACTCATATTTGACTCAGAGTAAGTTATTTCTAATTGCCTTTGAAGCAAGAGCTTTGTTGTATTTTAACAAGATTTATCATGAGCAATGGTCTTTTTTTGTTTATGTAGACAGTTAAATTTCAGTATTAGGAGTCAGCAAGTTGGAGATTACAAAGAAGATATTAGTGTTATTCTAATCACACCTGAAAGCCTAAGGGCCAATGTATTTGTGGTGATAATTCCAGCCTAAAGATATGGAAGAATTGGTTTCAGAGCACTACAAGACAACAGGAAATGGGTAAATTCTCTGTCCTCAGTCTTTTTTCTCTTATATCCTTCAGAATACCACAAAATTGCTTAATTTGCATAATCTTCACCTTGAATAATGTGATATATAAAAATTAATCTTTACATACCCTGAATGAGAAGACTTGATCCAGTGCCTTTACACATTGCATGATATAATTTTTAAATATACGCGTAGTATAATCTCTCAGTTCATTTTTTTTTTAAGTAGGATTTGGATGGACAGGAAATTTTGTTCTAGTAGTGTTTCTAATTTCTTTTTTATGTTATTTAACAGTCACCATTTAGATCATAATGTGGGCATTTCTAAAGCTATGTCATAGAGAAAATTCAACACAGACCGTCGTTATCAAACTGCACTGAATCAAATAACAGATTTTTACTACTTTCTTTTAAAGGTCACTTGTGTGCCCACAGAATGCAAGTTTAAAAGGTTAGGTTCCATGAAGCTTTAAATAGAGAATCAAAGTACAGTTTGCATTAGCTTTATTCATTGTCATTTCTATTCTTTCAGCTCTCTGAAGAAAATATATTCATGATTTGCCAATTTTTATTTAAAAAGAAGACCTAAGCAAAATAACAGTAAAGTATCTATTCACATTCTATATTAAAAACAGCAGCAATGCCAAAATAGTTTAAGTGTTTCTAAAGATCCACTGATGGAAGCTCATTATAATTTTAAAGCTTCATAGAACCAAAGGCCTCCCCTCCCATTCATGCCAGATGAGACCATTTTCTGCTACATATGCTGCTGGCATGGATCCCTCCATGTGTACTCTTTAGTTGGTGGTTTAGCTCTTGTGAGCTCTGGGAGGGGGCGGGTCTGGTTGGTTGATACTGTTTTTCCTATGGGTTTGAAAACACCTTCAGTTCCTTCAGTCCTTTTCCTGGTCCCTGTGCTCAGTTGATGACTGGCTGCAAGCATCCGCATCTATATTGGTCAGGCTCTGGCAGAGCCTCTCAGGAGACAGCTCTATCAGGCTCCTGTCAGCAAGCACTTCTTGGCATCAGAAATAGTGTCTGGGTTTGGTGTCTGCAGATGGAATGGATCCCCAGGTGGGTCACCCTTCTATTTAAAACAAAAGGAAATAATTTTAATGCTTTAAATTATGTTTCTCTTGTTTAAGAGAGTTCCAAGTTACTACATATTGCTCTTGTAAAGCACCCAAATCAGGCTTGTGTTACCCATGTCTTGCAGCTCACAATTTACAGTGATCCAGTTCCAAGGATTCTGGTTTTCGCTTGCTCTGGTCTTCATGGAATGTAGACCAAGTGGCTCTTACCCTGAAACAGAGAGACATACATGTAACTGGAAGAGTTGAAAAGATATTCCCTGTTTAATGTATATACCAATAGTTGTTTTTATTTTATATTTTGAAATTAATAGCATAGATTTTTATCTTTTCTTATTAAATATTAAATGAATCTTCCAACACATAATAAGTTTCAAAGAGTTTTTACCTTTTTAATATTAAATTATTCCTTATTTAAGGAAAAACTTTAATTTTCATGACATGTCTTAAGAATTTCAGAAGTGCAGAAGTATTTAAGTCTGATGTTAACACCATTAATCTTTGAAAGTAAGATTTGATCTTTCTTACTTTAAAAAATGCTATGTATGTTCGTGGCTCTATCCCAATTAACTATGAGTCAAAGATCCCTAACATAACAAATGCAAAAAATATTTATAAGCTATAGTGATGTAGAACCTTTTACCAATAGAACACTGGACAGAACTATATATAACATGCTGGTTGAAATGTGATTTCAAAAAAATGGTCCCAAAGAAGAAGTCTTGATTATAAGTTTACAAAACAGAAACATCAGAGAATAATAAAATCTACATAAAATTACAGGTCTAACCACAATCGATATAGGATAGTCTTAAGGCAATTATGACTGGTCTCAGACAAAGAAATCCAATTCAGTTATGGTAAACTTCCTATTCCAATGTGTTATTCTTTCATGATTTCCATCCTCCACTCCCACCCCAATGGTAATATTACAAAGAAGGTTAAAAAACAAGACACTTGTATAATACATTGTTGGAAACTGATAAACTATGTTGCCCCAAACCATCTTGAAACCATCTTATAGTAACGACAAACAGGTTTTATTCATGATTGTGATTACATCTCTGTTTCTCAAGGATGTTATCAGGCCCCACCTGTAACCTTAACTACAAACAGGTCTATGCTGCCTGCTCCAGAAAACAGTAACGATGCCTTTGTTTGAAACGCTTATCATGAGCATCTTGCCATGGCTACCTTGCTATGACTACATTACAACCGTGGTTTTGTTTGAGGAGACTGTTATGACCAACTTGTTTTGCTTCAGTTCTGTTTCTGTAAATCCTCTCCCTCATTTATTTTCCAACCCCTCCCCCATTTGGAAACGCCCTACTTCTAAACTATAAAACCCTTATTTTATCCATGTCCAACATTCACCCTGAACCCTGCCTTTAGGGAGAGACAGCCCATGTATATGAATAATAATAAAAAAAATGCTTGCTTTAATTAATTGCTTGCTTTTTTAATTTGTCCAAACTTGGATTGGTGGTCTTTGTTCTCAAATACATGGGACTAATATTTACAGGCCAACCCAAGTTCAGAAGCCAGACCCTTCCTTCAGGCCTGGTGGGACTGAAAAGCTGCTCCATAGGGATAATATACCTTAGAGACATTTCAAAGCCTGAGTGTGAATAGTTATATCAAAGGAAAGTAGCAAGGACTCATGTATGGAAACCCATGTATGGAGGTCAGATAAGTCATAGGTACTCTCTGAGACCAGATAGGACTCAGACCTTCTGAGTCCTGTGAGATACCTATCTGAGGACATGTGGCCCATGGTGTTGAGAACCAATACTCCATTCTCCAAGGCAAAAAGTGAGATGTCACATGTCCCATTTGGTTACTTGGGAGTATAACTGGAGCCAGCTGTCCATTTTGGCCTACTTTGGGGCCTAGTGAAAGCCCTGGTAAGATTGGGATCCAAGAGGAAAATTGGAGAGGACAGGCATCTAGGTGTCCATTGATAGGGTTTCAATATGCAGAATTCACAACAGAGCCTTAGCTCCCCTAGGATGCTTGGTGATCCTGGAATCCAAGATGTTAGTCAGGCCCAGCACACGTCTTCTGGAATTACCCCGGAGCCCAAGCAGAATCCAGGTCTAATTGAACAAACCCTCAAGAGACTGGAGGCCCCAGGGAGTTTAGAAGTCAGGTGGAGTAGGGGTTGGGGGCTGGGGAGGAGGTATGAGATGTGGAACAGTCAGAGGGTAGACAGTTGAGGGGAGGGGATAAAATCTGGAGTATAAACAAATAAACAAATATCAGGCATTAAGGTGACTCTGGGGAGCTCTACCTGCACTGTGCAAGGAGTCAGTTGAAAAAGAAAAACAACCTTATTTGTTTATATATATATATATATATATATATATATATATATATATATATATATATATCTTCTTTGGTTGAGCTGTTGGATCTCATAGTAAGCCCAGTTGCTGTTGTTATTGTCCCTGCTGTTAGTTTTGCTGTGTCTTGTCTTAGGTTTTGTATGTCACTGTGCTCCAACTCCAGGTACCTGAAAAAGACAGATGTCACTGGTAATAAGACTATTAAACTTGACGGTTCTCTTGTTTGGGTTCTGCATATTGGATTCAGTTTTGCTGTCTCAGCCTCTTCTGGGTTCTTGGTTCTGCATTTGTTGGTTTGATTTTGCTGTCTCCATCACATGTGTGTGTGTGTGTGTGTGTGTGTGTGTGTGTGTGTATGTGTGTGTGTGTGTGTGTGTGTGTGTATATGTATGTGCATATATGTATATATATATATATATATATATATATATATATATATATATACAGTGCTTCCATTAATCTTCAGCATGATTAGTGATTAAGTTGGACATGGGAACTAGAACTGGCTACCACCAATCCTATGATACAGGACAGGGGAATGCTCTCTCCCTCTCTTTCTCTCTCTCTCTCTCTCTCTCTCTCTCTCTCTCTCTCTCTCACACACACACACACACACACACACACACATACACATACACACACACACACACACACACACACACACATACACATACACGCACACCCTTACCAGTGCACCACCCCTGGTATATATCTTTGTATATAGCTGTCATGGTTATTTTTGATAGCCAGGACTAGAATTTTCTTTCTGTTTACTGGATTAACTTTAGCATGGATTCATCTGTAATTTTTGGTGTCAATAATGTTTCTATATTGTTTTACGTTCTTCTCCTGCTTGTAAAGCTGACTCTGGAGTTCCACAGTTTGTGTTCCTTGTATAGTGAGCCCTTTGACTTTGAGGCAGGGAAAGAAACAAAAAAGTACAAGGCAGACACGTCAAAATAATTAGATGATTGGTTTCATCCAACTGTCTAAAATTTTGCTAAGTTGTAAAGCTTATCTCAAGATCTATACAACTATTACATGAAATATTAAATACTGGGATTTATAAGTTTATTGGATTTGGTTAAAACTTTGTAGAAACTGTACTAAACTTCAACCTAAAAATTATAACAAAGGGTAGTAATTGGGAATTTACACATAGGTAATCTGACTATTTAGGCTGTAAAAGTCAGCACATATAGTGGCACAACCAGTCAAAACAAACACAAAGACCTCATTCATCAAAGTCGCAGTTCTCAGAGTGTCTTCACATATACCAGCCTTGCCTTTTAACTCCCGTAATTCTACTTATGGCTAACAGTTCTTTTGACTGAAATATGTCAACCCAAAATGTGTTTGTTATGCTTGAGCCCTGAGAAAAGACTCAAGGGGACACAGATATCTCAAATACCAGTTGACTAAAGTTAGTGTTGTAAATATAAACACCAAATCCAAAATAACAGGAACTAGGCTATTCCTATCATATAATGCGGTACACCGATGATCTCAGCAGTCTGACGACCAACCTATAAAATGTCTCTCCTTACCTAAAGCTTATTCAGGTCATGATTAAAGAATATAGGTTGATTAAAGAAAATATGTCTAGATTCCTTGTCTTTGCTAACTTCCTTATGCTTTAGTTATCTTGATAAACTGAATCATACAAGAAATTGTGATATTTGGTAGTGGTACACTATGAAAGAACCAGGAAAAGAAGGTTGCTAATCTCTATATGGACTCTATTGATGATTCAATGTTTATTTTGATAAAAAAGAGCTTCTTAAAGGCTAAATATAACAAGAATGAAAGGATAAATTCCTAATCTTATAACTTATTATAAACTGTTAAAGATAATTAAAACAGGAAAATTAATAGTCACCTTATAAACGACTAAATTCTTTACAAATATAATTCATTTACATAGTCAAGCATTAGTTAGCCTCCTGTATGTGTGTTTTTCAAGGCTAAACCTAAATCAAATAACTAAAAACAAATATGTTTTTCTTTTTAAATCAGATATACTTATTACATGGTCAAGGAATTTCATATATAAAAAGTAGGCCTTACTTTTCTGGAGTTGTTCGGTATCCTGATGAAAAAGGCAAACGCACAGATGGGTTTTCCTTGCTCACGTGCTTCATATTAAAGAATAAACAGCTTCCATATATAGCTTTTATTATTCCTTTATTTAAAGAAACATATTTTGCCAAAACTGGTCTCATCATTCTCAAACCATCTCTGCCCAATGTATGAATGCAGCCCTCTGGAGAGAAAAAAGAATGTTAAACTTTCCTGACTATTAAGTATTCCTGCAGAAGGATCTCCATAACACATTTCATTTTGTGTAGGGTTTGTTACCCTAAAACCTGTTTGCAGTGCAGGTAGGACTAAAGGAAGCTTTAACTGGTCAATAAAGTTAGTGGCAGCCAATGGAGGGGCAGAGGGAGAGAGAGAGAGAGAGAGAGAGAGAGAGAGAGAGAGAGAGAGAGAGAGAGAGAGAGAGAGAGAGAGAG
>LR756425.1:0-44008 GCA_902729485.2 Mus minutoides | reverse complement strand
GCATTCCTGAGAGGTAAACTCATAGCTCTGAGTTCCTACAAAAAGAAAATGGAGAGAGCTTACACCAATAGCTTGGCAGCACATCTGCAAGCTCTAGAACAAAGGGAAGCAAAGTCACCTAAGAGGAGTAGACGGCAGGAAATAATCAAACTCAGGGGTGAAATCAACCATGTGGAAACAAAAAGAACTATCCAAAAAAATCAACCAAACCAGGAGCTGGTTCTTTGAAAAAGTCAACAAGATAGACAAACCCTTGGCCAGACTCACTAGAGGGCACAGGGATAGCATCCAAATCAACAAAATCAGAAATGAAAAGGGAGACATAACAACAGATCCTGAGGAAATTCAAATCACCATCAGATCCTTCTACAAAAGGTTATATTCAAAAAAACTGGAAAATCTGGATGAAATGGATATCTTCATTAGCTTTTAAAAGATCACCCTTGCATGCATACTTGATGCTCTCAGAATTTTGAATCTTATTCAAAGGCTTCTGATGATTTCATTACTATTATTTACTTGGCAATCATTTATTTATTTAGAAATTTTTAAAAAGGCAATAGAAGGAATAGCAGGTGGGTGATTCAGTTGAGAAGTCTCCAATTATCTGAATATGATCTCTCATCAGTGGGAAATTGCTAGTCATAGGGAGATGTGAACTGCATACTTCACATAGACTCAGAGATTGGATTACATTTACAATTTTCATTACAATACAGAATCTGAAGTGTTTGGAATAATTAGAATTTTTTGTTTGTTTGTAGGATGTGCACTTTTATTAATATGGTCTTAAGTCAGTGTACAGGCCAGCCCTGGCTGCCTCAACACCTCAACCCACTCCCCAAGGGAGACCAAAGCCTTCATACATCAAGTTGGGGGACATCTTCCTCTTAGGAATGGGCATGGCTTTTGGGAAGGTGAGGGACTTCTTGTAACCACATATTTAATGGATACTTGGAATGACTATTAAAAAAACAAAACAGGCCGGGTTTGGTGGCCCACGCCTTTAATCCCAGCACTCGGGAGGCAGAGGCAAGAGGATTTCTGAGTTCGAAGCCAGCCTGGTCTACAAAGTGAGTTCCAGGACAGCCAGGGCTACACAGAGAAACCCTGTCTCAAAAAACAAACAAACAAACAAACAAAAAACCCCGAACCAAACAAAACAATGTACAGTCAAAGTCTTCAGCCACATTGTAGAACTTTGGGGATGTTAGCTCCAACCTACTGCTGTCTCCTTCACTTTTCAAGGTTTTTTTCTTTCAATTTTTTATTAGATATTTTCTTCATTCACATTTCAAATGCTATCCCAAAAGTCCCTTATGCCCTCCCCCCCATTCAGCTCCCTTACCTACCCACTCCCACTTCTTGGCCTTGACGTTCACGTGTACTAGGGCATATAAGGTTTGCAAGAACCAAGTAAATAGAATATTTTTTAAAGTTGCTGAATTTCTTACTGCTTATGAGAAATCTTTACACACACACAAAAGAAAAAAGGTCTTGTGAATGCATTTTCCTTAAAGACACTGAATTGTGATTTGAATGTGTTTTCCTTTTAGTTTTAGACTTTTTTCTTTGAACTATATTGAGTCTGATAACTGAGCAGGTCAGACCAGGTAATTTGATCCCCTGAAACTGGATGTATGGTTGCCTATGAGCTATCACATGAGTATTGGGAACCAATAAAAATTTCTTTTGCTAGTAGGATTTTTTATAATGATTACCAAATGATTTTTTTCAGTTATATTCTTCAGCAACAATATATCCAGAGTTTTGTTTTGTTTTTCTTTTTAGAAAAATTATGTTTCTAAAGTAGAAAACACAGAAGTTTCTGTTATTTCTTTGTCAGGCCACAGTCTTTCATAATGAGATGTTATCATGTGCTTGAAGGCTATAATAAAGTTATTAATTATGAATTTAATAAATGAAATACTGTTTAGTTATTTTATTTTCTTGTGTATTTATATTTAAGACTAAATAATGAAAACACTGAGATTTCAGGGTTAGACCACTGAACACACCCAATCCTTTCTTAGATTTCCCTGTTACGTACCTTGGAGTGCTCTTGGAGCTTCCTCGTGGCCAGGACAGAACCACAGTTGATAATCTTCAATGTTCTGAGAGCAAAAAAGAACCAACTGTCACAAAGAATCTGATAGTAAAGTCTGGAAGAATCTAATGATTTTTCTTTACTTACAATTTCCAGCTCTCTAGCAGGGAAATTATTCACATGTCTTCTGACAACAGGTTTCAATTATCAGGAATGATTTCAAGAGAAAACCCTGAGGTTCTTGCCTTTCCTCTCTGAGGGAACCTTGGACTGTTAATCCACAATAGACTAAGAAATTGCACTCAGCCATACACACTAACCAAGACGAATGCTGTTACAAAATTACTCAGATAAGTCTCTCCAGTCTGTCAGTGGAATATTGAACATTGATTTGACATGAGCACACAACCCAGTACCCATGATGACTTGATAAAGAATATTTGAAAGATATTGTTACTTTTGCAACAGTGAGAAAAATAGACAAAAACAAAATAAAACAAACAAAAACTCAGAGAGTCTTTATGGGTACATAGGAGCACACACAACCATTGACTTTCATTCAGAGATAGTCAGTCTGTGTAGAGGAGGAAGATGTTTCTAACCAGGAAAATAAGTCAAATACTGAAAAGAAATTATACAACATTATTATTGCACGCAGAGTTATGGATCCATTTGAAACAATCATATAAATAGAACATTCAGTTGTCCTCTAGGAGTGACTAAAATGATAATATGCTCTAATTGGAGTTATCATTAATTGTACTCTCTAGTTGATTCATGATTAAAACCAAGAAATTGTCCCATAGAGTTCTTAAATATTACACTAGAGGACAAAAATCCATTCAAGCAGATACTCAAACCTCCACCCACACAAATATACAAGGAGAAGAAGGAGTGAGACAGACAGAAAGAAAGAGTGATAGAGACAGAGAAACAAACTGACATTCAGAGAGTCATAATACAAACAGGAATTGATAGAGACAGATATACACAATACAGACAAACAGAGAAAGAAAGAGAGAGAGAAAGAGAGAGAGAGAGAGAGAGAGATACGTTGTTAAAAACAGAAAGACCAAATATACAGATATGTATGCAGAGAGAAAGAAAATATCAAGAAATACACAAACACATTTATTAAATATTTAAAAAAATAAAACAAGAAAACCGCATCAGGACATATACACTTATACCTCCACACAAAGAGAATGGCCACAAGAATGAATGGGAGAAGAGAGGAATTATGTTTCATGAAGGAAGTGTAATAAATTTTTTATAAAGAGAAAAGGAAGGAAGGAAGGAAGGAAGGAAGGAAGGAAGGGGGAGGGATGGAGGGAGGAAAGAAAGAAAGAAAGAAAGAAAGAAAGAAAGAAAGAGAGAGAGAGAGAGAGAGAGAGAGAGAGAGAGAGAAAGAAAGAAAGAAAGAAAGAAAGAAAGAAAGAAAGAAAGAAAGAAAGAAAAGAAAAGAAAACCAATTCCTCTCCCTTTAATACCATACATCTTTTTTGTCTACTGATAGTAAAAGTATAGGTCAATAGCATTTGGCTTCAATTTTCATTTCTATGGAAACACAGACAAGAAGTTCAAGAAAAAAAGTCCCTCTCAAGATTATCATTATGTCTCAGATGCCTTTAGTTCCAAAAGGAGAAGATTGTAAAGTATGATTTGTAAATTTATCATGATTAAGTTTCATCTGAATTTTTATATGCATACACATTTTCAGATATGTGGATTTCAAACAAAATATTCAATTTTAACTCAAAGTAACTGGAAAATAACTTACAGACGTTCTCATCATGGGCAGGATCTTGTCAATTATATCTTTCACAGTATCCATGATTGTTGCTGTTACCCATAAAGTCTATGAAAAGTACAGAGAAGAATTGCATAAAATAGCTTTGAAGATCATGATTACAAAAGTAGTTATTGTCTAATTGTTAATTATAATCTACAATCTGTAATGAATGGCAACTATATTATAGAATAAACATCTTGTTTTTTTTTCCCTTGAGATAACTCTGGAAGACTGTCAGTCTAATATATTTATCACAAAATTAACTATGTGAGTACTTGGTATTCAAATGTACTAACTGTTACAGGTTATGTATGATAAAGGAGACTGAGTAGCCATGGGTACAGGAGCTCAGCATCCTGACTTTCTTTCATGATAGCAACAGACAGGCAGGGAGGGTGGTTAAAATAGAGCACAACCCTTTGCTTCCTCCCCATCTAGACTTCCATCATTTTCACCCTTACTTTCAAACACAGCATGTGCACAGCTCTAGAAAAATCAAGATAAATGACAGCTGCAATTAAAAATATACAAACAAAAGATGATTGAGTACTCTGTCCATATCATTCTTTGTATACAGTAAGATGGTATACAGATATACAGTACAGAAATCTATAATGGTGACAGACTAAGGACCCAAAAAGAATATGTTAGAATTACTCCAACCCTTGGTATTCCCAAGCACAAGCAAGGTGCTTGTATTATTAGCTCTCTACTGCATCTCATATATAGAATCTGCTACAGAGACAGGAAGACAGTAAGAAGAAAATAGCATAAAATGACATGATAGTAATCTAAGAAGATATCACTGATATACTGGAATTCTAATACATTACCAAAGTGTATGACAGTGAATAGATAAGTCTATCTTTAGAAAGATGGTTTCTATAGGATCAGCTATCTGTAATGAGTGTTGTAAATGTCTAGAAAACAATCCCTTAAATAAGAAACCTAGCAAAAGTGACCCCTCACTAACCATAAACAACCTTGAACCAAAACCAAAGGAAACCACTTCATAAGCCATCTCTTTCACTGAGTTTTTATCTAATGTCTTCTAATGGCTGGGTATACCCTATTACTCTGAAAATAGTTGTGTGTGTGTGTGTGTGTGTGTGTGTGTGTGTGTGTGTGTTTGGATAAGTGTATATTTGTATATATGTCTGAATATATGTTTGTGTGTGTGTATGGGTATGTGTTTCTGTGTGTGCTTGAGTGGGGGCGGGTCTGTGTTTGAGTGTGTGTGTGTTTATATATCTGCATGAGTGTTTAAGTGTGTGTGTGTGTGTGTGTGTGTGTGTGTGTGTGTGTTTTACTGAAGATTATTCCAAGACCCTATCACACAATATGTCAGGTATTTGGATTTTATGAACAAGAATACCTTACAATAACTGATTTTGCACCTTGCTATCTATAGTCTAAAAAATATGAGAAACATCTTTGAATGTGTAAGAATATCTCTGTCTTGTGGTTGTAATATATAAAGGAAGGCATTACTCAAAATGTAGAGTTAGTCATCTCTGGATAAAATATAGCTCATGGCTCAGAAATCATATATTCTAGAAGGACCCCTTTAACACCACATACAGTAACCCACACATGCATGAGCTCTCTCTCTCTCTCTCTCTCTCTCTCTCTCTCTCTCTCTCTCACACACACACACACACACACACACACAGAGAGAGAGAGAGAGAGACAGACAGACAGACAGACAGACAGACAGACAGACAGAATTATAAATTTAAGGAAAAGTAAAATTTGTGATATTTTGTTGAATATCTGAAAACTTCTGTATAATTTAAAAACAACAAAGTATCATTATAAAAAACCATACATGAGATAGAGAAATAAACCACATAGGATTTTAATTGACATTATTGTAAAATACTGTGTTCTTAGAGCAATTTGAACATATTAAGATCTATCTAGAGATTAGAAAGGTACGTGCATTTCTTCCTGATGTCGATGTTGTTTATAAAACAGACACATTTCAAGAGATAGATTCTTTTTAAATAAAATAGTCCTAAAAATACTGTTTTGAATGCATGAAAATAAAAAGTCAATTGGGATTTTTTGGAAATGTTAAAATATTTGTTGACTCATGGTGAACCTGGGATATGTAAGTAATTCTCAGGACAGAAGTTCAACCTTTGAGGAAAAATAGATTTTTAATAATTGTTCAGTGATATATAAAATGTTTATTGTAGAAAAAGGAACTATACCCTCAGATAAAAATGAATACCCTGTGAATTTTGAAATTACGTATTAATAAACTAAATGTGAAACCGAGAGGTGTTGCTATCACTAACAAGGTATGAATTTCAAAACAGATTACTTAAATCAATGTAGCAAAATGCTGTCCTCCAGCCATGACATAGGCATTGACTCATGAGGACAGTGCAGTGAGTTGTTATCTCTACAAAATATACTTTCAAACTGTCACTATTTTATATATTTGTATTTGAAGTCAAGAGTAGGAGAGGACATGAACAACTGAGGGAGAGGTTTGGGGATACTTTGGGTTTCATGCAGGTGATTTGGCAGCAGATTCTACACTTATATGAAATTATCAAATAAATATGATTCTAAAATCATCTGCATCTATGTATTTTAAAATATAAACAGAGTCTGAGGTATCTATATTCAATCATAAGAATAAGAAAAAAAAAGGGGGGGGGAATTGGGCGGAAAAGAAATCCTTAAGTAAGAATAGGAAAAATATTTTCTTAAATCATGCATAGGAAAAAAACACAGATTTATCTTAAATGTGATGAAATACATGGATTACTCAAAGAACTTGTAAACATAAAAGGCCAAACTGTAAACATAAAATCAAAGAAAACTAGGAAAAAATTGTCAAATATATGAAGGATCATTGCTATATACTCACTGGAGAGCGTGGGGTAAAGAAGTAATGGAGAAAATATACTTAAATTAGAAGGAAGTTTTATGTTCTGAAAACATCTTTTCAAGAATCAAAGGGAAATAAACACATCATGACATGAAGTAAAGCTATAAATGTACCTATTACCAATCTACTGAACTACACAAAAGGTGTTATTAATTATGGCAGGGTAAACTATGAAAGCACTAGAGTCGTGGGTGAAAGTGCAGGATGATCTTCTCTGTTGCTCTTCTCTGTCCTCGGGATAAATCTGATCCAGTCAAGCTAGTGAGTGTTTTCCTACTTCATGTCACAGATTAGAAATTGCTTTTATACTACACCTTTCTCTTTAATTACTGTTTTATATAACCTAGAAATTATGGAAATCAAATTGCCTGGTTATCATTATATACACCTTGGTAAGTGTGGTGCAATTTCAATAGTGACATGTTAGAATATCGACTCTAGATACATTTTCTACCGATTAGCATTTATAAAAGTCTGAGAGATGGTGATCCTCTGAGCTATATTCTATTCTGATTTACAGTAGGAATGCTCTTCAATGCTCTGCATGCTACATAACATTCAATTTCTGATCTCCACTAAACCCAAGAGTAAAAATGGAACAATAATATAAGTATTAGAAGTGTAGACAATTATTTAATAGCTGTGTGTATAACTCAATGACAAAACTACTCTGTAGTATGTGTTAGGTCAAAAGCTTATCTTAGCCACTGCATACACATATGGACACACACACACAACACACACAGTCCAATGTAAGCTAAACGGATGATTTCTAAATGGAAGTACATGAAAAGATATTCCTATGCCTAGAGCATTCAAACGACAATGATAAGGAACCATGATTATTTAGTTGTCCTTCCAAAGCAAGGGTGAGGGTGCACAGAGACATACTGAAAGAACAGAGGACAGAGGTAAAGAGATGCAATGTTATGAAACCTGTGGATGTGGAGAGCAAATTAATTCTTGAGGATGTGGAAAGCAAATTATTCTTGATAATATATTGCTCTGTTTAAGATTTCTTTATGGTTATCGTTCATAATAACAATTATTTTGGATTAGACAAATATTTTAATATAAACAATAGTTGAACAACACATATGTTAATGTATAAGCAATAAGATCTCAGGGGAAAAAAGCAGTTTTATTCAACTAATAATATGTGTCTTAGAAATGTATGCTGTTGCAACTACCTGATATAATTTTCAGTCATTTAAGAAAAAATATTTCTACTTTTTTGTTGCTTTAGCATGTGGTTCAATCTTGCTTTATAGTGCTTTGTATATATCACATATAAAAGACATGTGTGTGCTTGCCATACACACATAGCTTTTCCATATACATAAATTCTTACTATCTCTGCCCTCCACCCTCTTCTTCTGGCTCCATCTTTCATTACTCTACAAACTGCCTGTCTCTCTGCTTGTCATGAACTTGAAATATCAGTTTTGGTTTTGTATTCACATACACTGTCACAGCTTGGGATATCTTCGGTGACTATCTCCAGTGAAAACTTATCTTGGATTTTTTTCTTGGCCTCACGAATGGATCTGCTCAAAAGCAAGGAAAACACGCAATATAGTAAAAATAATTTGTTAGTAGTTCATTTTAAGGTAATCCCTTAATATTTTATAACTATCAATCATCTTAGTGTTAAATATATGACAATCAGTTCAGCAATGTGCATTATAGAATTAAGAAATATTTAAGTGTTTCAGAATCAAAGACACGGTCAGGTAATAGCACTGTGGCCTAGGAGGAACAGCCAGTCCTCAGAACTTTATGTTTGCAAGGTGGTCATCAACTTGACTTCATCTGGAATGAACTACAATCCAGAAATGGAGGGCACCCCTGTGATCCAAATCTTGAGGCTGGAAGACACAGGCTTCTGACTTGGACCTAGGCATGGAGATCTTGATGCATAGTGGCCATGAAAAGCTTAGTCCCAGCCAAGGTAGAACACACCCACCATTAATCCCTAGAGACTGAGGGAAGTGGATCTGAGTTCAAGGTCATCCTGGGACAAAGCAAGGTCCTGATCTAGGCATTTAGGCCTCTAGGCATGGTGATGCACACCTTTAATCTGAGCCACACCTTCTGATGAGGCCTACATAAAGAAATTGGAAGAGGAGAGCCTCACTCTTCTTTGCCTGCTTGTACTAACTGCCATCACATCTGTTGATATCTACTGCTTGATATCTACTGCTTCAGGATTCCAGTTTATACAGAAAAGCAGACTAAACAAACTAGCCTCATAGACTGAACAACTACTAGATTCTTTTGAATTCTCATTCACAGCTGCCCATTGTTGGCTAAGTAGGACTACAGACTGTAATGCATTACAGTAAATTCCCTTAATATATAGAGACAATCCATAAATTCTGTGGCTCGAGAGAAAGTTGTCTGACTAATACACAAAGAAAAGGCAAAATTCTGCTTGACCTCAAAGAAGGAAGCAGCAGATGGTTTGAATGGACATGGTTGAGTAACCCTATGCAGTGGAATTTAAAGTAAGACCAAAGAGTCCTGTTCACTCCTATATAAAGAGGAGACAATGAATGTAGAACTTCCTCAAAATTAAAGAAAAAAAGTGATAGACAGGAGAATCTAAAGCAGTATCCAGTGATCATCTAATCAACAACATATTTGGAGACAGTCTACAAAATATATTTTTAAGGAAAAAATGAATCACAAACTGGAATTTTTATCAGAATGGAAATAAAGTATAATCACAAGGAAAATACCTTTTGAGAAAATAGTACCACCGATCTTTCTGTTCTTTCGAACTGTAATGTTAAAAGTGAAAAACAAGATTAGAGTCTTGACAATGCTAAGACTTTTAAGAATATTGCTCATAAAAAATATTATAAGGCGATGGCCCTCATGAACGTGTTGCTGTAGATGGTATTCCCGACATGACCGCCCTTCTGAATGACATGTTTCACTGGAACACTTGTATGACAGGAAGTCAAATATAGTATGGAAGCTAGTTTGGAATGTCAAGACTTTATCTTGCAAGAGCTCTGTGACTAGGGTTGGGCCAACAATTACTCCTAGCTTTAGTTATATATGTATAAATGGATAGTTAAAACAGTGTCCTCTTAGAGTGAGGTCATGTTCACTTAGAAAGTGGTCATTATTCACACCAACCCACAGGTAAGGTACATGACCTTTGGTTATAACAAACAACCCAGGGAGAAGAGCTTTTAAGAAAAAAAAAAATATTGTTTATTTCTTTGAGTGAATTGGCATACAAGACAGGAGGTCCTAGAAACTAATGCTTCATCTGTGTTAGTTATCACGTTAATCCTCTGGTGCAATCAATAGTAAGCCCACCACTATTCCACTGTAGCATGTAATGCTTTAATTTAAGATGAATAAAAGATGTAGTCCCAATGCTAGCATTTAGTAACTGCAAATTATGTTGAATGAGTTAGACCACATTGATATTTGACACCTTCACAGTGTCTTATAATCATCAACATTTCTTGTTGATCAATGTTTTACTTTTCCAAACAGCAGCCCTTACCCAATGCACTATTACTCTTCCCCATGCTCACAAACCCATGTCAGGTATAGTTTTTCTATCTATAAGCTAATGTGTACCTTGTTTCCTCTTTCTGAAAATAATTATCCATGCTTCAAAGAACTTACATTCACAGAATTTTCTTCTCCCTATTATCCATGCTGCTAATATCTATAACTCAAGCAGATTTCCTATTGACTGATTCTTGCCTAAAGACTGGCATATTCATGTTTCTACCATTAACTGCTCATCCAATCTATTCTCTGCCTACAACGATTTGGATCAGAATGATGGATTGTGACTGTTCCCCTCAACCTACTCTCTCTCTCTCTCTCTCTCTCTCTCTCTCTCTCTCTCTCTCTCTCACACACACACACACACACACACACACACACATACACACACTAAGTATAATAATACTAACAGAGACATAGCAGGAAATAATAAAAAAATGACTTAACAGGAAACCTCATTGGCACTTGCTGATATGTAGGGGCTGATTTTAATGCTTTTATCAGGAATCTGCATGTGAACACTGGTCCTTTTCACCAGCTGGATCTTAACCAATCAATAAGAATGTTAATGACCAATGAGCTGGGTGGAATAGGCAGGACTCCCAGTTTTACCATGGGAAGGCTAGCAGATGCAGGGGAGGAGAAAATAATTCACCATGCTACAGAGAGAGAGTCACCAGACATGTGAGATCTAAGGAGTATTGGCCATTGGCTGTTTCCCCAACTGGTCTGGAATGGCAGGAGGGAGAATAGAAACATAAATAAGCTGAGGGTAGGTTTATGGTGCTCAGCTAGAACTAAGGTGACTGAGCAAACAAAGCTGAGGGCAGATTCAGAGGTGTAGAGCAGGGAGTGAAATGAAGGGTATGAGAGCTGAGGAAGGCTTAGAAGAGCCTAGCCATTGAGCTAAGGCATATCAAAATGAGCTAATGTCTGTCTCTATTATCTGCAGATCCAATGGAACCTTATCCCTTGACCTTTCTCCTTCTCAGGTGACCATTAGACACCAGTGATATTCTGCTACATACATGTGCATATACTTGAGCATTCTATGAGTAACTATTTGTATCTGTTCAATTAAATACTATTGTTATGAAAATTAACTGGGGAGTATTGGAGGTATTGGTCAAATTTAAGTATACTATGCAGTATTACTGGAGAGAAATCAATCAGTGTATTTTTAAAACCTAGATGATAGCAGACATTATGGAGATAAGAATGTGGAGGATATGTTAAGTCCTTGTTTTGTACACATCCTACTTAGAAGACAATGTACCTCCATTCTGCCCCAAGAAGAGTCCTGATGATCATCACAGATCAAAATCTAAGGAATGTACTTACATGTGAAATGTATGTTGTGGAAAGTATTTTTAAAAAATTGAGGTTATCATAGAAGGAGAAAATTGGAGTTGACAACCTGTATACAGACTAAACTGGATTCTTATTTTTGCAAACATTCTGGGTAATTGGTTTAACCTGTGAATCATGAAGGATTAAGTTGCCCCACAATTTCTATAGCTATCCTCTTGTTATTACAGGTCCAAGCTGTACATCTTACCGAAAGGTGGCCAAAATGTTCCCAGTGGCCCAAAACAGGTAAAGGTTCTTGAAAGTAGACATTTCATTTTTCTTTTTTGTGTGCATATCATCCATGGCCCACAGGCAAGCCAATGGAATGATATGTTTTATCTTACACTTTTTTTTCTTTCTAGAAAGAGAATCATGTATCTCTGTTAGTTTCATACTGAACATGATAATAAAGAGAAAGACTTCCCACACTATGTTATGTAACAGCTAACAGTAAAAGTATAAGCATATTATGTACTATTTACTAAAGGATACACATGCACACTCACACACATACAAACACATATCTCAATCATATAAAACATTTGTACTTATATTTTCTTTCCATCTCAAAACATCTAATTGTACATATACATATGCATATTTATGAACCAAAATTCAAAAGAAATGCATAATAAGCCAAAACCCGCTAATTCCAATGTGTGATGATAGATACTATTCCTTGAAAATGAAAATAATGACAATCATCTGTTACAAGATTGATAATGCTCTTTCTGTAATTTGAGTGTAAATCTCAAAAAAGTGTTAATTATTATTTGCTCCACACAGCAGAAGTAGAACAAATATATGGTCTTTCAAGAGATCCATTCATTTTAGTTTCCTCTACTCTCAAAAATCAAAGTGAATTTCACTTATTTACACCAACTACACTTAAAAGGCACACTATCTGTATATATGCATTTTCAATTCAGATGAGTCAGTTACGTAGAGGGGCCAGACAGGAAAGAGGCAGACACCCACGAGCCGCTGCAGTGGCAGGCAGTGGCAGTTGGAAGCAGAGGAGGAGTGTGAGAAGGGAGGGGAAAAACGGAACAGGTCCTGGGACAGACCAGACCGACCATCCATCCCAGCTCCAGAGCAACGTCAAGGCCTGGTCCACAAGCATATGCTACAGGTCCCGGGACGCACCACCTCGTTATAGATTACTATCTTCTAAAAACAAGAGAAATGTGAGTATTTCCAAGTGTGGACTGAAGGTGAGTTGAGTAAAAATGACAAATAGGATGACAGATGGATAGACAACCAGGACATTCACTTATTTTGAGCCTGCATCAGTCAGACACTAACTACCATTTCCTATGCTGGGAGCTTACAGGGAATGATCAGGGTTGAAAGCCAAATTTACCCCATTGGTTGTATCTACAATATATAGAAGAATTCTCTTGTGAACATTTCAGCTTTTTACATTTTTGAAGTTGAGATTCAGGAATAGTAATTATGGATGACCAGAAAGTTTATTCCCCCAAACTGAGTAAACTATATTATTGATGTCTGTCTCAAAACCATTTACGAACCTATGAAAACATACCTTGAATTATTGACTTGATAATGACAGTACCATCTTCATACCTTCTAAAATAATATAAGGGCTATGATCATGGCCAGTGGAGATTATATGTGATGTGGTCCCAGAAAACTGTTCCATGGTCATAAGGTACAATGCAAACATGTATGCAGCTTCATTCAATCCCAACAGTTTTCTCTAGTGTGTGCAGAATCACCAAACAAGACCTAGTTCCTGTAGATTTCCTTGTTTACTTGAGAGATAAGAGCTGCTTCTCATCTCTTCATACTAATTTGCAAACCATGAGTTCAACAGGCTTACCTGTGTTGCCACTTGTGTGCAAGGATCATAAGCAGGGATTCCCCCACTTGCTGCCACAGTCTATCTGGAAACAAGCAAGAGACCACCTGCTCCTCATATTTTAAATATTTTATTTTGAGAACATATCTCCCTGTATAGTCCACATATAGCACAATGTTTCAATACTTATATGTCAGTTTTAACAATGCAAGAATTACTAGCATGTGCTTGCACATCTGCCTCCTTTTCAAGTTTGTGCTTATTCTTTCCCCAGATTCAAATAGCAGGATAATACTTCAAATAATTAATTTTTAAAAATTGTGTCTAAAACTTGTACCAGAACTAATTGAGAACTATGTAGGCAAGTGTCCATCAAACCTCAACCATGTTAGAGGAATAAGAAGTTACAATCAGGAACTAATGAAGTAAATATAATATTTAAAAAAAGAAGTAAAAGAATGTATTTAATTTTTGTACAAAAAGGCCTAATTAAGGTGTAGCCTCTCATAGTAAGGAATGCATGTTGCAAATACTCACAAGTTGTTAGTCACCACCAAAACGTCACTGAATAACAATAAATGTCTTTTATTTCGTTTTCTGCCTTGTGTGATTTCCACAGGGCCTTGGCAGTATAAGATTCTTTGAAATTCGGCCATGTGGTCTTTCTTAAATGTTTCCATATAAAAACAAAAAATAAATAAATATACTCCACTTCCAGGACTCCACCTAACAAAACAAGAATTCAATGGATAAGTTATAAGACCAATCAATATTCATACTAAATTTTAAAGGGTTCATGATAATAAAAACAATAAAGTTGAAAGAGAAAACCTGAGGAGTATGATAGCAACATTTATAATGATAACAGTTAATATATGAGGCCGGGCATGGTGGCTCACGCCTTTAATCCCAGCACTCAGGAGGCAGAGGCAAGCGGATTTCTGAGTTAAAGGCCAGCCTGGTCTACAAAGTGAGTTCCAGGACAGCCAGGGCTATACAGAGAAACCCTGTCTCAAAAAAACAAAACAAAACAAACAAAAAAAACAGTTAATATATGGTATACAGATATGAAATTCAAAATAAATAAGTGTGTGATATTAAAAGATAATTGTAGCCCTTAACATGAATGATCTGCTAATGGAAAAGACAGTAAAAAATTAAAAAGTTAATTTTAGACATGTAAACACCTTGGCCTTTTCTATATTAAACTATATGCATGATTCCTTCAGAAATTTCTTTTTAATGTGATTTTCCCTTCCTCAAACTATCTTTACTGGTGAAAATTTAGAAGTGAGCAGCTGGTTTATACTGTCTTCTAAAGGTGTAACTGTATTAATCTAAAGAACTCAAGCCAAAGACCTCTGCTTTAGTGATCCTGGTGTTCATTCAGCTGAGCTGTCCCAACTGTTATAATAAATTAGATCATGGTTAAATCAGTAAAACAAACAAACAAACAAGCAAACAAACACTGCAGCATTCAAAAAATATTTGTGAAGTTGTTCTTGTCCCAACAAAGGGTTCCTTTTCCTTGTGTCTTGACTGAGGCTCCTATAAGAATATCAACATTGATTCTGTGAAGTAAAAATACTTTTATTTTTTTTCAAGAGTATAGAGGATTTATTATCTGAGAAATAAAAGGATGGAAACAGAGTAAAGAGTTTAGGGGTTGATTCAAGGACTTAGTGATGTCAGGAGAGCCCAGGGCTAGTCTTTTTGAATGCCTTCTCAGTCTCTGAGACAGCTCTGGCTTGGCTGCTGTCACCCCTGCTCCTGGTAGCCAGATGGTGCAGCTATTCATACATCTCACAAATGCAACCACAACCAGAAGAAAACAGACTTTGCTTCCTTCATGGCCAGCAAGGAAAACATTTTTTTCAGAAGCAACTTTCTATCCCTCACAGCACATGCTTCCTCAATTTTCTTTGTTGTCTATTGCATGCTATGCCCACTCCATACCAGTCAGTGGTAGGGGGTTGAACAGCTTAGAATAGTCGTGGAGTAGCCTTTGTTACTGAGATGAAGACTTGCTTCTCCTAAGGATAGTAGATGCTTGAACAAAGGTGAAGCTTAGTGTACTGGCTAGTTTTGTGTCAACTTGACACAGGCTGGAGTTATCACAGAGAAAGGAGCTTCAGTTGGGGAAGTGCCTCCATGAGATCCAGCTGTGGAGCATTTTCTCAATTAGTGATCAAAGGGGGAGGTCCTTTTGTGGGTGGTACCATCCCTGGGCTGGCAGTCTTGGGTTCTATAAAAAGGCAGGATGAGCAAGCCAGGGGAAGCAAGCCAGTAAGGAACATCCCTCCATGGCCTCTGCATCAGCTCCTGCTTCCTGACCTGCTTGAGTTCCAGTCCTGACTTCCTTTGGTGATGAACAGCAGTGTGGAAATGTAAGCTGAATAAACCCTTTCCTCTCCAATTTGCTTCTTGGTCATGATATTTTGTCCAGGAATAGAAACACTGACTAAGACACTGAGTGATAGAGGAAGTGTTGGGTGGTGACAAATGTCAGGAAAGTAACAAAGGAAACTAGAATATCTTCAATTTCCATAAGGTAGAGGAAATTGAAGTAATGAAATGAAAACTTGTTGTTGGTCATGGTTTGTTAAGTGGTAATGCTCAAAGAAGAAACAAGATGATAAAGAAATTAGATATCCTGACAGAGAGGATTAAATTTGCTCCAAGGAACTCAATATCCCTGATGAACAGGAAGTAGTCTCACAATAGCAACATCCCTTTTCCAACCTCTGGCTTTATTCAGGCATTACTTTTTTCAATTTTTTTTATAAAGTATTTTCTTTATTTACATTTTAAATATTATCCCCTTTCCTAGTTTCCCCTCTCAAAATCCCCTATGACCTCCCCTCTCCCCCTGCTGAAGAACCCTCCCACTCCCACTTCCTAAAAATGGCCTAGGCATTCCCCTATATTGGGACATATAACTTTCACAGGACCAAAGGTCTCTCCTACCAGCTAGGCCATCCTCTGTTACATATGCAGCTAGAGCCATGAGCCCCATCATGTGTTTTCTTTGGTTGGTGGTTTAGTCCCAGGGAGCTCTGGAGGTACTGGGTTTGTTCATATAGTTGTTCCTCCTATGGGGCTGCAAACCTCTTCAGTTCCTTGGGTACTTTCTCTAGCTCCTTCATTGAGGACCCTATGAGTCTCCATCTAGATTCCTGTACCTCACCAAACCTCTCCATCTCCTGTGCTATTCTAACTGTAGAACCGTCCTCTCCATCTTTAAGAACTCAAAGTTTCTCCTATTCAAGTTATCCCCATTTTTCCTCTCCTGATATTCTTCTGTCTCTGTTACCCAGCCTTGGCCATACCAAATCTGTTCCCTTTTTCAAAAGACTCTGAACTCTTCCAGCTATGTCTGAACATGTTTCCTCTCTTATCCATAATGAAATGCTTCCCTATAATAATGGAGTGGCTAAGCTGGGCAGTGGTGGTAGCACATACCTTTAATCCCAGGACTTGAAAGGCAGAGGCTGGCAGATTGCTGAGTTTGAGGTCAGCCTGGTCTAAAGAGTGAGTTCTAGGACAGCCAGGGATGTACAGAGAAACCTTGTCTCAAAAAAGCAAAATAAATAACTGATTAAATAAATAAATAAATAAATAAATAAAGGAGTGGCTAGTCCTCTGGTAGATTCTTTACTGTGACCTGCTCATGCAAATGGAATATTTATGATGACTGTTTACTTTAAGGGAATAAAATTCTGCCCAAATCATGTTACCTCTTTCAAAAAATATGTACAGGGGCACCATATCTTTTACCTAGAAAGCATTTAGGATCCCTGTGAATCAAACTGTCCAAGAGATACAGTAGCCAACAGTTGTCATCACACACTTCCAACAATAATGTAAAGATATGTTAAAAAAATAATTCCAACTCAATTCATGATAAGCAAAATTGAAAGTAAATGAACATATCTGGAAAGTAGTTCCTGTCTAATCTGAATTAATGTTCAAATACTCAGAAATTGATTCCGTGAACACAATAAGCTTTGGAAACTATAATAACTTCAAGAAAAGCAGAAATTTGGGGTCTACCAAAATAAGTCAGACCAAATTCATTTTAAATATCTTTGTAGTCATGGTGGTTAAAACAATTGGATTGCATATAAAATAATCCTTACCCATAACTTGAACAATGTTTTTTTAATATTTACAGAAATTGTTCTCCTGTATGTTCAAAGCTTCATACTTCTCACGTAATAATGTTGTTTCTACAGAAGATTAGTACTGACTATTCCTACAATGACTACCATTTCAAGAAACCACTGCTGAGTGGAGAGTTAGGTCAAATGATCTGGAGGAATCAAGAGAGAACACTTCCTGATATGTTTAGTCAATCACTAGAAGCTAATTAGTTATAAAAATACCTTTTCCGTGGAGCCTGGAATGGAGAAAACTTCAAAAGACTTTTGACTTTATTTTGCCTTTCTACCACTGAATACCCAACTGGTAACTACAGTGGGTAGATAAACTACTGAAGTCTGAGGATGCCGTAGTAGTCAGGCTGAAGGATGACCACTGTGATGTCAATAGTCTATGGCTCATGCCATCTGAGAAAGTGACACATGCATGTCCTTCATTTATACTTAGTGGCTTCAAACTTTTTTTCAAACAATTGTTGAACTGAAAGTCTTTGTAAGGAACAACATATTTTCACAATCATACATATGCACATGAAATTTATATAGATGAGAGATAGAATATACAAACAGATGAATGATAGACCAATAGACAGATTGATAGCTCTGTTTTTGGAGGTTCTTTACTATGCACATACAATTTGAATACTAAAACATATATTCAGTGAATATCATGCTGCTCCAAACATGTATCTTTCAAAGATATGTAGAAAGACACCAGCTTTTACCTAGAAAGTATTTAAGACCCATGAGATTTAAGGAGTCAGGAGGAACAGCAGCCAATGGTTATCATCACACACATCAAACAAAAATGTAAAGGTATTTTACAAAAAAAAAAAAAAACATTACCAATTCAGTTTCAAGATAGTCATAATTAACACTAAATGAATGTATGTGGAAAATGATTAATTTCTATCTGAATGAACATTAAAATATTTTAAAATTTTAAAACAACATATCTAAGAAAAAATAACAATTTGCTGAAAACCAGAGATTTCATAGGTTTTAGTTTGAAGTCTGACCAGTTTACAAGAAAAGTTCTGTTCATAGTGGGTAAAACCAATTAGTCTAGAAAATCCTCCTCTCCCATGTCCAGGAAAGGTATTTGTTGAAAACTTATAAAAAGTATTCTCCTGGAAGCTCAAAGCATACCTCTCCTTACTTGCTAACTTGGTTTCTTTAGGGAATTGGTACTGAAAATTGCCAATGAGTAACTTTTCATGAAGCAACTACCAAGTTAAAAGCTAGTTTACCAGAACTGGAGAACCAAGATAAAACACTTGCTTACCTCATTAGAATATCATAAGAGTCAAATTAGTTATTATGTACATACCTTTACAGTGGAGCCTAGAATCAAGTTCCAATCAATGGATGTGAGATTATCACTTTCCTTGTAGGCTCTAAGACCACAATAGTGACTCCAGCTGGTAAACCAACTACTGAAGTCTGAAGATGCTTTGGTAGTCAGGGTGACAGGCCATTGTGATGTCAAGATTCAAAGAATCATGCTGTAACTGACAAAGGCACAAGTGCATTTCATGTCCTTCAATATTTAGGTTTAAAAACGTTTTCGTTTGGCAATTGTTGAACCATAGATGTGTTGATTAAATAAAAGATTTTCACAAAAATATATGGGACTTGATAGATAATAGATAGATGGATAGATAGATAGATAGATAGATAGATAGATAGATAGATAGATGATAGATAGATAGATAGATAGATAGATAGATAGATAGATATCAGCAGTAACACCAGTTTAAGAAGAGGAATTTTTTTACAAAAACATTGTAAAATGCATATTCAGTCCCAAATATTCTCAATTTCCAATCCTTTTTCAACCTATCAAAGGTATATGCAAAAATTTAGCTTCATTAACACTGTGAACCTTAGAGACCAACAAGCAAAAAGCATAGGAGACTTTAAAAATGAATGTGCTTTACTGAATAGAGTCAGAAAACTTCATCAACAGGGAGGTCAGACAGCATTGAGGATGTGTGTATTAGTATTCTCATCACAATGATGCTTATTTCAAAACCATAGTTAAGTACATTCTTAAATTAATTCATTCTATCATCTAAAACTTAACTATAAAGACCATTGTAGTAAATATAAAATATGATTCTATTTTGTTTTAGCAATATTATTTAAAGTTTGAGGTTTAAAATTAGGTCTTTTGTTTTCCCTTTACAGATGAATTATTATATTTTCTTCCTACTTCCTTTTATTAAATGTAGCTTCTTTTCTCACACAACACATTTTGATAGTTTTCCCACCCTCTGCTCTCTCAGTTCCCCTCCACCCTACACACACACACACACACACACACACAAAACCCTCCTCTCACATCTGGATTCAGCCCATTTCTTTCTCTCATTAGAAAAGAACAGGCTTCTTAGTGATATCAACATAACATATCAAATTAATATACAGTGAGATAAAATGAAACAATTATATTAAATTTGGACAAACTATGCTAACACAAAGTAAAAGAGACCCAACAGAAGGCAAAAGAATCTGAGACAACCGTTTACACACTCCAAGTATAGAGGGGATCCTTGTAGACACATGTAGGCCTTGTGATTCCTGCTTCAGTTTCTGTGAGTTATTTAAATTTTGTTTATTTATTTTAGATGGTTTTGCTCTCCTGTTCTTCAATGCCCTAAATCTCCCTCACTCCCAGAATAGAAAAGCAGTCTTTAAAATCTTTATTACAGAATTTGAACACTACAAATGTTCATTACATTTTAGAATATATTCAAATTATATATTGATAAGTTCTGTACAATGGGAATTGATAGATTGAGGTAAATGAAGGAAATATCAATTAATACAAGGTTTCAGTCTTTTAGTAGGTTAATGGAGATTGTGACTATACACATATTTTTCTCTGTATTTAAACATCCTTCTACTTTCTCCCTTAAAATAAGCACTTAACTAAAAGTTTAAGAAAAATATTTAGTCTTCAAATATTATTTCTCTATCAGCAATTATAAATTTGAATATAATTCACTTTGTAACGATGAAAGAATCAGTTGGTTCCTCTTGAGCAATGTGAAGTAAACTGAGAATATTTACTTCATGGTAAGTCATGCAAGCTCCAAAAATAGAAAGTTATACATGTTTGTTAGAACACAGTTCAAGAATGGAGTTGTATGAGGATTTTGAATGTTTGTAAGAAAGCTCCAGAAAAACAAGATGTAAATCTTGTAATCTCAGTTTCTTCAAACACAGAATTGTACTGGAAATGGTTTTTGGTGTTCCAGGGGTTGTGGATATGTGTAAATTTACTTCAGCTGTTGTTATTAACATGACTCTATGGAAATACATGTTTTTGCCATGTGTGGCTTGTCCATTTACTTGAACTTCTTACTCCCGTGACTCTATTTCTTTCTTTCTTCCCCTGCCCTTCCCCCTAGCCCCCAACACTCACACAATGGCACTTCAAGTCTGTAAGGTTAGGTGCTTTATCTCCTATTGAAGCCAGCAAAGTAGCCCAGCTTGAACACATCCCACATATAGATAACAGCTTCTAATATAACCCCCATTCCAGTTATTTGTGATGCACATGAAGACCAAGCTGCACATTTGCTACTTATGTGCTGGGAGACATAAGTCCAGCTCCTGTATGTTCTATTTGGTGGTTCAGTAGGATAGGGATCTGAGAGCCCTAAAGGTCCAGGTTAGTTGACTCTGTATGTCTTCCTGTGGAGTTTCTATCCCTTTCAGGGTTGACAGTTTTGTGGGTGGCTCTATCGTCCCACTGGGTTTCCTGCCTGGCTACAGGTGGCAGCCTATTCAGGTTGCACAAACCCAATGAAGTGAGTCACAGCTAAGCTCATCTTCTTTGATTCTTGGGTGCCTACCTTGTCCCTGGTCTCTGTCTTGTTCTGCAGATGCCCGCCACCCTCTCACCCCTGTCACTTGCAAATATCTATTCATTTTCATGGCCATCTAGCCATCTTGCCTGTCCTTCTCTTACCTGTCCCTAAATCCCATTTATCCCTTCCCTATCACCCTCCCTTCCAGGTCCCTCTGTCCATCTTCCTCTTATGAGTATTTTATTCTCCCTTCAGAGTGAGATACAATCCTGGGCTTTCCTTCTTGCTTACCTTTTTGAGTCTGAAGAGTGAACATGATATCTGCATTTTATGGATGATATATATAGGTATAAGTGAGTCTATACCATGCATGTCACTTTTGGACTGAGTTACCTACTGAGGATGATATTCACAAGTTTGATCCATTTGCCTGCAAAATTCATGATGCCTTTGTTTGTAGTAGCTGTATACTATTCCACTGTGGAGATTTACCACATCTTTTTGTTTGTTTGTTTGTTTGTTTTTCATGGTCATAATCTTTATTAGAATTTTTTATTAGATATTTTCTTCATTTACATTTTAAATGTTACCCTGAAAGTCCCCTATACCCTCCCCCCACCCTGCTCCCCAACCCAGTGGTCTTGGGACAATCATATGCCCCAGTACAGGGAAATTCCAGGACCGGAAGAAGGAGTGGGTGTTTGTTTGTTTGTATGAATTTTTTTGTGTTATCCATTCTTTAGTTGAGGAGCATTTCTATTTTCTTTTTCTTTTTCTGGCTTTTACAAATAATGCTGCCATGAACATAATTCGGCAAGTATCTTTGTGGGATTTTGGAGCAACTTTTGAGTATATTCCCAGGAGTGGTATAGCTGGGTCTTGAGATACAACTATCCCTACCTTTCTGAGAAATCTCCAATTGATTTTCAAAGTGATTGGACAAGTTTACACTCCCAAAAACAATGAGGAAGTTTTTACCTTGTCCACATTCTCATCTGCATGTGCTATATCTTAAGTTTATGATCTTAGCCATTCTAATAGGTATAAGATGAAACTTTATGGTTGTTTTGATTTGCTTTTCCCTGATGACTGTGGACTTTGAAACATTTCTATATTTTAACATATGTTTTAATTTTATTTAATCATTTTTTTATGCTGCAAATTTTAAGCACCTTTCTGTCCGAACTCTGACTGTCTCACATCCCATCCTCCTTCCCCCGTCTCTTCCACGATGCCACCACCCACAGTCACCCATACCACCAGACCTCTCCACTCCATGTGTCATCCAGTCTCTTGAGAGGTAGGTGCATTTTCTCTGACTGAACACAGACTCGGCAGTACTCTGCTGTATATATATATGTTGGGGGTTCATAACAGCTGGTATATGCTGCCTGGTTGGTCGTCCAGTGTCTGAGAGGTCTTAGGGGTTCATGTTAATTGAGACTGCTGGTCCACCTACAGTGTCACCCTTGCCCTCAGCTTCTTCCAGCTTTTCCCTAATTCAACAGCAGGGGTCCACAGCTTTTGTCCATTGGTTGAGTGTAAATAACTGCACCTGACTCTTTCAGCTACTTCTTGGGTGTTTAGGACAGCAATCATGATGGGTCCTTTTTGTGAGCACTCCATAGCCTTAGTAATAGTGTCAGGCCTTGGAGTCTTGCCTTGAGCTGGATCCTGCTTTGGGATTGTCACTGGACCTCATTTTCTTCAGGATCTTCTCCAGTTTTGTCCCTGTAGTTCTTTTGGACAGGAAAAATTTTGGGTCAGAGTTTTGACTGTGGGATGACAACCCCATCAATCACTTGATGCCCTGTCTTTCTGCTGGAGAAGGGCTCTACAAGTTCCCACTCCTTACTGTAGACCATTTCATCTAAGGTCCCTCCCTTTGAGTCCTGAGAGTCTTTAACCTCCAAGGTCTCTGGTACACTGTACAGGGTACCCCCAACCTCCTACCACCTTAGTTTGTCTGTTTCCATTCTTTCTGCTGGTCCTTAGTGTCTCCGTGTCTCAGTCCTTTTTCTCCACCCAATACCTGATAAGGTTTCCCTCTTCCACTTGCTGTCCCCTTTCCCACATGGGTAGCTCCCTTCCTCCCCCCTCCTGTGACTGCTTTCTTCTCCCTCCCAAGCAGAACTGAAGAGTCCTCACTTGGTAACTATCATTTGTTAAGCTTTGAATTCTGTGGACTGTATATTGGGTATTCTGTATTTTTGGGTTTTTTGGCTAATATCCACTTTTTACACAATACATACCATGTATGGACTTTTGGGTCTGAGTTACAACACTCAGGATGAAATTTTCTAGCTCCATCATCCTATGCTACATATGTAGCTGGAGCCATGGATCTCTCCATGTATACTCCTTGGTTGGTGGTTTCAGTGATGGGAGGCCTGGGTGTCAGCTAGGTTGATAATGCTCTTTTTATGGGGTTGCAAACCACTTCAGCTCCTTCAGTCCTTTTTCTAACTCCTCCATTCATGGTTTCATTCAGGACCCTGTGCTCAATCCAATGGTTGACTGTGAACATCAGCCACTGTATTTTCCAGGCTCTAAAAGAGCCTCTCAGGAGACAGCTATATCAAGCTCCTGTCAGCATGTACTTCTTGGCAACTACAATAGAGTCTGGGTTTGGTGACTGCATATGGGATGGATGTCCAGGTTGGGAAGTTGCTGGATGGCCTTTCCTTCAGTCTCTCCTCCACACTTTGTTACCATATTTGCTCCAGTGAGTATTTGTTCCTTTTTCTAAAAAGACCAAAGCATCCACACTTTAGTCTTCCTTCTTCTTTAGCATCATATGGTATGTCAATTGTATCTTGGGTATTCCAAGCTTTTGGGATAATATATACTTATCAGTGAGTGCATGCCACTTGTGTTTTTTTGTGATTGTGTTACCTCACTCAGCATGATATTTTCTAGTTCCATCCATTTGCCTAAGAACTTCATAAATTCATTGTTTTTAATAGCTGAGTAGTACTCCGTTGTGTAAATATGCCACATTTTCTGTATCCATTCCTCCGTTGAGGGACATCTGGTTTCTTTCCAGCTTCTGGCTATTAAAAATGAGGCTGCTATGAACATAGTAGAGTATGTGTCCTTATTACATGTTGGAGCATTTTCTGGGTATATGCCCAGGAGTGGTAGAGCTATATTCTCAGGTAGTATTATATCCAATTTTCTGAGGAACCCCAAACTGATGTTCAGAGTGATTGTACCAGCTTCTAATCCCACCAACGATGAAGGGTATTTCTCTTTCTCCACTTCCTCACCAGCATCTGCTGTCACTTGAGTTTTTCATCTAAACCATTCTGACTGGTATGAATTGGAATGTCAGGGTTGTTTTGATTTCGGTATTTTCAGATGGTACAATAATATACTTAAATTACCCCAAAAATTCCACCAGAGGACTCCTAAACTTGATTAAAAAAAAAAAACTTCATCAAAGTGGCTCAATATAGAATTAACTCAAACAAAACCGTAGCCTTACTGTACTCAAAGGATATAGAGGCTCAGAAAGAAATTAGTGAAACAACACCCTTCAGAATAGTGACAAATGATGTAAAATACCTTGGTGTGACCCTAACTAAGGAGGTGAAATATCTGTATGATAAGAACTTCATGTCTCTGAAGAAAACAATTGAAGAAGATCTCAGAAGATGGAAAGATCTCCCATGCTCATGGATTGGCAGGATTAATATAGTAAAAATGGCTATCTTGCCAAAAGCAATATGCAGATTCAATGTAATTCCCATCTAAATTCCAGCTCAATTCTTCACAGAGTTAGAATGGGCAATTTGCAAATTCATCTGGAATAACACAAAACCTAGAATAGCAAAAACTATTTTCAACAATTAAAGAACCTCTTGTGGAATCACCATCTCTGACCTCAAGCTGTACTACAGAGGAATTGTGAGTAAAAACTGTATCAAACTGGTAAAGTGACAGACAGGTAGATCAATGGAATAGAATTGAAGACCCAAAAATGAACCCACACACCTATGGTCACTTGATCTTTGACAAAGGAGCTAAAACCATCCAGTGGAAAAAAGACAGCATTTTCAACAAATGGTGCTGGCTCATCTGGCAGTTATCATGTAGAAGAATGCAAATTAATCCATTCTTACCTCCATGTACAAAGCTCAAGTTTAAGTGGATCGAGGAATTCCACATAAAACCAGAGGTCTGATGAGGTGGACAGAGATGTTGAAGGAGAATGGAAGTCCTGAGGGGATAGCAGGCTGTTTAGGGCAGTTAGGACTCAAAGGCAGTGACCTTGGATGGAGTGCACTACAGTGGAGAGGGTGAACTTGTAAATTCCACTTCCAGTGGGGGGAGAGGATATCAAGAGGAGGGATGGGGTTGCCTTCCCATAGTCAAAAGCTCTGACCCAGAATTGTTCCTGTCTGAAGGAACAACAGAGACAAAAATGGAGAAGAGCATGAGTGAAAGGAGGTCCAGTGACAGAAACAAATTAGGATCCAACTCAAAAATGGATTTCAAAACAATTTTATAAATAAAAGATAAAAGATGACTTTAGGAGTAAAGAGGCAATATGTGACTCTAGTAAGTAACTCTGTTTAAAATTTAGTAAAAACCAATGGCACAAATTAGCAAAACAGCACAAGTACATTAACTGATTAAAATGATAAGATTACCTGGATTTGATATGGGCTTACACAAATATTATGAGAAGCTCACAGGTTCTGACTTAGAAAGCTCAGGCAGGAGAATAATGATTTCAAGATCATTTCCTGGTACATAATGAGTTTGAAGCCAGCCTAGGCTACATGAGACACTGTCTCAGTCAAAACAAAACAAAAACAAACTAGAAAAATGAGAGAACATATTGCTGGAAATAAACCTAAATCTAGAAATTACAGAAGCATTAATTATGAATGGAACACTTTAATGCACTTTGTTAACAACAGTCTCAGGATTATCTCTAAATATGAAGTAAAGTCTAAAAACTTAATGCCATGTTTTCTTCTTAAGGCTAACTACTGTTTCTACAGTATTATTTAACCTACCAAATATTAGCATAAGTACAATACAATAAGACTCACTCCTGTGCATCGTAGCAAGACAATGTTTCAGTTGCTATTCAGACATACTTATATTTTATTTTAAATAATTTCTATTACTATGGCTTCAAATGCATTCCATGGTAGCCACACTATGTGAGGCTACCATGGAAAATGGCGTTAGTAAATACAATTTAGTTCCTAACTATGGCAAACTCTACATCATCTACACTTATGTAGCATACTACAGTATTTCCCAAAGTATGAAAATATTATATGAACAAACACACAAATGCAATGTAAACTATAATGATATTTTGCTTTGACTTACTGTTTCTAATATTAACTACCTTTCTGAAAACACATAGCTGAATTGCCTTTTACCTTAAACTATTATAAATTTTAAAGCATAATCCATTACAATTTATAAACTTTATGAGGATATATGATGGGATTTTAATGTTTCCTGTGTTTATTGCAATAAGCCTTAATTTTGCAGCCTTAGATTTTATCATAATCTCTTAAAACTGATCGAGATACAAGACCTTTAGCTCAAATTATTTTTCTAACAAGTATGTATATGAACAACCACTTTCTTTATATCATTGTTGGTGATTTACACATGGGTCTGTAATTTACTTTGAATTCTAGTAAAATAAAAACAAAAATGATATACTGCATTGTCTATATGCTATAATATTTCAAATAAATTGAGTGGTGAAAAAATACGATTTCAAAGTTTCACTTTTTTCATAACAGAAATAACATTTTCTGAGAATAATGATACAATGTTAAAAGATTATTTTGCTACTTGTTTTGCTTTTCAAAACTATAATTAGATAATTTCTTCTTTCCCTTTTCCCCTTCAACCAATGCTTTCTGTGGACTCTCCTCCTGCTCTCGCTCAAATTCACATATATAATGAATGAAATGGCAGCTCATTCTATATTGTGTTCTCTGTATGTGTACAATCTCAGGGCTGACAACATGGAATTGGAAAACCAACTGTGAGGGGCATTGGGACAGGCCTTTTCAGATTTTGTCATTTTAGAAATTTCAGGTTTTATCTACATTTGTTCTATTATACATATTTTGATTCCCACTAACATATATGTTTTTTTTCCACAATCAGTCTCTTACTGTGTCCATGACATCATCAGATTTTCACTGTTGTTCTGTAGAAATATACTTGCAATTGTGGATTTCTCCGTTTGGCCTTCCTGGACAGGCATATTTGTCAGCTTAGCACCATTTCTGTAATGCCGAGGAAAGTGTTAGACTGAAGAAAAAAAAGGATCCTAGTGAAAATATGTATTATTTAAGCAGAACTATATCCATTTTGGATTTAATGCTTATTAGTCTACCATGTTATTAGAAATAGTACATAAAACAAAATTTACCAATATTTGATTATTTTTGTCTTTCTGAATGTTGTCTCATATTTACATGTTATAATGTTTTGTTGTCCTGTTTTCATTTTATTTCAGAAAAAAATACCAGTCTATATAACTAAAATAAGAATATCATTCTAGAGATTTAAGTTTACCAGGATATTCTAAAACTCAAGTCTGTAATTTCAAAATTAATTCCAGTATATGAACGTCTCTGTTTTCTATGAGAACAAAGAACTCAATCTTAATTGCTTACTTTGCTTTTATTGAGATAAACATCAACCTTATTTGTATAACAAGCTTTCTTTTGTAAATTTCAATTTGACAAAGGAAATTAAAGCTATAGCTTGAGAGTTTCATTTAAAAAAGATTTAAATATTACTGAGACCTTATATAAAATATTTAGAAAAGTCAGTAACTTAAAAATACATGATACTGTTGTAGCAAATTCAAGTCTATATTTCCCAAGTAATTATTCAAGTGGTCAAATAGTAAAATGAAAACTAAATTAATAGGTAATAAGATGGAAATTGAATGGTCTCTTTTATACAAATCTCAATAAGTATATATTTAAAAACTTTTTTCCCAGTTTAGCTATGCACATATAGTATGGTGTTTTAGAGGATAATCTGGTTTAGCAAAACTACAATATGCCTATAATATTGTATTGTACATGACAAATACTCAATTTCAAGTATACTTATTTGTTATATATATATATATGCTTTTAATCATTTTTTGAAAAGATCATAGAATTTATTTAATAAAATCCTTTATACAACTGTTCCCAAGTAACTTCTTCTGTACCCTCCGAATTTCTGTGTCAATGCTTAAAATATATCCCTGAATAACTGTTTGTGCTACCTACATATTGAATATGAATTAAATATAATTGCTTTTAACTACAATACTGTACTTCATGAGAACTGATTTGAAACATTTAGTAACATTGAAATAATTTAAAATTGTTTCTGACTTTTCTCTCTACTATTTAAACTGACACATTTTCAGATACTTCTATGTTTTTCCATGTGCAAAGAAATAAGAAAAATTAATCTAGAAAAACAATGCTGTAGTTTAACTTAAACGTATTTCTTGCTTTCACTTTATACGAGGCTTATATGACACCACCTACCCATGCTCCATCTTTAAAAAAGAGTAGTAGCCTAGACAGAAAACATCAAAGAGAACTCCTAAATATTGTGATATGGGTGCTGAAATGTAGTTCACCACAACTGATGGCTTCTGGCATAGCTGCAGGTGGTAAAAGCTGTTTTCCTTAAGCAGAAGGCAACTGAAAGTTTGAACATGCTCCACTGAGTATAAAGGAAACACAAATTGGATTTAACTAATATATTGGTTATTTCTGGAACTCGTGGTAAGTCACAAGCTCATATCTTACTATCTACAGCAAACACATATATGCAATCCTCTAGGTCCAGAAATTTGTCTCTTTCATTCCACTGACTTAGAAAATGGCTGCCTCGTGTTCTAAGACATTAGATTAAAACTGAATTGAACACTATCATGGAGTTTGAGAACCAGAAGGAAGTCTGTCTTTGTTTTCTGTAAGTTCATATGAGACTATTAGGAAAAGAACCAAATGAGGCTGGTGGACATAAAAATGAATATTAATGTAACAGTAATATTTTGCTCCAAACCCATTAAGGAGAAATGCAGTTGGAATAAAAATGCCCAGTTTCTTGTTTAGGGACACAAGTGTCATGTTTTGAGAATAGTTCTGTAAAAACTAGATTCTAAGGACACCACTTTATAAATCAATACACATGATAATACCCCAGCAAAAATACTGATAACGATGGAGTAAAAAACACAGGATATTTCTGTGAACATAAGGTTCCCCCCTTTTGTATTCTATTTTTCCATTAATTTGTTCACATTACACCCTGATTACAGCAACCGCCCCCCATCTAGGTCTCTCCTCATGTGGTCTCTCCTTTCACCCAACTCCCCTTCTCCACAGAGTGGGTGGAGCCCTCTACCCTGTCTAAACCCCCTCTATGGTACATTAAGTCTCTTTAGCGCTAAGAGCAACCTCTCCAACTGAGTCAAGACAAGGAAGCCCAGCCACACGGGAACTTATTCCACAGACAGGCAACAGCTTTAGGGACAGCCCCTGCTCCAGTTGTCCGGGGATCCAGATAAAGTTCCAACTGCACATTTACTACACGTGTGCAGCAGGGGGTGGGGGATGGGTAGGTCCAGTCTGTGTATGCTCCTAGGTTGGTGATTCAGTTTCTGAGAGTCCCCCAGGGTTCACCTTAGTTGCCTCTGCTGGTCTTCTTATGGAGTTCCTATTCCTTCCAGTTCTCTCAGTCCTTCCTCCAACTCTTCCATAAGAGTCCCCAAGCTCTGTCCAATGTTTGGCTCTGGGTCTCTGTATATGTTTCAGTCAGATGCTGTGTAGAGCCTCGTAGATGACAGTTTTGATAGGCTCTTATCTGCAAGCATAACAGAACATCATTAATAGTGTCAGGAAACCAGTGCTTGCCCGTGTGATGGGTCTCAGGTTAGTCCAGTCATTGGTTGGCCATTCCCTCAGTCACTGCTCCATCTTTGTCCCTGAATTTCTTGTAGACAGGATAAATTTTGGGTTGAAAGTTTTGTAGGTGGGATGGTGTCTTTATCTGTCCACTGCGGGGGGTCGGGGGGGGAGGGGAAGAGTCCTGCATCACTGTAAGAGGTGGCCTCTTCAGGTTCCATATCCCCACTTACAAGAGGCTTGGCTAACTAAACCCCCAAAGACTCCTGGGAGCCTCCTCCATCCCAGGTCTCTAGTACATCATAGAAATTTTCCCAACCCACCCCACTCCTGAACTCTTCCTATTTTAACACCTGCTTCTTTCTTATGGTAGTCTCTACATCACTGGCAATGTTTAATCATTTCTTCATTTCTAGTATTCTGTATGAGTCTGCACACTTTTAGGAAGCAGCTATCTTTAGTTTTGAATAAGAACAATGGACTTTTTGTTTCCTCTTTACTTCTAGACAATGCATTGTATTCCTTTAAAAAAATATATCTCGCCCGCCACCTTTCCTCTGAGCCCAGCAAACTCAGCTAGGGCCTGTCCTGTGCTTCCCACACCCCAGGACTGTAAGATCGCATCGGGTTACGCTTGAGTGGAGTGCAGAGGTGGTTTGGGGAGCAGTGGGTCAGCAATTGCCTGCAGGAGCAGGATCCGAGAACTCCGCCCCACCTGAGGCTGGGCCTCTCCCAGCCAGAGCACCCCCCACCCCGCCACCTTTCCTCTGAGCCCAGCGGATGCAGCTAGGGCCTGTCCTGTGCTTCCAACACCCAGGACTTTAAGATCACATAGGTGTTACGAAGTGAGTGGAGTGCAGCGGTGGTTTTGGGAGCAGTGGGTAAGCAGTTGCCCGCAGGGGCAGGATCTGAGAACTTCGCCCCACTGGAGGCTGGGCCTCTCCCAGCCAGAGCACCCCCCACACCGCCATCTTTCCTCTGAGCCCAGTGGACGCAGCTAAGGCCTGTCCTGTGCTTCCCACACCTCAGAACTTTAAGATTGCATTGGGGTTAAGCGTGAGTGGAGTACAGCGGTGGTTTTGGGAGCAGTGGGTCAGCAGTTGCCCGTAGGGGCAAGAACCAAGGAACTCCGCCCCACCGGATGCTGGGCTTCTCTCAGCCAGGAAACCCTCCACCCCGCCATCTTTCCTCTGAGACAAAAACTCCAAGGACTTTAAGATCACATCAGGAGCTAAGGGCTCGGGCCTCAGGCGCTGTGCACACTCTTAGGCTCTTTCAGGACCCTCCAAGCTATCTCGGGACCTCAAGTGAGCAGGGGGAACACAGCCTCTTTTCTAGCCCAATCTCGTGGAAACTGAGACACCAGCCGGGAGATTGTTAGTGGCCCAGGGCAGAACAGCCCCTCCATTCCGGTCTGGTCCGGCCTGCCCAGCACCAGCTCGGGTCTCAGGCCACAGGTGCTGTGCACTCTCCTAGGCTCCTTCGGGACTCCCCAGGCTATCTTGGGACCTGAGTTGAGCAGGGGAACACAGCCTCTGTTCCGGCTCAATCTCGTGGAACTTGAGACATCAGCCAGGAGATTGATAAAGGCCCAGGGCAGAGCAGCGGGTTCTTTCTGGTCTGCACCAACACCAGGTCTCCTTGGGCAGAGATGGCAGGAGGCAAGCGTAAAAACAGAAGCAACAGAATCCAAGGGTACTTGGCATCACCAGATCCAGACTCACCCACCACATCAGTCCTAGATAAAACAGCACACCAGAAAAGCAGGACATGGATATAAAGTCACTCGTCATGATGATGATGGAGGACTATAAGAAGGAAATACAGGAAAACACAGATAAACAACTAGAAGCATTTAAAGAGGAAAAACTTAGAGAGTTACAGGAAAACACAGATAAACAACTAGAAGCATTTAAAGAGGAAAAACTTAGAGAGTTACAGGAAANAAGACTATCAAACTAAAGGGCCACCAAATATCTTCAACAAAATAATAGAAGAAAACTTTCCATACCTAAAGAATGAGATGCCCATAAACATACAAGAAGCCTATAGAACTCCAAATAGGCTGGACCAGAAAAGAAATTCCTCCTGACACATAATAATCAGAACAACAAACGCACTAAATAAAGACAGAATATTAAAGGCAGCAAGGAAAAAGGTCAAGTAACATATAAGGGCAGGCCTATCAGAATTACTCCAGACTTCTCACCAGAGACTATGAAAGCCAGAAGATCATGGACAGATATTAAACAGACACTAAGAGAACATAAATGCCAGCCCAGGCTACTATACCCAGCAAAACTCTCATTTACCATAGACAGAGAAACCAAACTATTCCACGACAAATTCAAATTCACACAATATCTTTCCACGAATCCAGCCCTTCAAAGGATGATAACAGAAAAACAACAATACAAAGACTGAAACTCTGCCCTAGAGAAAGCAAGAAAGTAATCCTTCAACAAACCTAAAAGAAGACAGCCACAAGAACAGAATCCCAACTCTAAAAACAAAAATGACAGGAAGCAACAATTACTGTTCTTTAATATGGCTTAATATCAATGGACTCAATTCTCTGATAAAAAGACATAGACTATCAGACTGGCTACACAAACAGGACCCGACATTTTGCTGTCTCCAAGAAACACACCTCAGGAAAAAAGACAGACACTACCTCAGAGTGAAAGGCTGGAAAACAATATTCCAAGCAAACGGCCCGAAGTAAAAAGCTGGGGTAGCCATTCTAATTTCGAAAGAAATAGACTTTTAACCCAAAATTATCAAAAGAGACAAAGAGGGGCACTTCATACTCATCAAAGGCAAAATCTTCCAAGAGAAACTTTCAATTCTGAATATCTATGCTCCAAATGCAAGGGCAGCCACTTTCATTAAAGAAACTTTGGTAAAGCTTAAAACACACATTGCATCTCACACAATAATAGTGGGAGACTTCAATACCCCACTCTCATCAATGGACAGACCCTGGAAACCAAAATTAAACAGAGACTCAGTCAAACTAACGGAAGCTATAAAACAAATGGACTTAACAGATATCTACAGAATATTTCATCCTAAAACAAAAGGATATACCCTTTTCTCAGCACCTCATGGCACCTTCTCCAAAATTGATCACATAATTGGCCACAAAACAGCCCTCAACAGATTCAAAAATATTGAAATTGTCCCATGCATCCTATCATATCACAATGGACTAAGGCTTCTCTTCAATAACAACATAAGTAGCAGAACACCATCATTCACTTGGAAACTGAACAACAGTCTACTCAATGAAACTGTGGTCAAGGAAGGAATAAAGAAAGAAATTAAAGACTTTCTAGAGTTTAATGAAAATGAAGCCACAANAAAGCCCAGGACCAGATGGGTTTAGTGCAGAGTTCTATCAGACCTTCAAAGAAGACCTAGTTCCAGTTCTTCTCAAAGTATTCAACAAAATAGAATCTGAAGGTACACTACCCAATTCATTCTATGAAGCCACAATTACTCTGATACCTAAACCACATAAAGACACAACAAAGATAGAGAACTTCAGATCAATTTCCCTTATGAATATCGACGCAAAAATACTCAACAAAATTCTCGCCAACCGAATCCAAGAACACATCAAAACGATCATCCATCATGACCAAGTATGCTTCATCCCAGGAATGCAGGGATGGTTTAATATATGGAAATCCATCAACGTAATACACTATATAAACAAACTCAAAGATAAAAATGACATGATCATCTACTTAGATGCTGAGAAAGCATTTGACAAAATCCAACACCCATTAATGATAAAGGTCTTGGAAAGATCAGGAATTCAAGGCCCTTACCTAAACATGATAAAAGCAATCTACAGCAAACCACTGGCCAACATCAAACTAAATGGAGAGAAACTGGAAGCAATCCCACTAAAATCAGGGACCAGACAAGGCTGCCCACTTTCTCCCTACCTATTCAATATAGTACTTGAAGTCCTAGCCAGAGTGATTAGACAACAAAAGGAGGTCAAGGGGATAAAAATTGGAAAGGAAGAACTCAAATTATCGCTATTTGCAGATGATATGATAGTTTATATAAGTGACCCCAAAAACTCCACAAGAGAACTCCTAAACCTGATAAACAGCTTTAGTGCAGTAGCTGGATATAGAATCAACTCAAACAAATCGATGGCATTTCTCTATACAAAGGATGAACTGGCTGAAAAAGAGATCAGGGAAACATCACCCTTCACAATAGTCACTAACAATATAAAATATCTTGGTGTGACTCTTACGAAAAAAGTGAAAGATTTGTATGAGAAGAACTTCAAGTCTCTGAAGAAAGAAATTGAGGAAGATCTCAGAAGATGGAAGGATCTCCCATGCTCATAAATTGGCAGAATCAATATAGTAAAAAAAANAAAAATAGCTATCGTGCCAAAAGCTATCTACAGATTCAATGCAATCCCCATCAAAATTCCAACTCAATTCTTCAAGGATCTAGAAAAAACAATTAGCAAGTTCATCTGGAATAACAAAAAACCTAGACTAGCGAAAACTCTTCTCAACAATAAAAGAATCTCTGGTGGACTTACCATGCCTGACCTCAAGCTGTACTGAGCAATCAGAACAAAAACTGCATGGTACTGGTACAGCAACCGACAGGTAGATTAATGGAATAGGATCGAAGACCCAGAAATGAATCCACACACCTATGGTCACCTGATCTTTGACAAGGGAGCTAAAACTATCCAGTGGAAAAAAGACAGCTTTTTCAACAAATGGTGCTGGCACAACTGGCAGCTATCATATAGAAGGCTGGGAATTGTTCCATTCTTATCTCCTTGTACTAAGGTCAAGTCTAAGTGGTTGAAGGATCTCCACATAAAACCAGAGGCACTGAAACTTATAGAGGAGAAAGTGGGGAAAAGCCTCGATGATATGGGCACTGGGGAAAAATTCCTGAACAAAACAGCAAAGGCTTGCGCTGTAAGATCAAGAATTGACAAATGGAACCTCATAAAGTTGCAAAGCTTCTGTAAGACAAAAGATACTGTCAAGAGGACAAAAGGGCCACCAACAGATTGGGAAAGAATCTTTACCAATCCTAAATCGGATAGGGGACTGATATCCAATATATATAAAGAACTCAAGAAGGTGGACACCAGAAAATCAAATATCCCCATTAAAAGTGGGGCACAGAGTTAAACAAAGAATTCTCAACTGAGGAATACCAAATGGCTGAGAAGCACTTGAAAAAATGTTCAACATCCTTAATCATCAGTGAAATGCAGATCAAAACAACCCTGATATTCCACCTCACACCAGTAAGAATGGCTAAGTTCAAAAATTCAGGAGACAACAGATGCTGGCGTGGATGTGGAGGAAGGGGAACACTCCTCCATTGTTGGTAGGAATGCAAGCTGGTTCAACCACTCTGGAAATCGGTCTGGAGGTTCCTCAGAAAATTGGCATAGTACTACCAGAAGATCCTGAAATACCTCTACTGGGCATATGTGCGTCGCACTACCTTCCTGCCAGCAGGAAAACACACCAACACCAGGATCCTTCTACAGACTGCTTTATTAAAGCCTTGAAAGCAGAAGACCCAGAGCCCGGAAAAGCCTCAGCTTATATAGCCAAGTAGGAGGCGTGTCTTAACTGGATTGGCTGCTGGGCCATCACTCATGTTAAGCCCCAGGCTGGGTGGTGGTTAAGCAGCAGTGGCATGCACTTTTGGGTTTTTTACTAGCTCTGTACAGGGGGTGGTAACAGGATGTCTTCGGGTTGTTTACTAGCTCTAACAGGATGTAGGCGCCATCTTAGAATGGTGCCTTAGCTGACTCGGGCACGGCCCTCTACATCTCCCCCTTTTTGTTTTGTTTGAACAAGGTCTGGCCTAGACATTGCAATGCTTGGATGTTGCTTATACTAACATGGCCTGATTCGGCTAAGGTCCTATTGTTGGGGGCCTAAGCGATCAAAGGCTCATAAACATGTCTTCCTTACCCCACCAGGTGCAATGGAACTAAGTCCTCTGGTGTGCAGGGGCTAAGGAACAACTGACTAGGTCACTATGGACATCCATTGCTAGCCTTACCCATCACTGGGAAAACTATTCACCAATAGATCCCTGTCTTAGGTTGGTCTAGCATATGATTCCATAAAGCAACCAAGCAACAATCCTTATCTGCAAAATTATTCTAGGGTGAGTGCCATGACCTGTTATTATTCTTATTTCCTTAACATAGAGAGCCAAATATCTGGAGCAGTTCCTTGCTCCAATGCAGCAAGCACCTGAGCAATCACCACTTTGTCATGTTTTTGTTGAGATTTTAGCCTGCAAACCATCCATAGTAAAAATAAGACACCACATCCAAAAATAATAGCAAAAAGTCCCACTTCCACCCATTCCTTAAAGTAAGAAAAGGCCGATGAGATCCATGTGGAAAAGCCTTCTGTCATCGACAGGTTGTCCGCACATCTTAATTGAACTCATTACCGTTTGGCGTCCCGTAATAGTTTTGGTCGTCAGGTTAAGACATTATCTACAGATCTGTTTTGGAATCTGTTCAATCGACGTATACATTTTAAAAGTATAACTTACCTCCACTATGTGTCCGGACAATTGAACGCAAGTGTTGGGTCAACCCGGTTGACGGTGTTACATAGTATTTGTTCTTGCACCAAATCTATGTGCTGATTTACCAGCATTAACCCTCCTTTAATTTTGGAATTCACTGCAGCCTGCATGTCCAAGGCATTAGTAACAGTGGCTGAGAGCTCATTAATTGTACTAGCTGCCTGGACTGTCGAAGACAGAGCAATTGCTGATGCAGTGGCAGAGGCGGCTATTGCAGCTGTTGCCACAATGCCCACTATAGCAGTCTGTAGAAGTTCAAGACAACATTTTTTGTGTCCTGGGGGTGGCTCTCTGCCCCTGGTTTTTAAAATTTAAATTTTAATAGCCAAAAATTGTTTATCTTAGAGAACTATTAAAATTCTCTGTCACATGGACAACATTAAATTGTTTCACATGGCTCACTATTAAAGTCAGCTCCAGCATTCGTATAAATCTGAATGCCAAACACCAAAAAAATTTTTTTAACATAGGCAATAACACTTTTAGTTGTTTCTCTTAAGGAGTAATTATAACCAAACTTATTGCCATTTGGAATGAGAAGCTAACACTTTGTCAGGTTTTTAAGACACATCTTTAATTTTATTTTTTAATATTTGAGAATTTACTTTATAATTCTTAATTAGCACCACAGTAGCCCTTAAAATTTGAGGTAAAGAATGATTTCACATTCAATAGTCATGATTAAAAAGGATAGCTAGTATTAATATCCATAAATTATAATTAATATCAATCACAAAAGGCTTTTTAAAATTTCTGTGACGTCTTTCATATTTACCAATTAGCTTGTGTCTTTTTTAGATAATACCCAACAAAGGTTTGAGTCATCTTAAGACTCTAAGTGAGATCTTAGCCAAATAAAATCTCCTAAAAGCTTTTGAAAATAAAATTTTGAAGCAAATCAATATTTCTTTCTTAGATTTTTTTGTACCACAATTTTCTAGCATAATTCAAACCCTAAATATTGCCTCTGAAACTTTTTTGCCAGAACAGGGACTTAAACCCTGGACTCTCAGGTTAAAAGTCTGATGCTCTACCGACTGAGCTAGCCAGGCTCTTTTATGAAGTAATTATTACTCCCCAGAACTTTAAAGTTGAGTCCAAAAATTTGAAATAGCTACTGAAAAAAACTTTCCACTTAGAAACAGTATACACTGAAAGATTCAAACTCCTAGCTTCCTTCATTTGAAGCAAAGATAATAAAAATTTCTTACATAATATAAGGCTATTAGCTGTAATTACCAGGGTGAAAAGGAAAGAAACAAACCTTTTAATCAATAATAACCCTTTAAAAATTAAACAAACCAGCCTGGAATGTTCCTTTAAATCTTACAGTTTACTTGAGAATATTTAACCAATTAACCACTATTTTAAGTTTCCTTTGTTAATACTTTTTGTTTTAGCTTAGATCCTATTCCCAGAGGTTTACCGTAAAGCATAATATAGTCAGCCATCTCCTTTTTTCGACACAAAACACAAAACAGCCAATCATCCAGACAAGACACGAACACGAATACACACATAGACAAACGATGGGATGCATCGTATGTAGAAAAAGTTCTCTGAGTTCCAGAGAAAATTCACCTAGGCGTCCCCAGAGAATTTCTGAAAAATTCACCTTCCCCTTTTCTTGGGTTTCTCCTGATCTAATCTCCCGATCCAAGTACCTTATTTCTCCTAAGAATTCCGCACTTATTACCTGATTCGGTAAGCTCCTTGATTTGAATGTATTCTACCCGAGCAAGGACTCCGGCCCCCTCAGCAGCCTCAAACACTGGGAAGGCTTGCTGTAACAGCACCCGTTGCATTCTCTGGATTTTTTTCTCCTCTTTTTTCTGTTTTTCTCCCAAGGGCATATTCCCTTATTTCTCCTTTTCATTTTTTCAAACTCTCCCCCCATCTCTCTCTCCCCCAGCCTTCTCCACTCAGGAAGGGCCTTTTGGCTTGGACATGTCCCTGTTACTCTTTTCCTTTTGGTGCCTTCCAGGTTCCGTTTCTGATAGCCTTTCCTGTAATTCTTCTAGGACATCCTGACTAGCTTGCACTGATGATAACTGTTTCCCTTCCATTAGGCAGGAACGGTGGAAACAATGTAGCAAGGGTATAAAGCCAAGAGTTGCTATGAAAACAAAGCTGAGCCCGAGCACAGCTTCTCCTGCCTGCGTAAAGTTAGACAAATCAATCCCTAAGAATACAGGGTGCATACCTCTCGGAACTCCCCCAATTCCTGTAGTTCTGAATCCTGCTCAGTCACCGGAGGGTCTTCCTCGGTACTGTTGATGGTGAGGTTCCCAGCGTCCCGGATCTTGGCACCAGCTGTGCGTTGCGCTACCTTCCTGCCAGCAGGAAAACACACCAACACCAGGATCCTTCTACAGACTGCTTTATTGAAGCCTTGAAAGAGGAAGACCCAGAGCCCGGAAAAGCCTCAGCTTATATAGCCGAGGAGGAGGTGTGTCTTAACTGGATTGGCTGCTGGGCCATCACTCATGTTAAGCCCCAGGCTGGGTGGTGGTTAAGCAGCAGGGGCATGCGCTTTTGGGTTGTTTACTAGCTCTGTACAGGAGGTGGTAACAGGATGTCTTCGGGTTGTTTACTAGCTCTAACAGGATGTAGGCGCCATCTTAGAATGGTGCCTGAGCCAACTCGGGCGCGGCCCTCTACATATTTTATCTGGTAATAAGGACACATGTTCCACTATGTTCATAGCAGCCTTATTCATAATAGCCAGAAACTGGAAAGAACCCAGATGTCCTCAACAGAGGAATGGATACAAAAAAATTGGTATATTTACACAATGGAGTACTACTCAGCTATTAAAAACAATAAATATATGAAATTCCTAGGCAAATGGATGGATCTGGAGGCCATCATCCTGAGTGAGGTAACCCAATCACAAAAGAACTCACATAACATGTACTCACTGATATGTGGATATTAGCCCAGAAACCTNACTACCCAAGATACAATTTACTAAACACATGAAACTCAAGAAGAAGGAAGATCAAAATGTGGACACGTCACCCCTTCCTAGAATTAAGAACAAAGCACACATTGAAAGAGTTACAGAGATCATGTGTGAAGCTGAATCCAAAGGATGGACCCAATGACTGCGGCTGCCAGGGATCCATCCCACAATCAGCCACCAAACACAGACACTATAGCATATGCCAGCAAGATAGTGCTGAAAGGGCCCGGATATAGCTGTCTCAGGGGGAAACTATACCATTGCCTGGCAAACATGGAGGTGGAAGCTCACAGTCAGATATTAGATGGAACACAGGGTTCCCAAGGAAGGAGGTAGAGAAGGTACCCAAGGAGCTAAAGGGGTCTTCAAACCTATAGGTGGAAGAATAACCAGGAACTAACTAGTACCCCCTGAGCTCATGTCTCTAGCTGCATATATAGAAGAGGATGGCCTAGTTGGCCATCATCGGGAAGAGAGGCCCCTTGGTCATGCAGACTTTATATGCCCCAATACAGGGGAACGCCAGGGCCAAGAAGTGGGAGTGGGTGGGTAGGGGAGCATGGCCGGGAGGGGAGAGGGTATAGGGAACTTTTTGGATAACACTTGAAATGTAAATGAAGAAAATATCCAATAAAAGTTGGAAAAAATCTATCTCAAGTCAAAAAGATTTTTCTTTAGGCTTTCTTTCAAATAGTTATGGTTTAATATCTTGAATTAATGTCTTTTATGCATTTACAGAGATTTTAGGTGGTAAGAATAAGAACTTAACATCTGTTTATCTGATTCATGAGTATATTTAGTAGCTATAGCATGATTTGTGACAAAGAGGATGTTTGTCTTCATATAACTGCTTAGAAACTTGGTTGCATGTGACTGTTCCATGTTTATAAATTGATCAATTTCTGGGCTTGTTTTCCATTGCTTTTCTATTATTTTCTACATTATTTTCATTCTTCCTTATCAGCATTTTTCACACACACACACACACACACACACACACACATATATGTGTGTATCTGATATTTATATGTATATAACTGATATTTTATATATCAGTTTTACATATATACATATCTGATATTTCCAAAATCAATGGTATGGCCTGCATACTCTACTGTTTTATAAACTCCTTTTAACTCTTATATGTACTTGGAATATCTATGTAGATGATATAATCTGATCTCCCTGAAATTTCTGTTGTTGAAATGAGATCATGTTGTCTTATATTAATTTGTGGACAAAGACCACTATTTTTATAGAGAGTTCTTCAAGCAAGTAACTTCCTATTCACTTAGAAGGCTAAGTTTGTCATTCTGTCCAGTTGTCATTTCAGGGTATTCACTCCATATATGATGGAACAGAACATCATCATGGTATCCTAGCAAACAAATAAGAGGCGCCAATCGGAACTTCAGAGTATGAAAGAATTGTATAAAGCTTATCTTGTTAGAGTNGCTGCAGTGGCAAAATTTTCCTGTTTCAGCGCTCTGTTTGCAATTTGTATCATCCATTTGAATCTCTTTATTCTTGTTACAGCAGGAGCATATGTTTAGAAAATCCTTACCTGACTTTACCATAAATTAGTTTCACATCCATACTTATAGATGTCATTATTATCTTTTGCAAAATAAAATTGTAAATGGGATTGAAATAAGTAGCATGAATAAACCATGAGTATACAACACACTGATAAATTTCATAAATGAACATATTCATGCAATCAATCTACAATCAGATTATTAATAGAAGTTGACCTCCCTTGTTCATCTTATAGGCCTCTACCAATTGATACTCTGACATTTTATACTAAAATGCTTTGGCCAGATAATGATCATCAGATGAATGTTCATCATGGAATATCTTCTTATCAAATAGTTGCTGTCAATAAATTCATTTGTTACTTTTTAAAAGGAGAAAGTCTATAAAATAAACCATGAAGTTGGGAGTTCTTATTATGTGATCAAATAAATGCATTATAGAGCTTTAGAAAGCAAGAGGATAAGTGGTAGCACAGTTATCACCTCGTTACATAAGTAGAACAGGAAGCCATGAATTGATACAGATTAGCTCTCCAGATACCACCATGTAATACTGAGGTAATCATGTTTACATTACTTTTATGGTTTCCATTTAAGCAAACACAGTATAATTAAGATAATATTACAGCAATATCCAAATGTCTCATAGTGCTTAAAAATGAGGTACTATGTATGTATTTATGTATGTCAAATGTTAGTTTTCAAAAATTTGTAATTAGTCTATATATTAAACATAATTACACACACACACACACACACACACACACACACACACACACACACACACACAAAAGTTGAATTCAGGAAATCCAAAGGAAAACAACCTCACTTTTGACAGTGTAAATGACTTTGAGAGGGTGAAAAACTTCATGTACTTCTCAGAGTTTACAATTCATACTTAAAAAATGTTTTCAAGGAAATGACCAAGTTAACCTCAGCTCACAAGGTCTGTCATTTGTTTGTATTTTCTCTGCTATTTTCACATTATCCCGGTAGTTCAAACATTGAGTTTCAGAGCAACATGATAGTGTCCATTTCCTCAATTTAATGCATTTTAGAAGCCATTACTAATAGTTTTCTGTTCTTGTTTTGAAAATGTTGAAATGACCTATGAAGACATGGAGGTCATAGAGATTGCTCACTTTGCTAGGTCTCAATTTGTCTGATTACAAGGTGAGAACAACATGTCTTGTATACTTTGGTCTCTAGGTCTTTAAGACTAAATAAGTCTTAAAAGTTTTAAGGACTTCACAAGAAAGCAGGCATATAAATAGGATTAATGACATGTCTGCCACATAGTGATGGGGATGTGTGAAACAGTGTTTCCAAATATCAAAAAAGTCAAAACACTCACTTTTATCAGCTCTTAGCAATAACCTCTAAGAAGATTAAAGACCCTTCTCTTTTGTGTAATAATCCCTAGTAGCTATTTAGCTCAAAAATTTTCAAAGATTTTGCCCAAATGACAGATGAAGGTTCACAGTATTAAGGGAAAAATATATGAGTTTAATAAAGACCTATAGAAATGATGTCACATAATAGTAAATAGTACTTTAAAAACTACATGTCTTTTGAGGAAAGATGAAAATGGAGCAGATGCCCTGTCATCTGGAAAAGCTGACGCTGTTTTAGAAAAAATGTGAAAGAACTCAGAAGATCTTCCATTGCAGCTTTCATAAGAGGAGGTGTGATCTTCAGAACCAAAAGAGCAAAGCAAACACACAGAGAACATTTTCTCGACGAACAAATACTACCCTGAATGAATTTGAACCAGAGGTGACTGAAGAAATATGAGGATGACTCATGAAATAGCTTTGACAGATGTTAAGAAATAGTTTGTAATAGAAAATCATTTCAGAGAATTAAAAAGTAGACAAATCGTCTACATTTTAAAAAAGAATATCTTGTTCATGTTTCAGATAAAATATAAAATGAATAATTGTAATTTTAAAATATAATCTAATTGTTAAAATGTTTCTAATCTCATTGCAACATGCTAGGGTCTACATTTCTCAACATAAGAATTTTGCAAAGTTAAAGTAAATTTGAAAACTTCTCAGGGTTTTCTAAAGCCTTTTCCTAAAACACTTTATGGTTGTGTTGGAAAACTGAGCAAGCTATTGGATCTTTCATTGCATCAGTTTCTAAGTAGAAATTAGGTTATAATTGATACTTAAAATAGTCAAGCTGAACTCCCAATTTAATCATTCTAGGTATGCTTGCAACTTCTCTTGACAACTAAAAGGAAACACGGAAGCATAAGATTCTATCTATGGGTCACATCATACCCATCCCAAGTACGGTCACTTTCACAGTGTTTTGGGCACAGGAGAAGAATGCAGTGACCATGGTTTTTAACAGTTGTTTCTGTGGAAATGTAACCTGCCTTGTTTTCCACTCCATGGAGAGTGGTGTGTCTTTCCATGCTCTATGCTAACAACTGCTCATGCTGTCCCAATTACAACACCCAAATCTCTTTTCTTAAGCTTTTATCCTTTCTGTTATTTTACCTTTTGTTTGATTCCTAAGGAA
>LR756406.1:2317530-2396449 GCA_902729485.2 Mus minutoides | reverse complement strand
AAAGGATCGTTGAGAAGCCTTGCCTAACCCTACTCTCCTTGGATCCAGTCCCAGAAACATTCTGGAATAGGAGCTCTGGTCCTTGTGGAAGATCCCATAGCATCCTTGGATAACACTTTCACACAGCATAGTATCCTTCCTAAGTAATGCTCGAAGGTGTATCCAACCACTTGTCAAAACAAAACATTGTCACCTTGCAAGTCCACACTCAAGAACCATACAACCCCTCCCACAAAAAAAGCCTGCAAAAGAAAGCATAACATCTAAAGTAAGTTTATGATTTGACAGTTGGGCTATGTTTATAGCTATCCTGGGACACATGCCCTGCACAGAATACAGGCCACGCGTGCTTGGTAGTTCATGACATCACATCAAGAGTCCTGGCTTTATTTTATACAGACCTTACTTTATGCAAGGTCATCAACACATGTATGTAAATCAACTTTCTATACACTTAACTTATGACAGACACCCTATGGGAACAGCATTACAACTATCTATATTATAGTTTTTCAAACCCTGTTCTAACCTTTGGACTTCTGGCCTGCTGTATGGGAACAGCTAGGGGAAGTGTGGATGAGATCCTGTCTGAATTCTGCATACTAAAGCTTTGTTGCTATTATTTTCATTTGTATTACTTGTCTAATGTAACCACGTGTATGCACACACATGAGTGTGCTATATACATAGCATATGTGTGGCAGTCAGAAGATACTTGTGAGAGCTGGTTCTCTCCTTCCACCATATGGATCCTAGAGATGGCACTCAGGTCCTCAGGCTTGGTGTCTGCCCTAACCCACTGACCTGTCATGCTGGTCCCATGGTGCTAGGATTTGTTTAACAGTCAAAGCTAAAAAAGGTTTACTTTAGACATACTTGCACAAATACCTGATATGGAAGCTAGTGTTATGAAAGAGAATGGTTTCTACCTTTTCTCCACCTGGCTTTGTTCACCATAGCAAACTTTTCACTTAGCCCTTGTCCTTTAAAACAAATAAACAAACAAACAACCCAACATTTCTTAGCTTTTCTGCTATTTGGAGCAAGACCAGGTACGGCAAAGCTTGGTAGACAACTTCAGAGCTCCAGAATCCTTTTCTATGGGTGAGGGCTTTCTTAAGCTAAAGTCCTAAGATATACCAATAGATGTGATCTGCCAACTAACACTCTATATCAGGTGGTCACACTGCTGTGGCTCCTCATAGCTCTTCCCATAGTGACAGCTAGCTGCCACTTGCAGTGAGCTCCCAGCATGGACACATACACTGTCAGTTAAGAGCACTTAGGAAGCAGTGCACTGAAAAGATGAACACAGGATGCAGAACAAGCCGCCAAAGTTCTGGTACATTCACTTATAAGATAGAACACAGAGAATGGGGGAGTCCTGGGCTACCCTGATCTTCACTTGTAACGTGATCCGGTGCATACACTACTTTACTATTCTGAGGCTCAACTTCCTCCTCCATACAACGGGGGCAAGTACACCCGGGCCCTATTTTATTTATTTATTTTTTTACAGATTTATTTATTTAATATATGACTACACTGCCACTGTTCTCAGACACACCAGAAGAGAGCATCAGATCCCATCACAGATGGTTGTGAGCACCATGTGGTTGCTGGGAATTGAACTCAGGAAGGATCTCTGGAAGAATAGTCAGTGCTCTTACCTGCTGAGCCATATTTCCACCTCCCCAGTTTGTTTTTAAAGAAGTGATTTAAGTGTACGAAGTGCTCAGCCCAGAGCTGCACATGGTGCAAGCGGGTAAGCATTGTGCTCTCAGCACTGAGGATGCAGGAGTGGGCCTCACATCAGCTACTAGGGAATGTGCTGGTGCATGGCTAGCTCTGAAGCCAAACACATTTGCTAAGACTTACATGCTGGTGCATGGCTAGCTCTGAAGCCAAACACATTTGCTAAAATCAATACTTAAACATCATTTTTAGGGCTGGGCGTAGTGGCACAAGACTTTGATGCCAGCACTCAGAAGGCAGGGGCAAGTGGAATTCTGAGTTCAATGCCAGTCTGGTACACAGAATGAGTTAGAGACCCTGTTTTTAAAAGTAATTTTAAATATAAAACTCCCAAGAACAATAAACTGCACTGGTCAAGAGGCCCCACAGCAGACTGGGGCTTCACTCTGCAGTGTGTCCTGGGCACTGTGAGGACACTGCAGAAGCAGCATTTCTAGAGAGGCCCCCAGTTTACACTGATGTACCTACAAGTGAATGGACTATGGGGAAGGCAGGAACTACCCATCTCATACGTGCTCAGAGCAAACAGCCCTCTGTACAGTGGTGTTCCAATGACCCCAGGCTACCTTAAATGCCCACACTGCCGTGGCCTTGAAAGATTACACTTTTGTTGGTAGGAGGTTAACTGAGCCGGATCAGAAGTAATATAGTTCAAATGATTCCCTGAATTGGAAATTCCCCCAAACTCAGACTTCAAAGCTGTGATTTTGCAGTACTATGATTTCCATAAGAAGGAAAATGATTGAGTCTGCCATGGATGCTCTTTAAAGGAAAAGCAGCAGCTGCCATGGCCACCACATTAGTTATGTTTCCTGCATCAGCACACAGACCTGATCTGCCTTGAGCAGGGTGGTTTCCTCAGCACCTGGTTGGCTCAGGTCCTGCAGAGAGCGACTAGCTCCAAGCTCTGTGACACTTGTCTCTGAGGATGAAGATGGGAGTCCGTGGGCATAAATGTCTTCCTCATCACTGGATGTCACTGCCTGATCCTGGAAAGGTTGGTCCAGCCAATGTGCATGGGTGCTGGCCACTGAGGCAGAGGCAAGAGGAGTCACCTGTCCTTCCACATTTCCCATGTCACATTGAAAAGTGGGTGTTTCCTTCTGACCTGTGTTACTGTCAGTTAATAAATGCCAAGGATTTGAACTCAGGTGGCTAGGGACTGCCACATGGGTCAGGATGTCTGCTTCTGGGCTGGCCTCCTCAGTAGTGACGTCATAGACTCCAATCCCAGGCAGCCACTGCTCAGCACCTGGGGGCCAGCTGAGGCTGGAAGGCAGCATACTTGAGTCCAGAAGAGGGGCTTCAGAAAACGTGCTCTGGGGGTCACTGAACTCCATGGTGTCCACCTCCTGTTCCTCAGCATCATCAGCAGGACCAGGCTGCTCGTCAAGGCCTGAGATGATGTCAGCACCTCCCACATCCTCCTCTGGCTGCAAGGGTAAAGTCAGCACTCCACTGAACAGGTCTGTGTCCTGTGTGTGGCCACACCGGGATGCTTTTTCTTCATCTGCCGGAGCAGGGGCAGGGGCAGGCAGCTCCAGGACATGGAATGCTTCAGGACCACTGTTTGCCTGTGAGATTCCATTCACCTCACCCCCGAGGTTGCTCTCCTGCTCTGGAGACTCTGTGCTCAGCTGATCCACACTACTGCCCAGAGCACTTGAGGTCATAGACAAGAGGTCTGTGTTCAGGGACTGGGGGCTGTCAGCAGGGAGCTCGGAGCAGGGGGTTGACTCGAGGGAACTGGGGCAGGTGCTCTTGCTTCCACCTTCTGATTTAAAATGAGAACATTCACAGTAAGGCATGACTCTACATATACAACCAGAGTACTGAAAAGGCATTTGGCTCAAGAAAAGAATATTTTAAATGAAGGATATTTAGTTGGTTATAAATTAATCTTTATGCTCCAGAATTTGGGAAGTAGAAACAGGAAACTCCTGAGTTTAGGGCCGGTCTGAGCTACACAGTAAGTTGAGGCTAGCCTCAGCTATTTGGTGAGACTCTGCTCTCACACCCTCATAAAAAGAAGAGGAAGAAAAAGAAGAAACCTGTTACGTAAAAATGATCTCAGCCAGGCGTGGTAGCACACACCTTTAATCCCAGTACATGGGAGGCAGAGGCAGGTGGATTTCTGAGTTCGAGGCCAGCCTGGTCTACAAAGTGAGTTCCAGGACAGCCAGGACTATATAGAGAAACCCTGTCTCGGAAAAACAAAACAAAAAAACAAACAAAAAAGATCTTAGTACAGCAGTGTCCAGTGAAATAGACATTTCACTAGACACTGAATTTCATTCGTGCAGTGCTCAGAAGTTGGAACAGGAATGATGCATATGGATTAGAGGCCAACCTTTAAACTTGTCCAATGCACAAGCACTCACTAATGCTCCTTTCAACCCCACAGCAGCCTTTAGCTGCAAAGCCTCAATAAGTACCTAGGAGCGAAGCGCTTAAAAAGTTCTGTGTCGGGGTAGTGGCATACGGCTTCAATCCCAGCACTTGGGGCCAGAGGTAGGAAGATCTCTGTGACTTCTGGGGCAGCCAGGTTACACAGATATCTACCTCAGAAAAAGAAAAAAAAATAGTTCTATGTTAAACCCCATATCTGGTAACATGCCAACACAGAATGTAAGATGTCCAACAAATACAGCAGCAGAAACCCCTGCTTCAACGACTGTCCCACATGTCTGTAAAGTCTCTGGTCTGGTGAATGATATACATGGTAAGCCAACATCTTATATTAAGTATTATCTTAAATATTAAAGAGCAAAATCCAGAACCTTTGATCAGAGCCTGAGACCATGGGTAAATGCCCGTCCAACACAGACCCTACCAAGATGCTTATTATGTGTGTCTGTATGCACTGTTAATGTGTGGGGAAGAGTTCATTCAGTGTGTGAAGCTCTCTGTCTGCCAAGAGCAGCAAGTGCCCCTTCAATGACAAGCATCATCCCTTCCTAGTTGATGTGCACATCCCCAAAGGTTCTGGCCAGACTACCCTAGGTGCCACACGAGTAAGTGTACACTTGCCCAAGGACAGTACCTGTCTTTCTCTTCCTCCTCCTCTTCTTCACTTTGATAGGTTTCACAATAAGCTCCTGGTCAAAGTCTTCAGAGCTGATGACACTGAATCTCTGTGAGGATGGCTGACCGCTCTGGCCAAGCTCAGGGGCAGCCTGAAGTCCAGGCAACAGTAGTCCAGAGCCACTGTCCGTGGAGTTAAGTGAACTGCTCCTGCTCCGCTGCTCACTGGCCACGGAACTGGCCACAGAAGAGCCTCGAAGCCTTGTTTCACAAACAGTGGCCCCCAGTGACTTCTCCAGATGCTGTCCATGGACCTGCTCAGAGCATCTTGTCATCTCTGGACCGTCTCTCACTGAGAAAGAAGAGATTGGTTTACTGCTGGCTCTTTGGGAGATGGCAGGGTGCAGTACTCAGCCTGCCAGCCTGGGCACCAACAGCCACGAAACACCCAACTTCATCCTGCTAAAGAAATCAAGCAATTCCAAATTCTCCAAACCCAGAGAAACTCAAAGGATTACACAGGAGATTCCAGGGGACTTTGTGTTCAAGGAAGCTCATATAGTTAAGATCAGTAAGATAACTCACTTAGTTGTCTTTTGCAAACACCACCAGTAACAGAATACCACTAAATATAAAGCACTTCTCATTTCAATTTTAGAAACTTTTATATATGTTTCTATATCAAGAAGGGTATGGTTAAATTCCGTACTTATACTATGCTTTCATTATACCTTGATATTATCTAAGAAGCATTATAATTAAGTTCCTTGAAATTCAAGGAAGAGAAGTAGTTTCCCAGTAGAGTGGGTTCCCAACAGAGGACACATGGAGGTCAGTGTCAAAGCCTGGAGTAGGGTGACAGCCCAGTATGGAACATGAGTCCTGGGTTAAAGAGCCAGCAAACGTCCCACTGCAGTGGACCTCCCTCCAATCAACAAAGCATTGAACTCTTCAGGGCTAGAGCTTTCAATTTCAACACCACAACACGGAAGTGCTGTGCACTTTGACCAAGCATCTACTGGGTGCTGTGCACTGTACAAGGTGCCAGGCAACAGCCATCAAAAAAAGTCATGGACTCTTATCCTTGAGGCACAACCATTCTCCTGAGGGATGTCACTAGGCTGACTGTGGGTGCTTGAGTATACACTGGCAAAGAGACTTAACTCTGTTCTGCAGTGACTTGCCAAAGATTACACAAAGTAATGGGAGTGCTAGGTCTGGATCTGTACTGTGCTATGTGGAACCACTAACACAATGTGACTTCCAAAATTCAAATTAATTAAAATTAAGCAACATTTAAAATTCAAATTATTAGTAGCACCCGCCACTTGAAGTACCTCAAACCACAGATGGCCAGCGATGCCCCACCAGACAGTGCACATCTGAAGCAGTCAGCCCTGAAGGTAAAGTTCTCCTGTGCAGCAGTGCCAGGCCACTGCTCTCTCTGTGAGCCACACTGGACCCTCTTATACAGCTCATAAATCTTACATGCACTTCTTATAAGAATCCTGGTTTTAGAATATTCACCCAACCCACCCTCTACTTTGGGAAAGATAAGTGATAATGGTAAGGAAAGGGTGACATGCTGTCATCACCCCCAAAAGGAACTTCAGCACCAAGCCCCAGCTATCCCAAGCGGCCTGAAAACACTGTTACAGTTCTTTGCTCTGTTAGCAGTTAGTTTGTACTTAACACGTGCAAGGGCTGGGACTGAATCCCAGCCCTGCAAAACAAACCAACCAAGACAAGACAAGACAAGACAAGAGCCTGCTTCTGTGACAGGTACCTGTGATCCTAGTACCTGGGAGGCTAAGTCAGAAGCAATGCAACTTTGGGCCAACCTGGGCTATAAGATCCAGTCTAAAGCAAAACAAACAAAAACCATTACAGTTTGCACGAACCATAAAATAAGATCCAAAGCACAGGGGACAATAACAATCCCAAAGGACCATCTGTGTCTAGGGCAAGAGATGTACAGTAAATTACAAATGTCATTGTTTTAAAATGATAAAACCCTGTGCCTCAGAGACATTAACCACACACAGAGTCTCAGATAGGCACCTGGATGAGTCACGTGGTTTCTGAGTTCTCCTTCCCAGTCACCCAACCACCCATCTTCATACTCTAGATGGTGGTGGAGAAAGCTCTACCACCATCAGACTGCCTAACAACCTTAAAGTAGGTCACCTCCATGACAAACCTCCTTGTTTAAGTAAACCCCAATGACAGAACTTTTTTCAGTTCTTCGAGACAGGGCCTCCCTGGGTGCTGGGGTTAAAGGTCTGCAGCACTGCACCTGACTTCCAGCACATGTTTCCTACCCTAAGCAGGACAGACACTCCAGAGAGCAGAGGACTGACGGCACACACAGCACACTTGGCAGGTAATACAAACCTATGGATGCGAGTCCTTCAGGTCTGCTTGAAATCCTTATAATGTTCCTATCTCCCTTTAGGAAAAATATTTCACTTTCTGTGCAGGAAACAGACACAATATCACCCAGTCCTTCCAAACCAGCAACCGTGGCCTGTTAAAAACAAACAAACATGCAACCAGGCAATAAACAAGCAGGTGTGATAATTCAAATAATTGTGAGTAATTATTGGATTTTGTCATGGCAGTTCCTGGAAAACTCATAGAAGCAATTCAACCCTCAGCAGGACAGTATTCAACATGTGGAACCTACAGTCACGCACATACCTTAGCAGCGAGACACCATGGGGGCTGGTACAGCCTCTTCCACCTCCCAGCACTGTCTCCTGACCCACTGCTCTCTCCCCTATGACATGAAGCTCATACTCCCTGTTAGGGCAGGGGCTCTGGCCAATCTGGGCCACCTGTCATCCTGCCTATGCTGAGCCTCACCAAAATGGAGAGTGTCAAGCCAAAGCCCGGGCTGGTTCCTCAGCCTATGCACACAGCACAGGCTTTTCTCTATGCTGAGCTTCCTTTCCCTCTCTACACACTGGGCAGGCTCTGCCTCAGGAAGTGCTGTTGAACACTGTCATCCTGAGTGGCTAACCTGTGTCCTGTGTCTCCTGTGCTACAACCTGGATGGACTAGGAATGATAAACCACCCAGCAAGTGCCCCTACTATGTGCTTTCCTACTGGAAAGTCTTGAAGCCCAAGGCTCTGAAGTGAAAGAAGGGAGGGAAATGGTCTCTGGCTAAAAGCAGATGGTACTACAAAGGATTATCCTGGGTCCACACTAATCTAAAACAGTTCTTGCTTTACAGATGATAATGTGCACAAGAGATTAGTTCACTGCAGAAGACATGGAGCCTAGGATCTCTGCTAATTTTCAGGTAGCCCTGACAGAAAGCTAGAAACATGACATTAGGTTCCAAAAGCTGCCAATCATGGTACTTCACAGAGGTGCAGACAGCGTCAGTTCACAGACACACTGTCTCCATTTCCCTGCCTAGGCAGCTAATTACACATACACAGAGAGGTGCAGGTGAAGTGCTCAGATGAAAAGCTAATGTACAGTTACAACATGTCTTAAAGCCAATAATTAACAAGTGCCACAGAAACCCAGGAGAAAAGTTACGTCATCCACAATGGGAGAAACCAAAGAAACAAATGCAGGCCTAGAAGGTGACTCCATAACCTAGACCTGTGCCCCACTCAGGCAGCTCAGAGACTTCCAGGGCCAAGTTATCTGCACCAACAGTGTCACCAAGCATGGTGGTAACCAGAGAGAAGTGTCGGTGGGAACAGATGAGTTTGATTCTCTGGGGACACTCTCTCTAGAGATGTTGTGCCACAGGCCCACAGAGCTCATGTGGAGGAAAGAGAGCCTGGCCTGGATTCTGGAGGTGAAAGGTGTGAGGCAGGCCAGAAGCTCTGATTATAGGACAAGAAGTAACTGAAACCAAACAGCTTTGTTTCAAGTCCTAAATCAGCTTCTGAGAGTGATCTGTTATCACCTGATTTAGGCAGAAATTGTTTTCTACCATGAGGTAATGGTACTGGAAAGTTGCCAAGATATGTCAGTTTCTAAAAAGAAAGAGAAGGGGGAGGCAAAATAATATGCTTCTCTTTGGTTAAGACACAAAGGGGGGAAAAAAACCAAACCAAACCAAACCAAACCAAAAAACAGGGGAGAGCACGCTGGACAGGGAACCTGGGAGACAGTCCTCAGAGTTCCTGTGTCTGTCATGTCTGAGTCTTCACTGGGTGGGATTATACTGGGATTTGGTAGTCAGGAAACACATGGTCTATAAAGGCAGCACAGTGGACTCCCAAGCGCTCGGCAGGCTCAGGCAAGGCAAGCAAGAGAGTTCAAAGCCTGCCTGGGCTCCAGTGAGGGTTCGAGATCAGCCTGGGCAGCTGAATGAGTCCCTGCCTCACAATACAATGGAAAAACAAAAACAGAAACAGAGTTATATGGCTCCATAGTAGAGCATTTGCTCAGCATCCACGAGTAAAATGCAAACCTGAAACACAGAAACTAGAAGAGAGGGGTGTAGCTCAGAAGAGGCAGGGCATGTGTGTAACATGCACAAACACCCTGAATCCAATCACAAGAAAAATACATACATGCATACATACATATATACATACATACATTCGTACATGGAAGGGAGAGAAAACGAAGGGAAGGCTGATCAGTAAGGGGCTTGGCAGACAAAGGTAAAGGTACTTACCATCAAATCACATATCTGAGTTCAATCTCTGGGATTCAAGGTGGAAGGAGAGAAACAACTCCCACAAGTTGTCCTCTGAACACCACATAGGTGCCAGGACATGCAGGGATAATCACAAGTAGGCACATGTGAGTTTTGCATACACACATGTATAAATGGAATTTAAAAAATGAATCAAAAATTATAATGAACTAATTTAATTAGGGCTTTAAAGAAAAAACAAAATTTGCCGGGCGTGGTGGCACACGCCTTTAATCCCAGCACTTGGGAGGCAGAGGCAGGCAGATCTCTGAGTTCGAGGCCAGCCTGGTGAGTTCACAGAGTGAGTTCCAGTACAGCCAAGGCTACACAGAGAAACCCTGTCTTGAAAAAACAAAACAAAAACAAACAAAAAAAAATTTCTAATTTCTTAGCAGTGTAGGACTACAAATATCAAAATAAAAAAAATTTTTAAACTAAAAATTACAGAACTCTGTTTGATTTCCTTGGTTGTCTAACACTGCTCCTTCCATCTTCCTAGAAGCCCAGCGGCTGAGCACCTGTGGACGTACCCTCCTCTTGCCCTGTGACCCCCAAAGACAGGTGCAGTTCTCCCACACACCTGATTGACGGTGTCCAGAAGATAGATACTGTACTCATTCCAGCTCAACACCCAGCCTTCTCGGAAGAAGCAGGAAACGAGCCCCAGGTGTTTCTCAGGCGAGCTGCAGCTTCCCCCATCATAGGGCTCCAGACGAGGGTAGAGCTCAAAAGGTGTGACTCCGCCAGCAAAGACATCCTTGAGGATATATGTGGCTTGAACAGTCCCATGGACATCAGCCTTCCACAGCCGGAGCCCAGGCCGGGCCGCATACAGGGTTAGATCGCTTTGCTTACACAGTCCTGGTATAAAACAAGCACCAAATTTCCCAGTACTAAAATTGGAAGAAAAAAATGAAAAGAAAGGAAAAAAATACAGGCATGGACTGACTGAAAGTGATTCAATTGTCAATTCCTGATATCAACTCTAGGAATCTACTGAATAACAAATCATTGCTTTTTCTTGTCCTTTCTACTGTTTGTTGTCACTAAGTCACACTGGCATCCTTGCACTCAGGCTGCACCATGCCTTCACAAGTACACACCACAGCTCGCTTGTGCCTCACACTTTATGTCCATTTTCCCTTTAATCCTCACAGCAACCCCACGAGGCCGCTACTACAACCTCTGAAAAGAACAAAAGCTACCCCAACCAGGGCTGCCCCTGCTATCCCTGCTCACCATGCTGCTCCTTCTAGAGCCCGATGGTAACCATCACTCCCCAGCTTCTTGAATGAAAAGCTTTACTCACATCTGGAGTAGCTCATCTATGTCTATTTCAGAAATTCTCCAAACCCATAAGTTTCCCTCCTCAACTTCAAGCTTGTTATTACTTTCTTATAAAACTATGAAATACCCAACACACACACAAAAGGGCATGTGTGGGAGCTGGAGAGACTGCCCAGTGGGTAAGAGCACTGTTGCTCTTGTAGACAACCCAGGTTTGGTTCCCAGCACCCACATGGTGGCTCACTGTCATAACTCATGTCCAAGGGATCTGATACCCATTTCTGACCTCCTTTGGTTCCAGGCACTCATGTGTGTGTGTGTGTGTGTGTGTGTGTGAGAGAGAGAGAGAGAGAGAGAGAGAGAGAGAGAGAGAGAGAGATATCCAGACACAACACTTATACACATAAAATAAATAAATCTTTAAAAACTAAAGATGATTTAGCTGTTAAGAGCACTTGTTGCACTTGCAGAGATCCGGGTTTGATCACTGGCAACCCCATGGTATTCACAACCATCCATTAACTGCAGTTCCGTGCCATCCAGTTCCCTCTTCTGCCCTCCATGGGCACAGTGCACACATACAGATATGCAAGCAAAGCGCACAGAAGACTAATAAGTCTAGCAAGTCATGGTGGCGCACGCCTCTAATCCCAGCATTCAGGAGGCAGAGGTAGGAGGAGCTCTAAGTTTAAGGCCAATCTGGACTACAAAACAAGTTGTGGGACCAACTTTACAGAGATACACTGCCTCAAAAAAATTTTAAATAAATAAAATGAATAAATCTAACAAAAAATTTTTAAAAAGAGTATGTGCAATAAATGTCACAAAGCCTAATGCAATAGTTCCCAACCTTCCTAATATAGTTAATATAGTTCCTCACTGTGGTGATCCCCAACCACAAAATTATTTTCATTGCTACTTCATAACTGTCATTTTACCACTGTTAGGAATTACAATGTAAATATCTGTATTTTCAGCTGGTCTTAGGCGACCCCTGTGACAGGGTTGTTTACCTCCAAAAGAGTTTGATCCAAATATGTTGAGAACCACCGACTTAATGGAATGTGCACCAAGGACCCATCCTCTGCCTTCAGACCAAGTTAGAAGCTGAACCATGCATGCACTCTATGCTCCTAATGACTTACCCCGGCCAAAATTCAGACCAATGCACTGAATTCTATGGATATCATTCTCATTTTTACTGATACCTATTTACATACCTATTTACCCCAATACTAATTTAGCACTTTCATTTTAATAAATGATGCCTGCCATATGTATAATTTTGCAGGTTTTAAATTTAGGGATAATTAAAATCCTTTTAAATTATGTGCTTTTGCATGTTATTATGTGTATGTGAGAGCAAGTGCCAACACAGGCCAGAAGAGGGCACAAGGATCCCCTAGAACTGGACTTAGAGGTGAGCCACCCTATGTGGATGGTGGGAAAGGAACACAGATCCTCAGTATAAAGAGGTATGAGCTCAAATGCTAAAGCTCTATACATGAATATATACATAGCATGCGCACACGAGCACACACACACACTTTTTGATAATTTAAAGTAATTTGTCTTTTATACAAAGATGGCTACCTGTATGCCATCCTGTCACAGTCTACAGCTTCTCACTCGCCATCACCCCTAGGGTGATATGTGTCCGGAGGTGGGGAGCTCCTCAGTTCCTCTGCATGAAGGTACCCCATGACCCCCCCTGGCACCTTAGTAAATTAAATCCCCCTGGATAGGATCATATGTCAGACTCAGCTTTAGAACAAAGATCATTAGACTAATCAACTGTTTTGAGTCCACAGAGTTTTCATAGACAACTATATAATAGGACTGTGTCTGATTCTTGCCATTAGTGGGTTTGTGTTGGAGAGGTCCCCTAAAGAGAAAAGCCCAAAGGAATTGTAGTTAAGCAGCCAGTGTCTCTCCCTCCTGCCTTTCCTGTCAAATAATCTGTTTGGAGATCCAATTCTAAGTTTGCTTTCCTTCTACTTCTGGGACCTCTTACTTCTTGTCACTTCTGTTTTGTTCACTGTATGTACCACAGCATATACCACAGCATATACCACAGCGTGTCTTACCTGCACTCAGTGAACTAAGACCTATCAAGAGGGTGGTACAGGAGGGTGTGCCTATGTGAAAGATGAGGATGAGGCTGGCACCAGGAGCCACCCAAGAGTCCAGCTGGCATTTGTACGTGAGGATAGGTCCTAGAGAGAGCTGGCTTGGAGGATGTTTTGTGTTCAGGGGATTCTGTGAGGGAGTGGACAGAAGGCAGCTGGAAAGAACCAGCCCATGAAGCAGCCTCAGCACTTGCCGAATGAAGCACATAGACCTCATTCTTGTAATCAACACCTAAGGCAGCACGTGACAGAATGACACTGAGACACAAGCTAGGCATAAAGTCATTGTCCCCTGAGAGAGGGGACTTGTTCCTTTGTTTCTGTGGGTTAGACCAGTCCCTGGCATAGAGTATACTTTATATGGAGAGCAGAAGGCAGACCCACAGGTTTCAGCTCCCTGAGTGCATGCCAGAGTCCTGATGACATTAAGAAGGTATTCAGAAGAAAACATAGGAACCAAAGAGGGGTATGAGAGGAACTTCTAATATGAAGGCTGCCACCACCGGACAGAGAGGAGAATGAACCTAGTGTTGCTGCAGAGCACAGGGCACGGGACAGACAATGAATACATCAGAAGCTGGCTGTGTCTTGTCTGACCTCATCCTCCTGTCCCTTGACACTTGTCACCAATGGCACCACCAGTCCTGGGGAGATGCTCCCTCCCATGCCTGTCAACCTCCTTATTCTCTAGTCTTCCTCAAAGCCTCTCAACATCGGTTAACTCACTGTCATCCTGTCCCAAACCTGTGCAGGCAACAACATCCCTTTACAGAAAGGAGGATACAAGGAGGGGTCCCTCTAGCTCCCAAAGCTTCTCAAAAGCAGGTTCCCAACACCCACATCCTGGCCCTCCTCAGCTGAAGTCCTCCATTGTTCTGCCTCCCTCTCACCCTCCCCTTCATCTCACACACAGTGGCTATGGAGGGCTAGAAGCTCATGCTCTTGCTGAGGACAGGAAAGTGCAGGATGTGTGTGTTCCTCTGCCACATGGCTCATTTGTGGGGAGCCCTAAGTTCTCACCCTTCTCTTTGTTGTCCTTCCTCCAGCAGGTGATAAAGGAGAGATACTCTTTTAGTCAGAAGCCTGCCCATCAAACTGGGCAGTGGTGGCACACACCTTTAATCCCAGCACTCGGGAGGCAGAGGCAGGCAGATTTCTGAGTTCGAGGCTAGCCTGGTCTACAAAGTGAATTCCAGGACAGCCAGGGCTATACAGAGAAACCCTGTCTCAAAAGCCAAAAAAAAAAAAAGGAAGCCTGCCCATTTTAGCCTCTCCTAACCAGCATGTAGTCTGCACTTAAATTTCTATAGCACCCAGTACTGTACTCCATAGCCATTGCCATGTCTGTCAGTAAGACCTGGGTCTGCCTTTTGGTCTCCATGATGGGAAAAGCCCACATCTGCTAAGCTACCCAGTGTCATTTGGCCACAACCTATCAGCGTGGAGCACAGCAGTGACCAGGGGCACAAAGGTGCTGAATTCTCAGGGCTCTAGAGAGAACCCATGTCTAGAGTGGACACACACTACTGCCCTCAGTGTTTCTCAGACCAAGCCCTGGGTGCACTGGCTATGCTCGCAGGCCCTGTATCTCCTCAAACTAGAAGACTTCCTCTTCCCATCAGACTCCATAAAGTGTCTTTGGCAGGCACAGGCTACCAGGAACCCCAGGCTGGTGTGGCTGTGGTCTCCACATCTGGCTAACAGGAAACCTAGGAGAACTTAAGGGTCAATACTGAGAGGCCTGTGACATGCCTAAAGCTTACCTTTTCCTTGGTTGGGATCCAATCTGCTTGACAGCCTTCTCCTCTGTGTAAAAGAGCAGGCTTCTCTGCAAGGTGGACACAAGCAGCACTTTCTGGCTGTAGTCCAGCTGCACAATGGAGGACGGCTCTTCTAACACAAGGTGTGAGCTGCAGAGACCCTGTGAGGGAGAGAGCCAGGTCAACAAGGGCTCAGGAGTGCTCAGCTTCCCTCACAGTGACTAAGCATACTTCTTGCTGGCTATACTGAACTCAAAAGTATTCTGTGGTGCCAGGCACAGTGGTGCATACCTAAATCTCAGCCCTGGGAGATGAGGCAAGTAGATCATGAGTTCAAGGTCATTCTTGGTCATATAGTGAGTTCGAGGTCAGCCTGAGCTATGTGAGACCGTGTCTCAACAAAACAAAACAAAAAGGATGTTTTAATTTTCTTCAGATTCATTGTTAACCTACTGCAAATGAGATTTGAAATTTTTCTTACTAACAAGAAAACAGTAAATATTAACATTAATTTTATATACAACAAGTTTGAAAAGAAACATCAAAAACCTATATATTTCTCTAATAATATTCTAAGTAAATAGTTCAAAGAAGGATGCATAAACCGGGCGTGGTGGCGCACGCCCTTGATCCCAGCACTTGGGAGGCAGAGGCAGGTGGATTTCTGAGTTCGAGGCCAGCCTGGTCTACAAAGTGAGTTCCAGGACAGCCAGGGCACACAGAGAAACCCTGTCTCGGGGAAAAAAAAAAAAAAAAAGAGAAGGATGCATAAAAATATGCCACAGCCCATGTATTAATTATCTTATATAACAGAGCATGGCTGTCTATGAAATCCTGTGATAATGATATGCTCTCATGGTTTCTGTACAAGGAATAGCTTATAGGATGGCTCCACAGATCAAGAGGGCTTGCCATCCAGGCCTGATGACCTGAGTTTGATCCCAGGAACCCATCACTGAAGTAGAGAGCTGAGTCCTGAAAGCTGTTCCCTAAGGCTGGCCTGTGCACTGTGGCATGTGAGCCTGTATTCTCCACACCCCTCACAAATAAGAAAGGGCATTTTTGTGTTAAAACAAAACATATTCATGTATCAAAATAAAAAATCTGATTTTAATCCAGGTATGGTGTTATGATTGCTGTGAGTTCAAAGATAGCCTGAGCTATATTATGTACAAGACCCAGTCTCAAACAGTCACTGTCACCTCTGAGTCCTTCTGCTCTATCAACAGCCTGCTCACAGAGGAGAGGGGAAGACAAGGCGCAGCAACTGCAGCAGCGTTGTTTAAGTGTGATCAACTATTCAAGAATAATGCTGCAAAATCTAGGTGTGGGGCACGTGGCTTCAATCCCAGTACTCAGCGCAGAGCAAGCACATCTCTAAATTTGAAGCCAGCCTGGTCAACATATCAAGTTCCAGAATATCCAGGGCTTCACAGTGTCTGAGGAGCAATAGTGAGAACCATTCATAGAATTTTTTTTTTTTTTTTTTTTTTTTTTTTGGTGTTTTCGAGACAGGGTTTCTCTGTATAGCCCTGGCTGTCCTGGAACTCACTTAGTAGACCAGGCTGGCCTCGAACTCAGAAATCCGCCTGCCTCTGCCTCCCGAGTGCTGGGATTAAAGGCATGCGCCACCACACCCGGCCCATAGAATTTATATACAGCAAAATCCACCACTTTTAGGTGTCTGACATCAATTTTGAAATATCTGTAGTTATATAACTACATCACAATCAAGATGGTGAATTTTTCATTCTCTCCAAATACTGAAGACATTCTCCTTCACAGGAAGTTAGTTAGAATGTAACTTTCTAGCTTTACTTAGCCATGATAGGATTACATTATTCTAAATTTTAGGAAAATCAGTATTCTCTCAGGTCTTTATTGCAAATCTCATTAAACACCTGTTTCTTTTCATGGGCTGTTCTTCTAGGGGACCTGATGTGGTTCCCAACGACCCACATGGCAGCAATGCACACAAGAGATGCATAGTATTACATGCAGGTAAAACACTCATACATCTATGAGATCAACACCATCTCCCCATCTGTATGCCTTTTACATTAAAACGATTGTTTTGCTAAATAGATGTGTCATGCTCAACAAAACACCTAAATGCTCCCACTAAGAGCACAGGAAGCACTGTGTGTACAGAGCCACTTAGAATTTCATCATAAGCCATGACCACAGCATCAAACTTTACAAAAGTCATTGTCCCTCCACCACACATTCATACTAAAAATATGAATTCCAATGGAGAACATCTTGATGCTGAAATGGTAATTTCAGCCCTAAAGAATGGAGGTTTTGCACTTGATGTGACCAAATGGGATGTGTGCACACAGCCCTTCTGCAGGCTGAAACACCGAGTCTCCAGGAAAAGACCCATGCCGTGCCGTGGTAGGCGCGTCACTCAAACCACATGCTGATCTCACACACCATCTCACCTACGACTGTAACTGTAGGGAGTGAGGCTCTGGCAGACAGTTTCTTTGTAAGAACGAAAAAAAGAGAGCCTGTTCTTTTCAGTTTTTGTTACCTTCAAGTGAATATGAGAATCTTAAAAACTTGTGTTTGTATAAATTAGACAAGATTCCAAAAACTGAAAAATTTTGTGATCAACATGATTGAATTATTAACAAAGGTACTTTTCTTTCTTGTTAAAATTTTTTTATTTACTTATCTTATACAATATGGGTATTTTTTAAATATTTATTTATTGTTTATTTTATATATGTGAGTACACTGTCACTGTCTTCAGACACACAAGAAGAGGGTATCAGTTCCCATTACAGATGGTTGTGAGCCACCATGTGGTTGCTGAGAATTGAACTCAGGGCCTCTGGAAGAGCAGTCAGTGCTCTTAACCACTGAGCCAATCTTTCCAGCCCCAATATGGGTGTTTTATCTGCAGGAATATCTAAACACTAAGTGTATACTTGATGCCCCAGAGTCCAGAGAAGGTATCAGATGACATAGAACTAGAGTTAGACAGGTGTGAGCCACCATGTTTGTTCTCCAGCCCCAGCCTTCTAATATTATATAATACATGTGTGAACATCTGGAAGATCTGTACCATCTGGGATGCCTATTCTACTAAGTGACCAACACACAATACTGAAATCATTCAAAAGTTAAAGATCCATTCAAAAGCGTAAGATAAACTAACAGGTTTTCATGTAACGAGGTAGGAAAAAGCCACCAAGGGTTTCAGATGCCACATGGCAATCAGCTTTTGAAGAAAACCCCACATGACTAAGCAGCTCCCAGAAGCCACAGGGTAGGCCAGCTCTCTTATGAGTTGTTTGCCAAGCAGTCCTCAGAAGCCTTGGGGACAATATAGGCTACTGCCACTGCTTCTAAAAGGCTATATATATACATACATACATACATACATACATACATACATATATGAGTGTTTTGCCTGCAGGAGGTACTGTGCACCACCTGTGTGCCTAGTTCCCAGAGGTCATACAGTAGGCTTGACCCCCTGGAACTGAGTTACAGACAGTCGTCAAGTGCCATGCTCTGGAGAGACAAGCCCAGCCCCTTCAGTAGAGCAGCCAGCACTCTTAGTCTTAAGATACCTATGGTGGTTTGAAAAGAATGGCTTCCATTCTTCCAACCCTGTCTCAAAAAAAAAAAAAAAAACAAAAAAAACAAAAAGAAGGAGTGTTGTAAAATATTATCTTCTGGGGATATGGTCATGAAGTCATAGTTGCTTTGACTACCCACAGAAAATCAGTATAAGAGTAGGCCTATTAACATTCCAAAACAAATAGGGGAGGGCTCACAAGACCCTGTCTCCCCATGAGGAACTACTGACAGTCAACTGTCACTTCTTCAGCTGTGTAGCTACTGGTCGTCGCCCATATTCTTTTTTTTTTTTTTTTTTTTTTTTTTTTGGTTTTTCGAGACAGGGTTTCTTTGTACAGCCCTGGCTGTCCTGGAGCTCACTCTGTAGACCAGGCTGGCCTTGAACTCAGAAATCCGCCTGCATCTGCCTCCCGAGTGCTGGGATTAAAGGCGTGTGCCACCATGCCTGGCTCCATATTCTTGTACATAACAAGCCACGTTCACGCTTATGACAACAACCCTCATTACGTTCATTAGGTCACACACAAACTGGATGTGGTCACAGACATGACTAGAAAATTGTTTGCATCCTTCCTGATAACATTTCAAGGAATCAGGAAGGGTCACAGCAAACGTGTTTGAGGATCTGAGTTGAACACTGCACACAGAATGTAAATATTGAAATACCATGAGACATCCTGAAAACTCGTCCAACTTGTTCCTTTGTTTGTTTTTGATATAGACTTTTACTATGTAACTCTAGCTGGCTTGGCACTTTCTATGTAGCCCACACTGGCCTTAAACTCATAAAGATCTTCCTGCTTCAGCCTCTGAGTACTGGAATTATAGGGCACCACTAAGGCCTGCCTCAAACATGTATCATTTTTACTGTTGATTCTTTATTCAGAGAAGTAGCTTATAGAACACTGAAAAAGTTCATGAAAGAAAAATGTTAGCAGCTCAAGGGCTGGAGAGAACACGAAGGCAAGACTGCTGCTTACTACAGATAGAAAAGGTGGCGATGGCCAGCATCTCTGAAAATCACCTTACCTGGTCTAGATCTAGAGAAGAGTAGACAATCTTCCCTTTGTCGTCTCCAGAGAACAGCTTCATCCCATTGGGGCTCCACGCCAGAGCTGTAATGCTGGTCTTGTGAACACCAGTAACGTCAAATCTCCGCAGCTATGGATGACAAGAGATCACGGGGAAGGAGAGCTGCTGGGACTGTACTCCTACTTTGGGGAGAGATGGTTTTCCAAATAGAACTGCACACAGATTCCCTCTGTCTATCCACATTCGAAACTCACAGGCAGGCCAACAAGATAGACAACAGCACTCTCTGGCAAACCTGAGGATGTCAGTTCAATCCCTGAACCTATATGGTAGAAGTGGGGGGGGGGGTGGGAGAGAGAGAGAGAACACACACACACTCCCCAAAACAAAAAAAAAAAAAAAAATAGAAAAACCACAAAACGGCATTAAGTAAAAATAAGAGCACCGATTTGTGCTTTATGCCAAACGTTCCAAGCAAGGACAAAGATGTCACCCAATTATAAACAGTACAATGTCAGACTGAATATACACCGTCTAGGCAAAAGAGGACTCCCCACCACTGACACTTTACAAAGATCCTCTGACCTCTGCCTCTGGAGTGCTGGGTCAAAGGCTGGAGGCACCAGGAACTGGAGGGACTGGCCGAGAAGAGCAGCAGAGAACCTGAGCACTCACCTGCTTGTTTCTCCCCGGCAGTGAAGACACAAGCTGGAAAACTGCAACCCTCCCAGAGGCAGTGCCTGCTGCAACAAGGTCATCAAAGCAGCTCAGCAGCTTCACCACAGTGATAGACTCTATCTTCCCCTAAATGAAGACACATCAGAAACAAATAATCTACGACCAGAGAGACACTTAAGATGAAGAAAATAAAAAGCAGCTATAAAGCTGGAACCATGAAAGAAGGTTCCTGAGCTGCAGCATATAAATTTCTTATTGAAAATGTGAACAAAGTCAGAAAGACAAATCATTCTAGGACTTCTGCATTTTAAAAATTATTTTTTTTTAAATTACTATTATAGGGTTGTAGAGGTGGCCCTACAGTTAAGAGCACTGATTACTTTTCCAGAGGTCCTGAGTTTAATTCCCAGCAACCACTTGGTGGCTCACAACCATCTGTAATGGGATCCAATGGCCTCTTTTGGTGTGTCTGAAGACAGTTATATGCAGTCTAGGGTAGCTTCAAACTTGACTAACAATTCCTTAAGTTTAAAGCAATAGTTTTAATGGCATAAGTTAACAAGGTTTTTGTGAAGAGACAGGTCATTTGTCTTGTGCCTTATTATTTTGAAGTCTTGTGTAGATAAACTAGTTAGTCATCTATTTTCTGTTCTTATATCTATAATAAATCACCCACTCCTAGTTTATGACCTTAGCTTCTGAGATCAGTGGCCTCATTCCTAGCCTAGAGTGAATGTTTTCCCTTGTTCATAAATTTGTCCCAAGCCTATTTCTTTTCCTACTACAAAGTACATGCATTGTGACACATGAAGATTCACAGAACTCTTTTTGCAACTTTCTTATTCTGCAGGGGGGCTTAAAATTACTTGAGTCAATTCAGGAGTTTTATAAAATCATTATTAGGAATTATGAAATCATCATTTCATCTAAACAGTGTCATTACATGAAAGTACATCTTCATATTGGTTCTGCAGGAAATCTGCCCAACATTGGTTCTGCAGGAAATCTGCCCAACAAAGTGGGTTAAATCCAGCAAACAATAGGCTATGTCATACATGTGAGGAGTACAACACTAACAGGCATATCAGCAGCAAGAAGCATTATTGGGACAAAGTCCCTGGGGTCCTTGCCTCTTCAGTGCACACCCATTGCAGTCATGTAAAATTGTGGGCCATCTCCTGAAAGCTCTCTTGCTTGCCACAGCATTTTCCTGATGTCTCCCACCAACTGGGCTTATTGTTCTAATACAGGCTTTTCCTATGTCTTGCTCAGATAGATCGACTGTATCTTTGAATGTTTAGGTAGAATCTTTTCTAGACCTTTTTTTGGTTGGGGATGGGCAGTGGTGAATGATTTTTGAAGCAGAGCTAGAATGTATTGAGGAAAGCTGGGGATTGTTTTCTTTTGTTTTTCAGTGTTTTCATTGTAGCCCAGGAGCAATATTCTTGCTGCTGTCTCCTGAATGCTGGAAAAGCATTCTTCTCCCTATCCAAGAAGATTCAGATGAACGTGGGCTTGTGACGTTTAGGCAATAGTAAGGCTAACTAAGACAGCTAGGTCGGTGTGCAGAGTGCCTTTCAGTACAATGAATGTCAGTCAGTAAGGTGAGGCTCTAGTTAGATACCAGCTCAACTTCTCTCTGTTCAATGAGATGTAAAGTTTGGTCTCATAAAAACTGTGGTAGTATGTTTAGGACCTACAGAGGTCCAAGGCAAATGAAGTGCCAACCATGAGAAGGGAAGATGGACACGAGCACCCATCCCTACCCAAGAAGCTACCTCCAACTGACAATGCTTGTAAATGAAAAAATTCATTCTCTCCAACCGAGTGTCACTGGATATACAAGCCACATAATATTTTTAGATTTATTCATTTATTTTTATGTACATTGTCACTGCCTTCAGATACTGGAAGAGGGCATCAGATCCCATTACAGATGGTTATGAGCCACCACGTGGTTGCTGGGACTTGAACTCAGGACCTCTGGAATAGGAATCAGTGCTCTTAATCACTGAGTCATCTCTCCAGGCCCTACAAATCACGTTTGAAGGTAGACCCCCATGCCCAGCAGTAGATGGCCAACAGAAAACTAACTTAATGCTATGTTTGGAGGCTTTTGGGGGGTGGGATGTGAGACAGGATGTCTCTGAGTAACAGCTCTGTCTGTCCTAGAATTCACTCTGTAGGCCAAACTGCCTTGAACTCACAGAGATCTGACTGCCTCTGCCTCCCAAATGCTGGGATTAAAGGTGTGTTCTACTACTGCCTGGCTTTTGGGGGCACGTTTTTCCCTTATATACAAACATATACTTACTATGTTTGTATATTATGGTTTCCAATTTTGTGTTTTAAAGGTATGTGGGTGTATGTATATCTGCATGTGTATTGTTTTTTGTGCTATTTCTTCATTTGTGTATTGTTTTATTCTGTTTTTTTCCCTTGTTCCGTTCAACCTGCTCGCTCCGCTCGACCCCACTCGCTCTGGCCGGCCCTGCTTGCTCCAGTCGGCCTGCTCACTCCGATCGGCTCCGCTTGTTCCCGTTCGGCCCCTGCTTGCTCCGGCCCGCTTGCTCCAGCAGTCCCCGTTCGGCTCACTCCGGACAGCCCTGCTGGCTCCGGTTGGTCTCTCCCGTCCAAAGATTCATTTCTTATTATTCTTCATAAGTATGCTGTAGCTGACTTCAGACGCACCAGAGGAGGGCGTCAGATCTCATTATGGTGGTTGTAAGCCACCATGTGGTTGCTGGGATTTGAACTCATCACCTTCAGAAGAGCAGTCGGGTGCTCTTACCGGCTGAGCCATCTCACCAGCCCTTATTCTGTTTTTTTAAATTCTATTTTGTCTGTCTGTTTTCTAAAGAGAGAGAGGAAGAAAGTGTGGAGTTGAATGGGTAGGAAAATAAGTAGGATTTGGGAGATGAAGGAGAAACCATGATCAGAATATATTGTATGAAAAGAAATGTATTTTCTTTTTTTTTTGGTTTTTCAAGACAGGGTTTCTCTGTATAGCTCTGGCTATCCTGCAACTCACTTTGTAGACCAGGCTGGCCTCAAACTCAGAAATCTGCCTGCCTCTGCCTCCCAAGTGCTGGGATTAAAGGCATGCGCCACCACCAGCCGGCTTAAATACCCTGGAAGTCATTTCACCTGCAGAAGGAGGACCCTGTAACAAAGAGGGGAAATTCAAAATGGTCACCTACTTTACTGACATCTGGGATCAGAAGCAAGTATCAGTTGTAAGAAGCTACCTCCTAATATTTAGAGGACAGTGTACTTTTGGCTACCCTGGATCCAGAAACATGAGGTGCTCCAGGAACATAACTGTTTTTCACAGGTGAGGGGTGAGACATAGGTATTTGTTAATGTGATAAGGACTAAAACTGACCAAATCAGCCTGGTCTCCATAGTGAGTTCCAGGAACAGCCAGAACAATAGAGAGAGGTCATGTCTCAAAAACCTAAGGGAGTGAGAATATAATGAAGGAGCTTGGACAAGAGGATGTTTCCCAAGAAAAAAGTCTGAAGGGTTGGTGAGATGGCTCAGCGGGTAAGAGCACCTGACTGCTCTTCTGAAGGTGCTGAGTTCAAATCCCAGCAACCACATGGTGGCTCACAACCATCCATAAGGAGATCTGACTCCCTCTTCTGGAGTATCTGAAGACAGCTACAGTATACTTACATATAATAAATAAATAAAATCTTTAAAAAAAAAGAAAAGAAAAGAAAAGAAAAGAAAAGAAAAGAAAAGAAAAGAAAAGAAAAAAGTCTGAAGTCAAAAGACTCCAACCCAAGCAGGGCATGGTGGCACACGCCTTTAATCCAAGCACTTGGGAGGCAGAGGCAGGCGGAAGCAGGTGGATTTCTGAGTTCGAGGCCAGCCTGGTCTACAAAGTGAGTTCCAGGACAGCCAGGGCTATACAGAGAAACCCTGTCTCGAAAAACCAAAAAAAAAAAAAAAAGACTCCAACCCAGAATCAAGACCAACTTGATTCTCCGCTTGGACAAGCACAGAGCCACTGAGAGGTGATACCTGTCCTGTCTGTCCCAGGTTTGCCCAGTTGATTAAACAATATACCCAAAAAGGATGTATAAACTGATTCCCAGCATCTTTCGTTCTTAAATCAATAATACTATTTTTTTTTAAGATTTATTTTATTATATGTAAGTACACTGTAGCTGTCCTCAGACACTCCAGAAGAAGGAGCCAGATCTTGTTACGGATGGTTGTGAGCCACCATGTGGTTGCTGGGATTTGAACTTATCACCTTCGGAAGAGCAGTCGGGTGCTCTTACCCGCTGAGCCATTTCACCAGCCCCCCAATAATACTATTAACACTGACTCAAGCTCCATGTAAGTTTATTAAAACCATGGCATAGAACACAAATATCTAAGTTTCAAGTTTTCCCTTCTGGTAAATCCCTTTAGTTTCTGATGCAGTCATTTCTACAGCAATCAGCCTGCCATCTATATAAGAGCAAGCTCCATACCCTGGGTTCCAAGTGAAGACGCAGTTTACCAAAGTAGGCCATAGTCCTGGCCCTCTTGTAGATTAGCTATGAGACATGCACATAAAAAAAGCTGCCTACAGCTTTGGGGGTGGTACCGACAGCTTGCTTTCATATGCTTCTTTTTAGCTTTCAGAATATTTTCATGGGCTATAAATAAATCCAATGCCAGATGGAGATACAGGTTAACAAATCTGTATCTTAAGTAATAAGGAACAGAGTGATCCTTTCAAGATTCTTAATGTTGTTAGTATTACCAGTCAGCTCTTTCTTGACTATGGTTAGAGGCAGAGGGGAGGAACAAGAGAGTGGAGCTAGGAAGGAAGACCAGCTCAGGCCTGCTGCAACAGTTCAGGCCAAAGTTAGTAACAGCCAAGTCTAGCAAACCATTAATGAAATGGATCCCTAAGGCAGTAAATCCATAGTGAAGACAAACTCCATCAAGACCTTGTTGGGCTGGTGAGAGCAATATAACAACAGTACAACAGCTTGTTTGTTTGTTTGTTTGTTTGTTTTTCTAGACAGGGTTTCTCTGCATAGCCTTGACTCCAACCCAGAACCAAGGGCTCCTTAAACTCATTCTGTAGCCTAGGCTGGCCTCAGAGTCAGAGATTGGCCTGCCTCTGCCTCCTGAGTGCTAGAAAGGCCTGTGCCATTGCCATTGCTGCCACCACCACCACCCAGCTTCTCTTTTCTTTTTTCCTTTCTTTTCTTTTCAGGCAAGGTCTCTGTATGTGGTCCTGGCAGCCTGGAACTCATGCTCACTTTGTAGGCCAGGCTGGTCCAAACTCAAAGCTCTCTGCCTGTCTGCCTCCTGAGTGCTGGGTTTAAAGGAATACACCACCATGCACAAAGATAGCCACCTTCTTTTTTGTTCTCTTGTGTTAGGCAACTTGTTAAGCACTGTATCTGCATTGCTAAAGCTACAAGCTAGCTAGGAAGGGAGAAGTTATAGCTATCTTCATGTTATAAAAGAAGGCTAAACTCCAAGGAGCTCAATGATGTGTCTAAGGGAGATGGAATCAAGTCAGGGTCCATAAGCAGATATGACTGTCTCTAGGCCTGCTCTGACTTGGCTCTGGGCCTTCTCTGAGAGAATTCAAAAATCTCACTGACAGTCTTCTACGGGTGTGAAAAGGACAAAGGATACATGGATTTTATTCCCTGGAGCTACGTTACATTAGAATGATGGTGACAGAAGAATTCACTGACCTTTTTTCTAAGGAAGAAGGTGACAGAATAGGTTCTAGACTCACAAAGCCTTAATGTGGTAACAAGATACTGAAAGGGCATTTTCCCTAAGGATATGTAACTACAAAACCACATACATAAGGAAGCAAAATATTTAGAGATCTTGCCATGCCATAGCACAATAGTCTCAAAATAAATCTTATCATTCAGTATCCACTGCAGCATGTGTAAATATGTATGTATGTATGTGCATATATGTTTTCTAATAAGCCTATGTGCTAACCTTGAGTTAATATTATTTAATCATTAATAAATGCCACAGTTTCTAAGAACCAAATTACCCCAGGAAACAGACTACCAGCACTTAAGCACAGTTCAGATAGAAACAGACTATAAGATGTAGAGAATCTCTTGTGTACTATGTGGAAACATCACCTGTCAATAAACCAAAACCAACAAACCAAACAAACAAACAAAACTGTTGGCCTATTAGCATAGGCAGGAAATAGGAGGTAAGAGTTCCGGCAGGTAGAGAGGATTCTGGAATAGAGTCAGGTGTGGGAGAGATTTGCCCTGAAAGCTGATGGAGACAGTTGCATGAACCTGAAGAGAGGTAACTAGCCACATGGCAGGACTTAGAATAAATGAGTTAAGTTATGAGCTAGTCTGGGAACAAGCCCAAGCTTATGGCCTAGGCAATTATTCATAAAAATCTCAGAGTTGTTATTTTGGGGCCTTGAGCTCTGGTGGAAAAGCCTGCAGTTATGATGAGACTTCAACCTCAGACAATACAAACACCTGGAAATCCTAAGACAGGAAAAAACAAAACAAAACAAAACTTCAAAATGTATTGTTGAGTTGTCACAAAAGTAAAGAAAATTCACAGCACCAAAAATAAAGACAATGCAGCCCAAATCGGACAGAAAGTGGTGTTGAAGCCACAAACTACCCTGTGACTTCCTTTCCAGCTGTTCCCTACCAACCACACAAAGCCTTGGGTCTCCAGCCTGAGGAAAGCTGAGGAGAATGAATTCCAAGTGCTGGAAGACCCTGCTACTTTAGTAACAGTCTACACTGTCCAGACAGACTTCCAAGCTTGGTGCATGTCTCAGCAGGACTTCCCCTTCTCCACTGACCATAATGGAGAGTGTCTCTAAGCACAAGTGTGGATCCCTAATGAAGGAGCCAGAGAAATACCCAGGGAGCTGATGGGGTCTGAAGCCCCATAGGAGGGACATCAATATGAACTAACCAGTACCCCCAGAGCTCCTTGGAACTATACCACCAATCAAAGAAAACACATGGTGGAACTTGTGGCTCTAGCTATATATGTAGCAGAGGATGGCCTAGCCAGTCATCAAAGGGAGGAGAGGCCCTTGGTCCTGTGAAGGCTCTATGCCACAGTATAGAGGAATGCCAGGACCAGGAATGGGAGTGGGTGGGCTGGGGAGCAGGGGGAGGGGAGAGGGGTGAGGGGATTTTTCTGAAGGTAAACTAGGAAAGGTGATAACATTTGAAATGTAAATAAAGAAAATATCTAATAAAAAAAGAAAAGAAAAGCTAACTGACTTAAACAGAAGTTACTCCCTAGCCAGCAACATCCCTTCCCCTTTACCCTCCTCTTCCACTCTATGAGCCCTCATTGGCTACAGAGGACAAAGACCCAGAAATTAAAACCAAGGCTCCATAAGACATCCAGATAAACTCTCTTCTATCCTTCCCCTCACCCTAACCGCCCCCCCTCCACCATGGCCACTGAGCAGCTCAGTAATCTCAAAGACGCTGGAAACAATTATTGGCTGGAGGGCCCCATGGACAAGGGAGTTAAATGGTCCCAGGCCTTTTTCACTGACTTTCCTAAAACAAAAACCAACAGAGACTCTCTCGGAATTCATACTAAGAGTACAAGCAATTTAGACAGAAAAACAACAGGCCCTCCAGCCAAAGCAATGCTTGTAATCTTACTTGGGAAGGAATGACCCCAGAATATGGGCAGGCATGCCACAGACTAAAAAACAAACGTGACAATAAATGGATTGTGGCTACCTATGGTACTGGGACTGACTCATATCTGCTCTCCTCTCTTGCCCAAGTCTTTGCAGCCGCAACATGGTCTAATGCAAGATGCTTTAAATGTGTAGAGACTGAACATTGGAAAGGGGATTGCCCCAAAAATGACTCAACTGCCCCCAACCCTCCCAAATCCATCTGTCCCTGCTGTAGGAAAGGCATTCACTGGGAAAGGTTGACAAATCCTAACATGATGAAGATGGCAAGCCCCCTGCCACCTCTAAACTTCTAGTGGGGTAACCCTCAGCCCCATCAGTAAGAGGGAAGAAGATACAAGTCCACTGGTCACTAATATACTGGAAAATAAACTTTCAATAAAATTGACAATAAAAGTTTTAAATGCCTAGTAAACATAGGGGCAGAAAAGACCATCCTAAGATGAGATGAGCTTCCCCCTCATTGGACTCTCCTAGCAGGGCATCAACTGATGGGAGTAGGTGGTCTCTCCCAAGCATTTATGAGCCACGACTTTTATAAGACCATTAGTCCCCTAGTGGCTGATGTGGCCACTAACCTGCTGGGTAGAGATATCTTAGAATCTTAAGAATCTTAGAATTAAATGTGGTCCTTGCTAGTGGAGAAGAGGAGAATGCTCCCAAATAGAAAATTACCAAAAATATCAAGATCAAAAGAACCCCCAATTCTAAGGGCCGCAGTTGAATATCTTACACCCTGCCTAGAATGGCTCACAGAAGAGCCTGTCTGGGTGAAACAATGGCCATTAAGCAGGGAGAAATTAACGATTTTACAGTTAGTTAAGCACCAGTTAGACATGGAGCACATTTGTCTTTCTAGAAGCCTCTGGAATACCCTGGCTTTTGTAATGAAAAAGAAGACCAGGACCTGGAGGCTTCTCAACATGGCCACCCTTTGCCTCTGTTATACCTATAAATACCCTGCTATTAATTTCAGACATTAGAGATGGCTTCTTTTCAATTCCACTCCATGAATAAGAATGCAAAAACTTTGCCTTCTCAGTCCCTAAATTCAATAGTTCAGGACCAGCTGATAGGGTTGAGTGGAGAGCATTACCTCAAGTCATAGCTAACAGTCCCACCATTTGCCAGGAACCTGTAACTCACACACTAAAACTCCTTGTGACAGGAGGGAGGGAATCATTTGCTATGTCACATTCTCTTTTCTGGTATAAAAGCAGTCCTTTCTCAGTCTGTCCTGGGAGACATCTTCTGCTTATTTTATTTTGCATTATTTATTTATTTGGGATGTGTGTGCACACACACTGTACATGCTATGTGCAGGTAAGAGGACAAATAACTTGCAGGAGCAAGATCTCTCCTTCCACTATGTGGGACCTCCAAAAAGAACTCAGGTTGGCAGCCTTTAGTCATCAAGCAGACTTGCCATTTCGTTTTGTTTTGTTTAGAGACAGGGTTTCTCTGCGTAGCTCTGGCTGTCCTGGAACTCGATCTGTAGACCAGGCTGTCCTCAAACACACAGAGATTTACTTGCCTCTGTCTCTTGAATGTCGGGATTAAAGTCCTGCGCTATCACTGCCCAGCTTGCTGTTTCTTTAAGATGACTCTGGCCATCTGTGATCTAACCTATTAACTCTCCTGTCTCCCTCATTCCTAACTTCCTGCACCACATATTGCTGTCCTCTGGCTAGCAACAAAACCTCCTGAAACAGAAATCTAGTAATCAAAAGTGTTAAGCCTGGTGAGAATGTTCAAATTGGTAATCCCAGTACTCCAGAGGCTGGGCCAAGACAGCTATGAATGCAAAGCCAGCCCGAACAACAGAGTGAGACCTTGTCTCAAAAACGAAACAGACTGTTAAGGACAATTCTATTTAAAAGGTACCTGGACTGGTTTTCTGACCCACACCAAAGCTAATGGCTGGCACCACCCATCTTCTCAGGCACCTTGGCAGGCTGCTCTTCCTTTACACACAGACAAAACCACATCAGGAGAAAGTGCTCTTTGTGAGCTGGCTCTTGGCAACCGTGAGGTGGACAAAGCTTTCATTATAAGCTTCTTGTGATGAGCCAAAGCTCAATAAACTTCAGCAGTAAATGCAAACTATTCTGAAATGGTTAAGAAGGCCAAATAAGATAAGAATCACTTCTTTTTCCTTCTCTTTCCTTCTGTACTAACAAAGAACAACTGTTAAGTTTTCATATAACTTTTAATGAACTGGAGGTACAAAGGTTTCTGCTTCCTTTTGCGGGGGGGGGGGGTTGTTTTTGTTTTGTTTGGTTTGGTTTTTTGGGTTTTCTTTTTTTTTTTTTTTTTTTTTTTTTTTTTTTTTTTTTTTTTTTTTTTTTTTTTTTTTTTTTTTTTTCGAGACAGGGTTTCTCTGTATAGCCCTGGCTGTCCTGGAGCTCACTTTGTAGACCAGGCTGGCCTCGAACTCAGAAATCTGCCTGCCTCTGCTTCCCGAGTGCTGGGATTAAAGGCATGCCCCACCACTCCCAGCCTTTGAAAACTTTCTTAACTCTCCACTGCAAAATGGAACAAGATATGATGCCTGGGCTGAAGGAGGGAACACAGGCATAGACAGCACTGGGGAAAGCAATTACTCAGGGGCTGATTCTCACAAGTCAGGCAAGTGCTTTGGAGCACCCAGTCATCCCATAGCCCTAATACCTAAAGTGTTAACAAAACCACCACGTGCAGTGAAGCAGGATCCCGCTTCATTTCCCATCTATGTTTTTACCAATTGTTGCAGCCCATTTATTGGAAAATATCATGTAGCATAGCTTGGCCAGCCCCAACCCCAGCCTAATCCACAAGTCAACGTGATGTCCAACAGGTTTTAGAGTATTTCCCGCTTGAGATTTTTAGATTGAGGACACTCAGGCAGTAAAATCCATGCAAATAGTCCACAATCCAAAAATTCAAAAACTGGAACCAATTCTGGTCTCAAACATTCCACACATGGGATCATCAGCCTATATATCTCTACAACTACTCCAGAGCCCAAATACATTATATTTGTCTCCCCTCTCAGTTCTGTGCAAGTCATCTGTGTATCTGCCCTTGTTTGTGCTAATGCCACGTAACTTCATTACTGAAGCTTTAAGTTTGTTTCCCGGGAGATTACTGTCTCCCAGCTGGCTCTTTTGCACTTATATACTATTTTAGTCATTATAATTTCATCTACATTTTAAAATCAATTAGTTAATTTCCATGAAAAACAAATGTGGGGTTGGGCAGTGGTGGCTCATGCCTTTACTCCCAGCACTCAGAAGGTGAGGAGGGCAGACCTCTGAGTTTGAAGCCAGCCTGGTCTACAGAATGAGTCCAGGACAGCCAGGGCTACACAGAGAAACCCTGTCTGGAAAAAACAAATGTGGGGAGGGAGATGAATGCTGAGTGTGTAGCTCAGTAGGCACAGTGCTAGCGTGGTTCACATGAAGGCCTGTGTCTGATCCCCAGCACCATACAAACCAGGAACAGAGGATGCACCTGTGGTCCCAGCACTTGGGAGGTACAGAAAGAAGGAGCACAGGTAAAAAGATATCCTTGACTAAACAGAGGATCCACAGAAGACCCTCTCTGAAAAAGGAAAAACTAAATCTCACATGTACACTCATACACAAACTTAGAATTAAACTGAACTACCAGAATGGAGAGATGGTTTAGTGGTTCAGAGGTTAAGAGTACTGGTTGCTCTTCCACAGAACTGGGTTCAGTTCCCAATTCCCATAAGACAGCTCACATCCATCTGTAACTCCAGTCCTAGGGAATCCATTATGAGAATGAACCAAGGCAGATAACTTAGGCTGGCCTGGAACTTGCCAACAGTGGCTTTAAACGCATTATCATCTTCCTGTCTCTTACTCCTAAGTATGGCAATTATAGGCAAGAGCTGCCATTTTCAACTAATATGTATTTCTTACTATCAAAAATATTTTAAAATTAAATTCCTAGCTATCAATGAATGGAAGCAATCATGGTAAGGACACATGGGACCTCCAAGTTGCAATGCTACTAACATATCAATGAACAGACATCACAGGAAGGGGCTAACACCAGATCCAGAAGCTACATCCACAGGAAAGGAAAGGGGAAACATGAGACAAGCACACCTTTAGCTACAAGGAGACACAAATTTCTGCATCATTTTAGAAACTACCAGATTAAAGTTAATGAAACAGGGGCTGGCGAGATGGCTCAGTGGCTAAGAGCACCGACTGCTCTTCCGAAGGTCCCGAGTTCAAATCCCAGCAACCACATGGTGGCTCACAACCATCCGTAACAAAATCTGATGCCCTCTTCTGGAGTGTCTGAAGACAGCTACAGTGTGTACTTACATATAATAAATAAATAAATTTAAAAAAAAAAAAAAAAAAGTTAATGAAACATTCATCACTCTAATGCACCCTGACTCTTCCAACTGAAAAATAGGATGGACACATATAGGCTCAGGGCCTTTCCAATCCTCCTGCTAAAATGGGCTACCATAAGAAATGGCTCAGCGGGGCCGAACGTGGCTGGCCGGAGTGAGCAGGGCCAACAGGAGCGAGAGGGGCCGGCCAGAGCGAGTGGGGATGACCAGAACGGGGGAAGAAAAAAAAAATCCCAGCACTCGGGAAGCAGAGGCAGGTGGATTTCTGAGTTCGAGGCCAGCCTGGCCTACAGAGTGAGTTCCAGGACAGCTAGAGCTACACAGAGAAACCCTGTCTCAAAAAAAAAAAAAAAAAAAAAAAAAAAAGAAATGGCTCAGAAAGTATTTTACCCACGAAACTATCTCCCCAGCCCTATCTTCTTACTGTTAACTTACTTACATCATTATATTTTAATTGAATTTTTGACTAGTGCTATATTTATTTCACCCTTTCTGTTCATTCACCTTTTTGTTTGGTGTGTGGTATATGTTGTGTTGTGTGTGGTGTATGTACCTATTAGTATAGATGTGTGCATATGGGTAAGCATGTGTGTGTGTGTGCGTGTGCACACCGAGCACATCCCATGGTACACACATGGAGGTCCAAGGACCACTGTGGAGACTAGCTCTCTCCTTCCACTATTCTACTATTCCTCCAGCTCACCATCTTTGTTTTCAGCGGAGTTTCTCACTGAAACTGAACCTCATCATTTTGGCTAGCTGCTGTCCAAGGAGCTTCAGGGATCTCTCTCTCTCTCTCTCTCTCACACACACACACACACACACACACACACACACACACACACACACTGAGGTAACAGACACATGCTTCTACACCTGGTTTTCATTTTTTTAAAAAATCTGATCTGATCCTTTCTTTTAGATATGTTTGAATCATTTGCACTTAATGTAACTACTTGTATATATAGATTTTTAAAAAAACTGTTAAGCGGTTATAATACATACCTATTTAACTCTGTGTGTGTGTGTGTGTGTGTGTGTGAGAGAGAGAGAGAGAGAGAGAGAACATGCACTCTGTACTAAAGAGAGAGAGAGAGAGAGAGAGAGAGAGAGAAAACATGCACTCTGTACTGAATCCAGGGTCTTGTACATGCTAAGAACCCAGGGTCTTATACATGCTAAGCACAGCTCTTTACCACTAAGCTTATCCCTAACCACATACACCTTTCAGAGTTCATCTCTGCATATAGAATGTATGAACCTTAGCACCACACAGCACCCTACTCATGCTTTAACTGTCTTCCACATCACTCCATCACTGAAAACTCAGCAGGGATGCTTCTTGCTTCAAACTGTCAATACATCCTAAAGAACTCAGAGGGGACAGTGAGCTACTGTACTTCCCTAAAAACTTACTCTCGCTTTCCACTCATTCCTGGTGCCATGCTCCCTCTGTCTGAAGAACATCTTTAAACAGTCATTCCTGAGCAGGTTTTGACAACCAAAGTTGTTTTCCTTCATCTAAGAATACTTTGTTTCGCTGGGCGTGGTGGCGCAGGCCTTTAATCCCAGAACTCAGGAGGCAGAGGCAGGCAGATTTCTGAGTTTGAGGCCAGCCTGGTCTACAAAGTGAGTTCCAGGACAGCCAGGGCTACACAGAGAAACCCTGTCTCAAAAAAAAAAAAAAGAAGAATACTTTGTTTCTCATCCCTCTTTTCTTCTCCTCTTCTATTTATTTAATTATTTAAGGCTAGATCATGCTGTGTAACCCTGGTTGGCCTCAAATTCGCAATCTTCCTACCTCAGCCTCCTGAGAGCTAGTATCACAGGCTTTCAGCCTCCTAGATTTTCCTTGGGTTGGTTTTATTTTTTATTTTATTTAATTTTATTTTTGAAGGTGAGGGTCTCGGGGCTGGAGAGTTGGCTCAGTGGTTAAGAGCACTAACTGCTCTTCTGAAGGTCCTGAGTTCAAATCCCAGCAACCACATGGTGGCTCACAACCATCTATGAGATCTGACTCCCTCTTCTGGAGTGTCAGAAGACAGCTACAGTTTACTTGCATATAATAAATAAATAAATCCTAAAAAAAAGAAAGAAAGAAAGAAAGAAAGAGAGAGAAAGGAAAGAAAGAAAGGAAAGAAAGGAAAGAAAGGAAAGAAAGGAAGGAAGGAAGGAAGGAAGGGAGGGAGGGACTCACTCTGTAGCCCAGGTTAACCTTAAAGTCATAGCAGTGTGCCTGTCTAGCTTCTCAAGTGCTGGGATTCCAGGTGTGAGCCACGATTCCCAGCTCTACCTTACTTATGACAGACATTTCAAGGTGGGGCAATCCTGGGAAGTTTTGTTTGTTTTGAGAAAGGTCTGTTGCGTTAGTTGGTCTTGAACTTGACTTTCCAACAAAATATATTAATATAGACCAGATACTCAGTCTAAGCTCAAATGCTAGTGCTGCTGCTTATTAAGTGCCCATCTGCAGGTTAATTACTTACATGCTCCATGCTTCAGTGTCTCCCTGACAAAGGTAGAAGATAATTCACAAACCTCACAGGGTTGTGAAGATTCAATGGGTTTATGTATTTAATGGTTTCCAATAGTGCCATATGAGTGCTAATCATTCTTGTTTGGGGTTTTTTTGTTGTTTTGTTTTGTTTTTTTGTTTTTCAAGACAGGGTTTCTCTGTATAGCCCTGGCTGTCCTGGAACTCACTTTGTAGACCAGGCTGGCCTCGAATTCAGAAATCCGCCTGCCTCTGCCCCCTGAGTACTGGGATTAAAGGCATGTGCCACCACGCCTGGCTCATTCTTGTTATTTTTAAATAAGCACAGAAAGCTGGCGGTATGGCTCAGTGGCAGAGTGCTTGCCTAGCATGTATGAGGCCCTGGGTTTATTCTCAGCACCTCAGCACCTCTGCTGAGATGGCACAATAGTCAAGGGACTTCTCACCAAGCCTGGTATATGAGTTCAATCCCCTGGACCCACATGGGGGAAGGACAGGACGGACCCCTGGATGTCCTCTGACCGTCACTCACACACATAACACACACAAAAATAAACAAACCAATAAAAATTACAAAAGCAGGGCTGGTGAGATGGCTCATCGGGTTAGAGCACCCGACTGCTCTTCCGAAGGTGATGAGTTCAAATCCCAGCATCCACATGGTGGCTTACAACCACCCGTAACAAGATCAGACGCCCTCCTCTGGTGCGTCTGAAGTCAGCTACAGCGTACTTATGAAGAATAATAAGAAATGAATCCTTGGACCGGAGAGACCAATCATAGCGAGCAAGGCTGTCCGGAGTGAGCGGAGCCGAACGGGGACGGCCAGAGCAAGCCAGGACAGCTGAAGCTAGTGGGGCCGGAGCGAGTGAAGCCGAACGGGACGGCCAGAACGAGCGGGGACAACCGGAGCAAGCGGAGCCGATCGGAGCGAGCGGGGCTGGCTGGAACAAGCGGGGGCTGTAGGGCGGCCGGGAGCAAGTCGGGCTGGCCGGAGCGAGGGGGGGGGTGTCTAGCGGAGCGAGCAGGGTTGACCGGAACAAGGGAGAAAAAAACAAAAAAAGAAATGAATCCTTGGACTGGAGAGACCAACCGGAGCAAGCCAAGCTGTCCGGAGTGAGCGGAGCCGAGCGGGGACGGCCGGAGCAAGCGGGACGCTGGAGCTAGCAGGGCCAGAGCGAGTGGGGCCGAACGGGGATGGCTGGAACGGGCAGGGCCAAACCGGAGCAAGCGGAGCCGATCGGAGCGAGCGGGGCTGGCTGGAACAAGTGGGGGGGGGAGCTTACGGGGGCGGCCGGGAGCAAGCTCGCTGGCCAGAGCAGAGCGAGCGGGGTTGACCGGAACAAGGGGGAAAAAAATTACAAAAGCAGAGATTCATTTAAGTTAGTTTTGGGGGGTTTTTTTTGTTTGGTTGTTTGTTTGTTTTTTGTTCTTTTTGAGACAGGGTTTCTCTGTATAGCCCTGGCTGTCCTGGAACTCACTTTGTAGACCAGACTGGCCTCGAACTCAGAAATCTGCCTGCCTCTGCCTCCCAAGTGCTGGGATTAAAGGCGTGCGCCGCCGGCACCACCACCACCCGGCTAAGTTACTTTTTAAAAACCAATTTTAAATCAAAATTGTAACACTTGTGTTGATTAAAACAAAAGCCTTATCCTCTAAACACAAAAGCCTTGCCTTATTCCTCAAAAGGCCATCAACCATAGACACAACAGAGTACCGTAAGGTTGCATGTTAGAAATTAAACTAAGGGGCTGGAGAGATGGCTCAGCAATTAAGAGCACTGACTGCTCTTCCAGAGGTCCTGAGTTCAATTCCCAGCAACCACATGGTGGCTCACAACCATCTGTAATGAGATCTAACACCCTCTTTTGGTGTGTCTGAAGACAGATACAGTGTACTCACATAAAATAAATAAATCTTAAAAAAAAAAAAAAAAGAAATCAAACTCAGTCTAATAAAAATAACATATTTACCAGGCAAGGCTTCAAGTGCCTGAAATGTTAATGCTTCAGAGACTAAGTCTTAAGGATTATAAGTTCCAGGCTAGCCTGGGCTATATACATAGTGAGGATTTTTCGTTTCATTTTGTTTTGTTTTGTTTTGTTTCTAAGGTTAAAGCTATGGCCTGGTGTGGTGCTACACATCTATAATGCCAGCACTCAGGAAGCAAAGGCAAATTGTTCTCTATGAGTTTGAGGCTAGCCTGATCTACAAAGTGAGTTCCAGGCTGGCCAAGATGGTTATACAGAAAAAAAAAACCTGTCTCAAAAAAAAAAAAAAAAAATCAACAAACAAACAAAGATTAAAGCTATATCCTTAGTAAGATACAGATGCTGATTATATTATATTTATTGTATTATATTTAGCTGGAAATGATAGTTATGTATTGTTGGAGTGAGGTACAAGGAGTCTAGCAAGTCAAAAGTAAAGTACCCCATGTTGAACAGTTAGAACCCCAGGGTAGGAACAGCAGCTACAGTTGGTACATCCTCAGATGCAAAGAAAAGCAGACTTACTTCGAAGTTGTACTTCTTCATCTGGTTGAGGTGCCGGCAGTACAGGTAGAGCATGCCGATGCTGCTGCCCACCGCAATGTAGTCCCCGTTGGTATCCAGGGCTGTGAGGTAGACCACAATAGATCGAAAGCCTCTCTGGATCTTTGTGGGGATGGCATTGAGGAGATAGTACAAAGGGCAGAATTCTCGGAATGTTACAGGCTCTGATACTGATGCCATGGTCAAGATTTCCACAGATGTTCTTCAGATAGTATGAATGTTTATCCGTCATCTAGGGAGACCTGGAGGCTACAGAATACAGCATTGTAACTCTTTCAGGCCTAGTCATGCCAAAAAATAATAATGTTTAATAATATAGTGAGAACATGATATTTTTTCAGGCAGATAGAAATCATAGCCAGAGGGGCTGGGAAAGCTTAGCGGTTAAAAGCATGTTAATGCTCCTGCAGAATACTCCCCATGTCAGACAGCCCACATCCTCCTGGAACTCCAGCTCCCAGGGATTTCATGTCCTCTTCTGGCCACCACCCACACTGTACTCACACACACATACTCTCATCCAGACATGAGCATACACATGAAAATTAAAATAAATTGGGGTGATAGAAATGGCTCAGCGGTTAAGAGGCCCCAGATTCAATCCCCAGCACCCTCATTATTGCTCACAATCATCTGTGACACCAGTTCCAGCAGATAAAAGCCCTCTTTTGGCCTTTGTGGGCAAAGCCATGTGCAGACCTACATGCAGACAAAACTCATACACATGAAAGAATAATAGTAAAATAATAATGAAAATGAAAACAACCATTTTAAAAAGGAATGGTTGGAGTTTAAGCAGAGAAAGTAAGTGAGAAGTAAAGTAGCTTTAATATTTGAATTTCAAATGCCCTTCAGTTAGGACTAGCTCCCACAACACTGGGGGAAAATAGAAGAGCAGAAAGCACAATTCTTTAAGGAGTTTATGATCTAGCCATTAAGGCCAATGCAAAAAAAAGAGGACACACATACACAAACTACACAAACTACAGGAATTAACACTGCGTTTCCATGAGAAAATTCAAGATTAGTGTGAACTGAAGTGAGCCAGAAGCAGGTCTCTCTTGAGAAGACTTCGATGGTGCTGCCCTTTTCCAAAGCACTTCTCTCTCTTGCCTAAATAGTCACAAGGATCAAGCCTAAGTTCATTTTAATCTTCTTGGATAGATAGAAGAATGCTTGTAATTCCAGCATTCAGGAGACTGTAGCAAGAATATTGCTCCAAGTACAAATTTAGCCTGGGCTACACAGTGAGTTCCGGGTTGGCCTGGGCTACAGTGAAAACACTCTCAAAAACAAATTCTCCAACTTTTCTTTGTTTGTTTGGTTTGGTTTTTTGGTTTTTCAAGACAGGGTTTCTCTCTATAGCCCTGGCTCAGCCTGCTTTCTTATAGAACCCAGGACCACCAGCCCAGGGATGGCAGCACCCACAATAGGCAAGGCCCTCTCCTATCAATCACTAATTAAGAAAGATAGTGCTTTACAGGACCATGTACAGCCCACATCTTGTGGAAACATTGTAACTATAGCTGTGTCAAGTTGATGTAAAAATTAGCCAACACAGGGTTCCATGAGGCCTTCTGAGCCCCGCTTAGTAAATTCTTAGGATGCTCAATTCACTATCCCTTTGAACAGCGAGTTCTGTATGACTCTACGTTTGCGTGACTGAGTCCTTAGTCCTCTTCTGATTAGGTTCATCAAACCCATTCTCACCTGAGCGCCTTCAATGATCTCTCTATGTACTATTCAGCTTTTGCTACAAAGAAGGGCCTCAACAAATAGGTTTCTGCTAAAATGCCCGTCCTATATGAGATCTCCCCTAACCACCCGCCCAGCACAGCACTCCTAACTCCTATCATGTCACCTGCTTTGCTTTGTCTACATGCTCTCTAGATTTTCTGAAGATGGAAGCATGTGCATTCATGTGTACATACACAGACACAGAGCCCCATGAGAGCAGAGGCCACAATGCCTCACGTACTCCCCTAGAGCATCTAGAAAAGGGCTTGGGATGTCAGAGGCACTGGGCAGGTACGCACAGGGCAGATGAATGAATGATGAGCAAGGATAACAGCGAAGGAAAGAGTGAGTGACAGGAACGGAGCAGCATCAAGGAGCATTTGCTCGAGGCTGGGAAAACACGGATATGATTATCCAGTTTCCATACATGGTACCAGCCAATCCAGTAGAGGTCCACTGTAGAGAAACATCCTGAAAGGGACTAATAAGGGCAATAGTAATTGGAACTCTGTCCTTGATCGTTAGGGATCTAACTGGAACATATTCTTTTAACAGAAGCCAAAGCTTGAAAGGTTCAGAAATCTGTCCAAGCCACAGAACTAATACAACAGAAATCTGAACTATGAGAACTGAACTGTCTAAACACCAGCATATCACAAATTTATAGCCTTACAAAGACCACATGGCTTTGACTAGAGGTCTGTTCTCAGGATCAGGCTACACTACCACCCTAGAAAAGTGCACAAACCCACAGGATCCAATCAAATGCAAACAACATGGCTGGAAGACAAAGACAGTTAGCCACTGGCTATTACCTTTCAAAGCAGGTAGACCACTGTACGAGCACAGGGCTCTGAAAATAAGGAGTGGGAGTAATAAGAATGCAGCAGGGTATGACAGCCCAGCCCTTCTGAGGTTCCCCAGTTAGAGGCCAGTGAGGACTACAAAGTGAGCTTCAGACCAGCCTGGGCTACATGGTGGGCACTGGCTCAAAAACACAAACAACAACAACAACAACAAAGCCAAGAATGCATTATATGGATCACGAAAATTCTCTTTTAATGTTTGGTTCTACCATCATAAACAGTATAGAAATATATCCAAAAATATTCTTGGAAAGCTTTTATTTTTAATATTTTATCATCATCATCACCACCATAGGTATAGGTGTTTTGCCTGCTTGTATGTCTGTGTCCATGTGTATAACTGGTGCCTGCAGAGGCCAGAAGAAGGTATTAGATCCCCTGGAACTGAAATAACAGTTGTGAGCCACCATCTGCTGGGACTCAAACTCAGGTACTCTGCAAGAACATCAAGTACTTTTAACTGCTGAGCCATCTCTCCTGCCCTGTTTTAATTTTTAATTATATTGCAAGTGCCACTGAAGCCCAGAAGAGGGTATCAGTGCCTCTGGACTCAGAGTTAAAAGTGGCTGTGAACCACTTGAGATAGATGCTGGGAACCTAACTCAACAAGTGCTTTTAACCACTAAGCTGTTTCTCCAGACCCTTGGAAACATTTAAAAGTAGAAAAAGGCTAGTCCAGTGGAAGTGAATTAGCAATACTAACAAGGGTTTCAATAAGTGAAAAATTTAAAATGCACTGTCAAAGTATTTTCCATAGCTGTCATAATGACTTTTGCTTTAAACATGTTTTCTCGAAGGACAGAGAGAGATCAGAAAGTCACAGCATTAGATGCGGTTCTGGGTTACTAAGAACCCAAGTCACCAGGTTTGCAAGGCAAGTGCCCTTACCTGATAAGGTATCATGCTGGTCCCCTAAATGAGCCTGAAACCCTAGGACACGGAAGTAAAGAGAGGATGAACACCATAAACTCAAGGCCAGCTCGGCCTACACTGACAGTTTACAGACCAATGAAAGTCTACACAGCAAGATTCTGCCAACCCCCACGTCTAACAGACAAACTACAACAAAAAATACAAACATCCAATAGGCTACAGTAGAATCAACACCCAACACATACTTGTTGGGTTAATCTCTCTCAAACTCCCTGCTGAGCCACGTATGGTGGTGCACACCTACAATTCAAGCACTCAGGAGGCTGAGGCAGGAGCATCTCTGCAAATTGTAGACAGTCTGGGCTTTATAGTGAGATCCTGTCCCCCAAAAGAAAACAAACAAAATACTATGCCACATTGCCCCAAGACCACAGCAAAGATTCACTGGAACTCTCAGGACCAGATCCGAAGGGTACATTCATGGGAAACATACATTCTGAAATTGCTTCTGTCTCAACAATCCAGAGAAAACACCACTAAGCCAGAGGCAGGCAGGATCTTTGAATTCAAAGCTGGCCTGAGTTCAAGGACAGCCATACCTACACAGAGAAACCGGTCTTGGAAAACAACAACAAACCTAAATAAAACAAACCCACCACCTAATTTCTTCTTCTGATTCTACCATGCTCCCTGTGCCATTCCTGGAGGAAACGTCTCCATACTTGCCTATAATGTCCATTCTTATTAATATAACCATCTCCTAATCTGTTCTTCACCTTTCTAGATTCAAGATTGTTGTTGTCGCCGGGCGTGGTGGCGCACGCCTTTAATCCCAGCACTCAGGAGGCAGAGGCATGGCGGATTTCTGAGTTCGAGGCCAGCCTGGTCTACAAAGTGAGTTCCAGGACAGCCAGGGCTATACAGAGAAACCCTGTCTCGAAAAACCAAAAAAAAAAAAAATAATAATAATAAGATTGTTGTTGTCCTCTGCTTTCTTCCTCCTCTCCACTAAGTACCAGCAGCCATTTTGTTTAAATTATATAGAGGCTACTATGAATCGACTCCGAGCTCTTTTTTAACCCCAAAAGATAACTTCCCTAAGAAAAACTGAAAACCAACCCAATAAGAACCAGTCTTCCATTGAAAAAGACAATGTGGCTACATCAAAACAACTGCTTAGGGCTCTTGGAGAGGTAGCTCAGCCTGTAACAAGGGGCAGCCCTTCCAGAGGACCAGAGTTCAATTCCCAGCACCCTCATGGCAGCTAACCACTTCCAGGGCATCTGATTCCCTCTTCTAACCTCTGGAGGCACTGCACACATGTGGGTACACAAAAACACACGGAGGAAAGACATCCATTCACATAAAACACGATTTTTAGCCAGGTGTGATGGCGCATGCCTTTAATCCCAGCACTCGGGAGGCAGAGGCAGGCGGATTTCTGAGTTCGAGGCCAGCCTGGTCTACAGAGTGAGTTCCAGGACAGCCAAGGCTATACAGAGAAACCCTGTCTCAAAAAATAATAATAAAAAAACAAAACAAACAAACAAAAAAACCACGATTTTTAAGTTACTGGGGTGAGGGGGAGTGAACCCCTGAAGGACTTTATTTCATTTTCTCCATCCTTGGTTCCCAAACCAGACGGGATTCTCAGGTTTGAAATCTCAAGAGCTAGACTTCAACCTTCCAGAGGGAGTGACTGGGTGTGAAGGGTAAGCATACACCTCCAGGGCCTGGCCCAGCAACTGGCATGGGGGAAGTCTAGTAAACACTCAATGGACAAACCTGGGCTGTAAGTCAGGTTACAAAAACAAACAAAATGGTCACAGGTATATCAGCATTACAGCTAGGTGCAAGTAGGTACAAAAAGTGTGACAGCTTCGAAGATAAGGAATCTCTGGTGATAAGAGACTAGAGCAACTTCATACCTAGGACCTGATTTCCCACAACTCCCTGCTCCAAAAGTTTTCAAAACCTTGACTGCAAATGATCATTCCAGTCAACGACAAAACGATACACCTCACATGCTGCCGACAAATGGAACAGAAAATCCCTGAATACCGGTGAGAAAGAAAGGAAGCACAAAGGGTAGGAAAGAAAAGACGGGGATGGAAAGAAATGGGAAGGCAGAGACTTAAGGGACTAGAGGAAAAAGCAGCAAAGCCTACAGAGCCCTGTTAGCAGGGACTAACCTTGATCATTCAGTCAGATCCTGGACGGTCGGCTGTGCATGCATGCACTGACCCATTTAATCCTCCACTATCCCAAGATAAAAACTTGTCATTTTACGGATGACGAAACTGAAGCTAGGAAGTTGACATTTGCTCCAGTAAACGGGTAGGAAGGGGAAGCACAATGACCTGACCCCGAGTCTGACCCAGGGTCACCCCATCATTCAATGTCCATTCCGCCTCGGGGGCCACACCGGGAGGCATTCGGTATCCATTTAACCAACACTTACTCAACTCCTACTGGGTGCCCAAGCCAGCGGCTTGGCGCTGGTAGGCAATGTAAGGGATCCCGCTGAGGATCGGGAGACACAACAGAACGCAATGTCAGTCTCCAGGATCGGGAGCCTGGAGCCCGCCGCGAGAGGGATGCAGGGTGGGGCAGGAGGGGAGGAGCGAGGGGAGCCCGGGAGCCGGGGAGCCGGGGCGGTGTGCGAACGCTGCGACGCCCGATGCTCTGCACAGACTCGGGCTGACAGACGCGCCGCGTGCGGCGGCTGCCAGGGGGACGGCGACGCGGCTGTGGAGACGCTGAGGGGCTGAGACAGGGGAAGGCGTCCCTGCCGGGGGGAGGAAAGGCGAGGGGCGGCGTCGGGGACGTCGAAGGCGTCCAGCACCCGTCCGCGCGCTCCCGAACTCACCTCCCGCGGCAGCCCCTCAGGACTCCTCAGCCCCGCCAACCCGGAGGAGGCGGGATGGACTCCGAGCCGCAGGGGCTGCCGGGAGCCTGTTGCCTAGGCAACGGGTTAGGCCTCAGAGAGCAGCAGTGACTCCGCGGAGAGCTAGAGCGGCAGAGCCACAAGTGTCGGCGGACCCAGGAGGCGGAAATGACGTCACTTCCTCAGTCCGCGGGCGGGTTTTTGGGTCTTCTCAGGATCTACCTGTGGGCCGCCGCATGGAAGGTGCGTGTCAGGGCTGTGCTTCCCTACTTGTGGAGGCTGGGGTCGTGGTCAAGGTCGTGGTCGGGGTGGGAGGCGTGACATGCAGGGCGCGCCTGGACCTCGTGAGCTGCCGGGAGCCTTGTTCAAATGCATGTCTTCAGAAGGGTGGGTGGCTCCTGAGGAATGCCACCACAGGCTAACCACTGCTTTCTGTACACACTTGTGGCAAGATGGTGTCCCTATAGTAGATGCTCACAGCCTGTTTGCCTCATTGTCAGGACCAGAAAGAGATACTGGGATCCCAAAGCTCTATGGAGGGAAGCCTTTCCCTACATGGATAGAAGCCTTCCCACTGGGCCTAACCTTTATAGTTGCACCTCCTTCTAACAGCAGCATAGGCTGAAGATCAAGCCTTTACTGCCTAAACTCTATGGACCACAGACTTCAGTTTAAAAATTTCTCACAGACTCTGAACTCCTTTGGGAACTGACCCATGTCTTTTTTTTTTTTTTTTTTTTTTTTCCCTTGTTCCGGTCAACCCCGCTCGCTCTGCTCGACCCCGCTCGCTCCAGCCAGCCCCACTTGCTCCTGGCCGCCCCCGTACGGCCCCTGCTTGTTCCAGCCAGCCCCGCTCGCTCTGATCGGCTCCGCTTGCTCCGGTTTGGCCCCGCTCGTTCTGGCCATTCCCATTCGGCCCCACTCGCTCCAGCCCTGCTAGCTCCAGCGTCCCTGCTTGCTCCGGCCGTCCCCGTTTGGCTCCGCTCGCTGGACAGCCTGGCTTGCTCTGGTTGGTCTCTCCGGTCCAAGGATTCATTTCTTATTATTCTTCATAAGTATGCTGTAGCTGACTTCAGACGCACCAGAGGAGGGCGTCAGATCTTGTTACGGGTGGTTGTAAGCCACCATGTGGTTGCTGGGATTTGAACTCATCACCTTCGGAAGAGCAGACGGGTGCTCTAACCCGCTGAGCCATCTCACCAGCCCACTGACCCATGTCTTATGCATTAGATATCAACCAGCACTAAGCCCTACACCAAGGATTCCACATGGCTAGACTTCACTTCCCCTAGTACAAACTTGGAGTGTCCAGGGCTGGGGGTATAGCTTAGCAGTAGACTTTTTGCTGCACATGGAGGCCCTTGGCTCTTTCCAGGCACAGCAAACTTGAGTGACTAATGGATGTGCTGCTCACTGTGAAATGTAATCCTGGTACGGGAGTCCTATCAGAAACCTGTGAGCTCTAGGGCTAGACAAATGGCTGAGCGTTCAGAGCACTCGCTGCTCTTTCAAAGGACTGGAGTTTAGTTCCCAGCAGCTCTACCTCCAACGCCAGGGAATCCAGTTCTCAGTTCTGGCCTCCACTGTATAAATGAGCATCTACTATAGTACATATGCAACATTTATGCAATATATCTAACATGATTTTATAGATGATGGCTTTTATGGGATTTATTATAACAAAATGAGATGAAGGTTTTTTTTCCTTGTTTTGTTTTTCTTTTTGTGAGGCCAGGGCTACTGTGTAGCCAGGCTGTGAACTCTTCCTTCTTCTCCTCAAGCACTGGGATTAGAGATATGCAGTCGCCTAGCATGAGGTGAGTTTAAAGAGTGTAATTTGTACCCACTATCTTCTGCTTTGTCCAGGAGTAAAGAGAAAATTGAATTAGAGAGCAGCATCCCAACTTCCATTGAAGAGGAAGAAAAGACAAATCTGGACTACGATAAGGGACTCGAAGCACTGTGTGAGGAGCTGCAGGCCATCTTGGACAGCTTGGTAAGACCTAAGGATGCTGGCCATCAACATCACTGTTTGGGTTTGCTGACTGTGGGGGCATTGAGAACTGTTGGAGGCCTTTCCTTCCACCTACCTAACAAGTCCTGATGCTCTCAAGTCACCGTTGGGTACATTGTCCTGGGCAGTTTCAACCACTGCAGGGGTCCAGAGTGAATATTCAGATTTTGTGGGCCTGACCATTTCCTTCACAGTGACTTCTTGATGTCATATAACACTAAAGCAGCCACTGTCTTTGTTATCAATGTGGACCTAGCAGTGCCTGTGTCAGGTTGAGGTCCAAATCAACTGTATTTCTTATTCAGATTGCTTACACTTGGGCACTAGGAGCTCTTCTGCCTGAAATGCCAGTCTTCATAGTAAAGCTCAAGGTTTAGGGAAGTGTTTGAAGTTTCCTTTCTGACTAGCACTGAATGATGTCCCAGGCTTGCTTTGCATATTTCCTGCCTCTGTCTAAGAATCAGCAAGCCGGGCGTGGTGGCGCACGCCTTTAATCCCAGCACTCGGGAGCCAGAGGCAGGCGGATTTCTGAGTTCGAGGCCAGCCTGGTCTATAGAGTTAGTTCCAGGACAGCCAGGACTACACAGAGAAACCCTGCCTCGAAAAACCAAAAAAAAAAAAAAAAAAGAATGAGCATTTTTTCCCCCCAAAATAGCCTAGATCCTTGTGTAGGAGAGTCCTGTTACAGCGTGGTGAGCTATAGGGCTAGAGAGATGGCTAAGTGTTAGGAGCACTCGCTGCTCTTTCAAGAACAAGTTTGGGTCCCAGCATCCATATCCAGCAGCTCACAACTGTCTCTAACTCCAGCTCCAGGGAATCCAGCACCCAGTTCTGGCCTGCACAGGCACCCACACATAAATAATCAAGTAAATCATCTTATTAGAGAACCAAGCACTACATGCTAGCCATCATGTTAAAAGTCCTCTCTCTGATGAACTTGAATCTGTCTGAAACTGGCTTGGAAGTAAATGTATTCTCACTCAGTGTTCAAATCCAGAAGTTGGGGTCGGAAGCCGTGAATGCTGCTTCTTTTCTCTCCCCAGCCATTAAAGAGGTTTGGGGTTGAATATCTTGTCTTGGAGGATGGGCATCCATACTCTTTACTCTCCTTTTCATGTGATGTGTTACTGTGGGAGGCATGACAGCTGCTCTGTGGTGTGAGCTGCTCTTTCATTGTTAGCTCACAGCACACACACAGATGGGACTTTGTCCCTCCCTGTTGGTGGCTGAGCTACAGATCTGGGTCAGGGCCTCCAGTTCCCCTCCTCTCTGAATCCTTCTAAGCTTTTCTAGAATTAGGAGGTGTCCAGAAGCAGCTGTGGGGTACAGAATTCTTTACAGAGTTGGGTTCAAAAAGCACAGATCCAGTCCTGGCTCCGCCTCCTCACCTCAACCTTGAGCATCTTCCCAGCTGCAATAGGAATCGATGGAGCCTGTCTGGAGGTTAAGCCAAGGGAAATATTTGAGAAGGAAGGAGAGTCTTTTAAAGATTAACATGTGCTAAATTTAGTGTGTGCCACTTTAGATAAAACCAGTGGATGGCGTGGTGGCGCATGCCTTTAATCCCAGCACTCGGGAGGCAGAGGCAGGCAGATTTCTGAGTTCGAGGCCAGCCTGGTCTACAAAGTGAGTTCCAGGACAGCCAGGGCTACACAGAAACCCTGTCTCGAAAAAAAAAAAAAAAAAAAAAAAAAAAGCAGGGGATGGACAGTTGGAGGATCAGGTGCAAGGAGTTATGGCTATGATGCTGTATGTCTCTATATCCCCCAGATACATGACAGTTGATTACACTGAGGGACTGGGACTGGAGAGTTAGTTTTAATAAACCTTTGCTGCCTGAATCTAAACTCCTAATTATTTCTATCTTTTGTATTTAATGATCACTGTATAACTGGGTGTTCCACGACCCACATCACTGCCCTTCATCACTGCCTGTCATACTTTAGTCACTGTGGAGAAGATGCTGGTGTCTCCTATTGGGAGCTGGCAGAGGAGGGCGGTCTGTAGAGGCCCGGGTTTCAGGTTCTCGTTGCTTCTCCTGTGCATACGAGGCTCCCTTTCACTCTCGTCACTAGATGAGTAAGAACATCCAGGCTCACAGAGGCTCCATAAAGAGAGTCAGAAGCGCGGCGCCTTTTTGCCTGTTCCATTCTCTAACAGCAGCCCACTGGGATTCTGCCAGGTCTTTGAAGCTAAAACACGATTGCTGCGTAGAAACCTTACTGAGGTGAGACTCAGCAAGCCTTCCTTTCTCTGAGACTGAGAACCCAGGGCTTAGTACCCAGGGAAGGAAACCAAATACCCAACTGGCTCCATTCCTCTGCAAATCTGCTGACTATGGCGTTAAGTGGGTGAATTACTGGAATTTTAGCCCCACTAGGACTATACATCATAGCCTTTAAATCTTTTTTAGTTATTAAACCTGAGATTGGAAATCTAAGCAGTAGTCTCATACTCCAAATTATTATCTTTTCAGACTAAAATACAAATGAAAATGGAAAAGCTGTCTTCAACCACCAAGGGAATTTGTGAACTAGAAAATTACCACTACAGGGAAGAAAGCAACCGGCCCCCTCTGTTTCACACGTGGCCCACAGCCTTCTTCTGTAAGTAGCTCTTCTGCAGGTGATTCTAAGGGGGGGCATCAGCATTGCTTAGATCTGGTCCTTAGAAAAGGACACAGGGCCTCTGCCTTTTAAAAGTTAGATATATGGATGGATGGATGGATGGATGGGCGGGCAGGCAGGCAGGAGGAAGACAGATTTGGTAACATACATTCCTATAATGCTAGTTAGTAATAGACTACAAAAGCAGACAATTACAATTATCAGCTTAAGGCAAAGCTGGGCTATAAACTGAGAGCCTATCTTTTTTTTTTTTTTTTTCGAGACAGGGTTTCTCTGTATAGTCCTGGCTGTCCTGGAACTCACTCTGTAGACCAGGCTGGCCTCGAACTCAGAAATCTGCCTGCCTCTGCCTCCCGAGTGCTGGGATTAAAGGCGTGCACCACCACGCCCATCAAGCCTATCTTTAAATAAATAAATCAGCCAACCTCATAGACGATCATTGAGAAAAGTGAAATTTAGCTTGATAGCCTTCCCTAGTTAAGAATGCTATTACTATGATGAAATACCATGACTAAAATCAACCTGGGGAGGAAAGGGTTTATCTGGCTTATGCTTCCACATCATTGTCATCATTGATGGAAGTCAGGACAAGAACTCAGGACAGGACAGGAATGGCCATGAAGGGGTGCTGCTTACTGGCTTGCTTCCCCATGGCTATTCAGACTGCTCTTTTAGCGAACCCAGAACCACGTGCCCAGAGTTCACCCCACCCACATCAGTTACTACTTAAGAAGATGCCTAGCAGCCAGACCTTATGGAGGCATTTCTCAGTTGAGGCTCCCTCCTCTGCAGTGATTCCAGCTTGTGACATAAACTAACCAGCACATGGTACAAGTTCATAAGCCCTGTATTCAGGAGGCTGTGGCAGGAGGATCACAGCTAGTTTATGAGCAGCCTGGGCTCAAATGAGGTACTAAATGGGCTGGTAACATGGTTCAGCCTGTTGCAGGATGTTTGGTCACACTGTGAACCCAGAGGTTGTGTTATTTACTGAAAAAGAACTGTTTCTGGTTGTGGTGTGGCTCAGCCCTTAGCACACCTCTAATCCCAAACACTGAAGGTAAACTTAGTTTGTAGAGGCAAGTAGCCATGTTTGAAAGTGAAGTCTAATTGAGTGGCAGATAAGTGACCAGTCAGCGAAAGATCTGACAGATTAGGATATGGCCAACGTTCATGAGAAGAGAGAAAAGGAAAGCTACTTAAGGGGCAGTGCAGAGAGAAAGACAAGGCAGTTTGACCAAGAGAGTTTTATAGAGACAGACTGGAAAACAGCTAGACAGGTGAAGACAGAACAAGCCAGAGAATGAGGAGCTAGAAGATTAGAACCTATTGCCAGAGTTAGTTTAAGGCCAAGTGAGGCAGTGCAGAGATTGAGAAAGAAGCCAGATTGGATCAGTCAGCTTGAAGAGGAGTTTGTGCCAGAAGAGCTGAGTTGAACCAGTGAGCCAGAGTTCAGAAAGAACTAGAAAGGGTGAACTTATTCAGCAGTAAGTCTCAGAGGCTGAAAACATTCTAAGCCTAAATAGAAGCTTCTAGGACCAGGCCTAGGTTAGCAGATAGCGGCAATAAGCCTCAGGGACAAGGCTCCTGCCACCAAGACTGACAGTCTGACTCTGATCCCTAGGACCCACAGACTAATAGAACAAACCAGTGTCTAAAAGTCGCTGTCTGAGCTGGGCAGTGGTGGCACACGCCTTTAATCCCAGCACTTGGGAGGCAGACACAGATGAATTTCTGAGTTTGAGGCCAGCCTGGGCTACAGAGTTTGCTCCAGGACAGCCAGGGGCTACACAGAGAAACCCTGTCTGGGGAAAAAAGAAAAAAAAGTTGCTATCTGACTATCCATTGTGGACACCATGGGATCTACACACATTCTGACAGAATGAAATGCAAGAAAAACTTTGTAGAGGTTAAACTACTTGCTGTTGGGGTTTGGGGTTTTTTGTTGTTTTCGTTTTGTTTTGATTTACTCAGTGTAGTTCAGGCTGCCCTGGAATTCACTCTGTAGACCAGACTGGTCTCAGATCCTTAGAGAATCACCTGCCAAGTGCTGGAATTAAAGGTGTGAGCCATCACCACCCAGTTCAGTTTGTTTTTTTTTAAAGATTTACTTTAATGATTTGTATGTGTGTGGGTATGTACACATATATGAAGACAGGTGCCCTTGAAGACCAGAGGTGCTGTGTCCCCCTGGAGCTGGAGTGATATGGATTTGTGAGCTCCTGATGTGGGTGCTAGAAATTGAACCCAGCTCCTCTGGAAGAACGTCCAGTGCTCTTAATTGCTAGACCATCTCTCCAGTCCCCTATTTCCTTTTCTAAACAGTCTTAGTATGTATCCTAGGCTGAATTGGCCCATGCAGGTCTCGAACTCGTACAGTTGCCTGCTTCAGTCCTCCAAGACTCCTGAGTCTGGATGAAGTGCCTCGTCATGACAAGTACGCAAGGGTTGTGTGGCCTTGTGCTTCCCACCATTTAATCATCCAACTGGACTGGACAGGCTTGGTCCTTCTTTATCCCAGTGCTGTTCTGATCTGTTTTAAGATTTCTGTTGTCCAGGTCATCCTCCTGCCTCTTCTGTGCTTCAACTTCCAAGTGCTGGGTCCCAAGCATTCACCACCACACTGTCTATGGGCACTGGGGCTTAGACCTAGGGCTTCATGCATGCTGGGCAAGTACCCTACCACATGAGTCACATTGCCAGCACTGATTCTGGCTTGAACTTAGGACAGTGCATTCTCATGCAGCCATGGTGTCTGTTCTGTTGCAGATGAGGTCTCCCACAGGCTCTCCGAAGCATACAAGAAGGAGCTCCTTTTAAAGCATACCATTGGTGCAGAGCTGGCCCATACTGCAGACCGCAACCTCAGCTTGACCTACCTGTCCATGTGGCTGCACCAGCCCTACATAGAGAGCGACAGCAAACTGCAGCTGGAGAGCATGCTGCTCGAAACAGGTCACCGGGCCCTGTGACTACCTATGACCATAGCTTGGAGCTCCAGACCACTGGCTGGACAGTCAGTCCCTTGGGTGGAATCTGTTGTGCCTCAAGGCCAGATCCTTTTAGGGTCCTGGGCTCACTCTCCCCGCTGCTGCAGCCTCTCCAGACAGGCACTGCTGAGCTGGCCTCCCGCTGCTTCCCAGGTGTCAGGAAGCCCCACTGAGTAACAGAAGCAAGAACAGCTGAGGGCTGAGTTTTATAAACCAGTGGACTTTACATCTGTGGAGACAACCTGAGTTTCCCATTTCTATTTTGTACCTATCTACATTTTTGTTGTTTGGTTGGGTTTTTTTTTGTTGTTGTTGTTGTTATTTTTTTTGTGGTGCTGGAAATCAAATCAAGACTTCACACAAGCTGAATATTCAACCACTGGTCCTCACTCCCAACCCTGTGCTTTGAAGAGAATGTTTTAGTTCTGAAACTATCCCAGAATTATTAGATGTTTAAAGTTTCATAAGTAGGGACTGAGAGATTTAGCAGTTGAGAGCACTTGCGGACTTCTGGCCTCCTCTGGTAGCCACACATATTTGCTGGCACACACATGCACACACAAATAATTTTTTTTTTTTACTTATCTGTGTATGGGCCGAATGTATTGATGACCAGGGCAACTATAAATGGGAGTGGGCTCCTTGGAGCTAGAGCTACAAGAGGTTGTCAGCCACCTGATTTGGGTGTTAGAAACCAAACTTCAGTCAGTCCTCTGGAAGAACAGTTCACACTCTTAACTGCTGGGCCATCTCCTATGGTTGGAGATACATATATTTATTTTTTTTTTTTTTTGATACATATATTTAATATATTGTATAAATATATTAATAAAGTATGTATTGAAATATATATATATCCTGTTGAGTTAACTGAGTATAGAGTTTAGTGTCACAGAAATGAAAATCATTTACTCAAAATTGCTGCTACTTGCCTGAAAAAATGGACAAGCATTGCAGACGGTTTATATCTGGGGCCTGGCTGTGCTGTATGTTCAGCTTTCTCACTGTTAACCACCAGCATACTACCTAAGTCCATAGAGAGCTAACACTCATCACTAAGAACTGCCTGCATAGTGAAGTCAGCTGGCCCTCACATGAGGTCAGGGACCACTTGCACTTCCTCCTTTCACTCCTTCCTGATGGGGAACACACTAGGACCACTGTTCTCCTCTAGGGGTGGGCACTCTTGGACTACTGCTCCCATCTTTAGGGAAAGGAACACTCAAACCACATTGCTCCCTTCTGTGTCTGTATGGGCACACTTGAGCTACATTGCATGTGTGCAGGTCAGAGGACAGCTTGGGTCCTTGCCTTCTGCCTTGACACAAGGCCTCTTGTTCACTGCTGTAAACAGCAGGGTACCTGGCCTGCAAGCTTCCAGTTTCTCCTGTCTCAGCTTCTATGTCCTTGTAGATGCCATGGGAGTTACACTTGTGCTGGTACTACACTGGCTTTGCTGTGTTTCTAGGGATCTGGAGCGCTATTCCCTCCCTTTCCCCAGAGGAGGACAAAGGCCCAGAGTTAGACATGCAGCTGTTTCAGGTTTCTGCCAGTAACTGGCAACTTCCAGGCTGCATTTCTTTTTTTGGTTTTTCGAGACAGGGTTTCTCTGTGTAGCCCTGGCTGTCCTGGAACTCACTCTGTAGACCAGGCTGGCCTCGAACTCAGAAATCCACCTGCCTCTGCCTCTGGGATTAAAGGCTTGCACCACCACGCCCGGCCAGGCTACATTTCTTGTCTAACTTAACTTATTGTAATCTTAGCATATGTGTGTTTCTTTTTTCTTACCCAAGTAGTTGCCTACAAAGTGCTTGGCTCAGAACACAGCTCAAACACGAATCAGACATATCAAATTTTCTGGCCAGTAGAAGTTGTGTCTAGCGCCACATTTGGAACCTGACCTCTTGCACAAATACCTGAGATAGTTTACTAGAGGTTACTTAGCTAGGCAATGGTAGATCTCAGCACTCAGAGGCAAGCAGATCTCTGCGAGTTGGAGGCTAGCCTGGTCTACAGAACTAGTTCCAGGAGAGCCAAGGCTACACAGAAAAATTCATGTCTCAAAAAAAAAAAAAAAAAAAAAGAGGGGCTGGTGAGATGGCTCAGCGGTTAAGAGCACCCGACTGCTCTTCCAAAGGTGATAAGTTCAAATCCCAGCATCCACATGGTGGCTCACAACCATCCGTAACGAGATCTGGCGCCCTCTTCTGGAGTGTCTGAAGAAAAGCTACAGTGTACTTACATATAATAAATAAAATAAATCTTTAAAAAAAAAAAAAAAAAAAAAAGGAAGATTACATGAGCCAGGAGAGGTAAAATGTACCTATAATCCCTGCACTGGAAACTGAAGCAGGAGGATTCTGACTGTGATGGGCCTTGTAGACTATTTTGTGAGTTTTGTTTGAGACATATCCTCACTCCACAGCCCAGGCTGATCTGGACATACAAGTCTTTGACTAAGCAGTATGTGTGGTGTGTGGTGCCTACTTTTAGCTTTTGTATAACCTTAAATTTCCTGGAGTTACAGGCTTTTCTTTTTTTTCCCCCTCGTTCCGGTCAACCCTGCTCACTCTGGTGCACCACATTCGCTCCGGCCGGCCCCATTCGGTCCCGCTCGCTCTGGTCAGTCTCTCTGGTCCAAGGATTCGTTTATTATTCTTCTTCTTCATAAGTATGCTGTAGCTGACTTCAGACGCACCGGAGGAGGGCGTCAGATCTCATTACGGGTGGTTGTAAGCCACCATGTGGTTGCTGGGATTTGAACTCAGCACCTTCAGAAGAGCAATTGGGTGCTCTTACCTGCTGAGCCATCTCATCAGCCCCGAGTTACAGACTTTTAATATTTTTAGTTATGTATGTGTGAGTGTATGTGCACCTGGCTCTAGGTAACCAGAGACCAAAGGAGGGTGTTGGATCCTTTGCAGTTAGAACTACAGGCAGTTGGTTGTGAGCTGTCCAGCATGAGTGTCAGTAATCAAACTCAGTCCTTCTCAAGACTAGTATGCACTCTATGAGGCGGGAGCTTGCTGGATAACTCATGCTGACTTCAGAATCACTCTATTCCCACCTCAGCCCCCAAATGCCGAGATTACGACCCGCTATGTCTAGCTTTTGTGTATTAGTGGTGATGTGCTCCCCAGCCACCCATTATCACACAAGAGTGCTAATGGAGAGATCAATGCTGCCAAGGACAGGCAGAAACTAAAGATAAACAAATATTGATTCTGCAGAGTACTTCCTGTCTGATAGTGCGGATGTCATCAGAGGTCAGCACGGCACTTCAGGTTGAAATCCGCCTGCCTCTGCCTCCCAAGCGCCACCACCCAGCATGACCTTACATTTGTCCCACAATATTGCCATGGAAACCCTCACAAAAGAAATCCTGAAAAGGTATTTTACAGCTGGAACATCTAAAGTGCTGGGCTTCTCTGTGAGCTCTATGTTTCTATAGAGCCTTTTATCCAAGCCCTGGACAAGCAGAGACAGGAGGGTCCTAAGTTCAAAGCCAGCCTCTGCTATAGCAAGACCCAGTCTTAGGGGGGAAAAGGTGAACATAAAACCCAAGTGGGTGTAGCTGGTGAGAAGGCTCCATGGGCATGGCACTCACTGTGCAAGTCTGGCAACCTGAGCGCCATCCCTGGAATCAGATAAAGAAGGAAGCAAGCTGGCCATGGTAGCACACAACTTTATTCATTCCAACACTTGGGAGGTAGATCTCTAAGTTGGGAGGCCAACCTGTCTATGTAGTGAGTTCCAGAATAGTCAAGAGTTACACAGTGAGACTGTCTCAAAAACAACAGGAAAAACCCACCTGATTGTACAGCCTGTCACTGTAAGCTACTGGAGAGGCTGACACAGGAGGATCACAGACTAGAGGCCCACTTGGGCCACTTCACATCAGACTGCCTGGCAAGGTCAAGGCTCTGGTTTCAAGCTCCACACACATCAAGAAAGCAAGGACAAATGACTTTCTTTTTTCCTTTTCAATAGAACACTGCCAAAACAACTAGCTTTATAAGTTTTCTAGTACAGAGAACATCTGTTGAAGAAACAGCACATCTGAGAGGAGGAGGTGGTACAATACGGAGTAGCCGCAAGGATGGGATGAACTTAACCACAACAGCCACCAAACTGTATCACTATGTAAGAGGGTCTTCATCTGCCACAGAACACATCTGTAACTCTAGCCTCAGGCTGAGGCAGATGGATCATAGATTCGGAGACTAGTCTGGGCTGTGCCAAACCCTGCTTCTAAAACCAGACAAAAATATGTATGTACCATTATTGTGAAGAGGTTCTTATAAAAAGGCAATAGTAGAACAAACATTACTCTTTATAAATAAATGGCTCCTTTGTGTCAGTATTCACATTAGAAAAATATTGCCTGAAATTGACCTTCTGTGGATAAAAATCCATATAAAATTTTGCCCAGCATGGTGGGACATCCCTGTCACACTACCATCCTGTAGCTAAAGGCAGGAAGACTGGGAGTTCAAGGCCAATCTGGGCTACATGGGACCAGGCCTCAAAAAACATCCACATACACTCATTCATACACACACACACACACACACACACACACACACACACTCTCTCTCTCTCTCTCTCACACACACACACACATTCATTCTCTCTCTCTCATACATACACATACATTCATTCTCTCTCTACACATACACACACATACATTCTCTCTCTCTCTCTCACACACACATACACATTCATTCTCTCTCTCTCTCTCTCTCTCTCTCTCTCTCTCTCTCTCTCTCTCTCTCTCTCTCTCACACACACACACACTCACACACACACCCCTGACTCCTGGTCACTGAGAGCACTCTGCCTCCACAGTGAGGAAGGCTTCCATAGCTTCAAGAACAACACCTTCTGGCGGGCCAAACCTCAGGATAGAACCCCTTGTATTAGTCACGATGACATTGTCTTCTTCCTGAGATACTATGGAACTTGGATAGGACAAAATAAACCCATTCCCATTAGAAGTCTGAATAAAAATCTGCTCCTGTCCCTGAGACAATACTTCCTGGCACACATTAGAAATATCAAAAGCCAGGGCTTCCCCCAACGCAGCCACGGTCTCTGGCTCTCTCTGGTCATGTGTCTCCATCCTAGAGAGGGGTTGGCTTATGTCTCCAGCTTCACTTCCAACACTGGGAACCCCATTAGCAGACAGTGATCCACCTGGTCCAGGATAAAGTACTGGTTCTGGCATAATCTTGGAAACACAGGCAGCTGGCAAGATATTCACAGGCAAAGTGTTATGGAGTGGAAAGGCTGCAGCCTCTGCCAGAAGGACATGGCTGGGACTGGCCTGCTGGCCACCAAGGCGGGGTTGATTTGTCTCCCTGAGGGCTCCTTCCTCTGCATTTTCCAACTCTCTAAGCAACAGAAACTCAATTCTTCTACCTGATGATGGTATACCACAGACACTGTTGTTCTTCCAGATGGCCCCAGAATCCTGATCTATAGTATGTTCTGGAATATTCTCTTCAGAAAACACAGACTCCTGGGCTGGGGGCATCCTTCTGGGATCTGCTACTTGGGAATAAAGAGCTGACCCACTGACATCCTGAAACAAAAGAGGAGGGTCTGCAGAGCCACTCCTGGCTTCAAAGTCATCAGATGCCATCACTGTAAGGCACGAGCCCGCAGGTGGTGCATTCCTGTCACTAGCAGGAACCCTCTCCCAACAGCTTCCTTCAGAGCAGAAAGAGTTCTCACGGGCTGCAGGGTCAGAACCTGAATAGTTGAGAAAAACCACAGTCACACACTCATCACCACGATGGGCTGTTCAAAATGGACTTCCTTGAAAGAAGCAGTAATGTACATTCTCTTTGTACTTAAGCTGGGCAGCAGTTTTTTTATTGATTACTGTATCTATTCACAAAGGTAGATTTTGTTCCAAGAGAGTTTAACAGGGTAAAACTTCACTGAATGAACAATGGACCCTTTCCTGAGGACCTTTCCCAAGGTCAGAGTAGGCTTTCAAAACAGATCAGAGCCAGCTCCCACCTCAACCCAAAGCCCTGGCCTGGAAAACCTGAAAGGTTATTTTAAAACGACCTTTTCAGATACCCAACCAAGAATCCTGGTCTTGAGGCCAAGGACCCTCTCACTCAGCCCCAGAATGTAGGAGTATGCAGATACTGAATGGCTATTTGCTGAGAGGAGGTGAATGTAGGAAGTATTGCTTACTTCAAAGTACAAAAGAAGCTCAGAGAGAACAATGAGTAAGAGAGGGGCTGTGCTCCAAACGGATGCTGGATGGTCTCCTGTTCCCAGAAGATCTGGGGCAGAGCTGCATACAAGTTCTAAGATGCATGGGCGTGCATGGCCCTGCTAAGTCTTTACAAAGACATATGAATATTGTCAATACCATATGTTCAAAGTACCTAATAGACATGAGTTAGTTACAACCAGAACTAAAGCCAGAATGTCTTCCTTTCGAGTGTTAAGTCTCCCATGTTGAATGCAGCTAAGTCTCAGAGAGATACTAAGCCACAGTACATGTGTCCTTGGGACCTAACTCTGACCAACCTCTCAGACAGCCTGGGTCTACTACCTGGAGACACCCATAAAGTGACATTTAATAAGGGACTCTAGGAGACCCTAAAGGCCTCATGATTCCTGGGGCATGAACATGGAACGAGAGTGTGTTGGGAGACTAGGATAAACTTAAGACACTGGGGCTAGAGGGGTATCTCAGTGGTTATAAGCACTGGCTGTTCTTTTAGAGGACCTGGGTTCAATTCCTAGCACCCACATTGCAGCTCACACCTGCTTGTAACCCCAGTTCCAGGAGATATGACACTGAGACATACATGCAGGCAAAATTCTAATGTACATAAAATAAATATAAATCATTTTAAAAAAGAAAATAACAAAACAATAACAAAAACCCAAGAGACCAGAGTTATCTCATTGGGCCAAAGGGCACCCAGCCCCTAAAAGGGATGGTTCTTGGTGTATCTGTGCCTGCTACTAGAATCTCTAAGCATGGGGTGACCCACAAAACATGTGACTTACCCTTGCTAGTGGCTAGAGCAGGTGAGGGTCCAGGCTTCTGCTGGCATCCATTGGCAGAGGGAGGATACTCAGGGACATCTGTGGGCAAAGCCACTGTTCGGGGCTTCTTCACTGTGGCCTACAGAGAAAAGACTCCTTTATCTGAGACCAAAAGAACAGGCAGACCCGCACCTTCCTGGAAAGGCCTAGAGGGGTGAGCTGAGAACTGACAAGGCCAAGTCATGCACACAGACGACACCCTCACAGGCGACACCCACAGGGAGGACAACATCCCATCCACATGGACGACACCCACACGGATGACATCCACACGGATGACAACCACACAGATGATACCCACATAGTCTACACCACTCACCAGCTCCCCCAGCTCCCTCGCCCTCTTCCCTGCACAGTGCTCCTCCAGCCTCCCCTCCGTCTCCTGGCTAGAGCACGTAGGTGTCTCTTTCCTCCTCAGGAACTCTGTGATCCCTAATGACCTGGCAACCTGAAGGGAAACAGTAGAAATAAGCTTTGCTGGGGCAGAGTGCCAAGTGGGTCAATCCCTACGTGTATGCCTGAGTAGAAATGCACTGCTTTGTGAGAGAGCAGTGAGCAGGGCTTAACAGGAGGAAGAGGAGAGCTCCAGAGTCACAGCACCACTAAGGTGCAGCCCGTGATGACCCAGCTAAGGTGCAGCCCGTGACCAAAGCTGGCCAGTCTGTGGGGCAGGAGTGGAGCTGAGTCTCTTCTTGGAGCCGTCACTGCTTCCAATGTCAGCTCAACCAAGTGCCCTTCCTGCGATTTGTTCCTCTTCCTTCTGTGCTAAAAACAGCCTCCTTTTTTGTGTTCCCTCATCTGGCTCCTTGAGTTTCAGCTGCCTGACAAGGTTTTTGTGAAGCTTAGAGTGCGCTGAGAGAGAGTGCCATCAAGAAAGAGACTCAGGGGCAGGCACAGGGCGGTCAGGGTTGGTGAGGGCCTGCTGTGCACACAATGGGGCCAGAGCTGAGGTCCAAAACAAGCCAAATCACCTTCGCCCCAGACTTATGCTTTGAAAAGAGCTCACGGTAGCCACAGGCAGCTGGGTGATGCAGTCAGAAGCAGTCAGAACAAGCATAATATAACCACCGGCTTTGTGTAACAGACAGAAATCCAGCCTCAGGGGGGCTGGCGAGATGGCTCAGTGGTTAAGAGCGCTGACTGCTCTTCTGAAGGTCCGGAGTTCAAATCCCAACAACCACATGGTGGCTCACAACCATCTGTAATGAAATCTGATGCCCTCCTCTGGAGTATCTAAAGACAGCTACAGTGTACTTACATATAATAAATATGTTAAAAATATTAAAAATAGGGGGCTGGTGAGATGGCTCAGCAGGTTAGAGCACCCGACTGCTCTTCCGAAGGTGATGAGTTCAAATCCCAGCAACCACATGGTGGCTTACAACCACCTGTAACAAGATCTGACGCCCTCCTCTGGTGTATCTCAAGTCAGCTACAGTGTACTTATGAAGAATAATAAGAAATGAATCCTTGGACTGGAGCAAGCGGAGCCGAACGGGGATGGCCAAAGCAAGCGGGGCGGAGAGAGTGGGGCCAACCGGAGCAAGTGGAGCCGATCAGAGCGAGCAGGGCAGACTGGAGCGAGCAGGGCCAGCTGGAACGGGGAGGGTGGGGGGTGGGGAGGGAGGTGTACGGGGAGGGGGGGCGGCTGGCCGGAGCAAGTGGAGTTGACCAGAACAAGAGGAAAAAAAAAAAATTAAAAATAAATTAATAAATAAATCCAGCCTCTGGCAGGGGGTTGGAAGGTGAATGCACTGGCTGCTCTGCCAGAGGCTCTGGGTTCTGTTCGCAGCAGCCACATGGTGGCTCATACCCACCTAACTCTAGTCTTAAGGGACCCAACATCCGCCGGGCATGGTGGCGCATGCCTTTAATCCCAGCACTCAGGAGGCAGAGACAGCACTCTGAGTTCGAGGACAGCCTGGTCTACAAAGTGAGTTCCAGGACAGCCAGGGCTAGACAGAGAAACCCTGTCTCGAAAGAAAGAAAGAAAGAAAGAAAGAAAGAAAGAAAGAAAGAAAGAAAGAAAGAAAGAAAGAAAGAAGAAAGAAGAAAGAAGAGAGAAGAAAGAGAAAGAAAGAAAGAGAGAAAGAGAGAAAGAGAGAAAGAAAGAGAAAGCAAGAGAGAGAGAGAAAGAGAGAGAGAAAGAAAGAGAGAGAAAGAAAGAGAGAGAGAGAGAAAGAAAGAAAAAGAAAGAAAGAAAGAGAGAGAGAAAGAGAGAGAGAGAAGAAAAGAGAAGAAAAGAAAAGAAAAGAAAAGAAAAGAAAAGAAAGACCAAAAAAGAGGGGGGAAAAAAAAGGGACCCAGGTACAAACATTTATGTAGGCAAGATACTCAAACACATAAAATAAATAAAATAAAATAAAACAAAAAAATCTAACAAAATTTTTTTAAAAAGAAAAGAAAATTAACCCTGAACATCAGCATTCAGGGGACTGTGGTGTTATGGTGTGAGCCCTGTGTGCAGGGGACTGTGGTGTTACGGTGTGAGCCCTGTGTGCAGGGGACTGTGGTGTTACGGTGTGAGCCCTGTGTGCAGGGGACTGGGGACTGTGGTGTTACAGTGTGAGCCCTGTGTGCAGGGGACTGGGGACTGTGGTGTGAGCCCTGTGTGCAGGGGATTGTGGTGCTCACAACTGTCTTTGAACTATTCCATTTTCTGTTTCTGGAACAAGGTTCACCACCCTTCTATTAATGAAACAAAACCTTCCCTTGACAGGACAAGGCTTCAGTGGCTAAAATGAAGGTGTCTCACCAGTACCCCCTCACTCAATGACTGCTTCCTCCAGCTAAGAGCAAAATGCTTTGCCCCTTGTGACCTCACCTCATGGTTGCTTATCTCCAGGGGCTCCTGAGGGCATGCACCAGCATTGCTGAGGTAATCCTGACACATTCTCTTCATCATGTCATATAACTCTTCAAACTCCTTATACACAGCAGGAAAGAAAGGCTTCGCCCTGGGACTTTTCTCAACCTTTGTGACAGGAAGGATGAGCAGAGTTTAAATGCAAGGTAATGACGCAGAAAACAGAAGACAAACTTGAAAGACAGAGAGAGCCAAGGTCTTCAACCCCAGAACTGGTCAGTGGCCAGCGCTGTCTTAGCTTCCTAGTGGTGTCATGTATACCATATACCAGGCCCAACTCTGAGAGGCCAGTCAGGAGTAGGGTGCCAGAAAAAACGCCTTAGGGTAAAGGCCACAACATAAAATTAGCAAAAGGGCACCTTCAGTACCTAAGGGGTATATCCACACCTCCTAAGGCCACCATGGTTTCCCACAGTCTGGCTGCTGCTTATACAATTTAAGGTAGTCAAGGGAGTGACAGTGGCTTACTGATACACCCACACAGAGAGGTTCTAGGTGCTACAGCTCCCTTCAGCTCTGATCTAGTGAGAAAAAGAAATGATTCTGAAAGACCTGGCCCATTCTAAAGGAATTAGGAATTGCAATACACTCAAGCTAACCCTCTCTCTCCAGACATGCTGTGGAGACTCACCTTCACCAGAAGAAGTTCATACAGGGTCACCACCTGAGCCAGCTGAGGTAGCACCAATTCCACCAGCTCCTCCCGGCCACACTGCTTGAGAGCCTGCCAAAAGAAGAGTGTCAGCCACCTTTAACTAGAGATAGGCACAAGCTGGTGAGACTCAGAATGTAAAGGACAGGAAGATCCCCAGGACCCAGCTGTGCACAGTCTCACACCGCTGTCCAACAAGAAAGCATCACGGGGCTGGAGAGATGGCTCAGTGGTTAAGAGCACTGACTGCTCTTCCAGAGGTCCTGAGTTCAAATCCCAGCAACCACATGGTGGCTCACAAACATCCATAACGATATCTGGTGCCCTCTTCAGGAGTGTCTGAAGACAACTACAGTGTACTTACATATAATAAATAAATAAATCTTTAAAAAAAAGAAAGAAAGAAAGCAAGCATCACAGTCATTCCAGGGCAAACACAGGTGCCTCCTGGGTGTGTGCTGAGTGTGAGTGCCAGGGCTCAGACGCAGAGGAGCCACGGAGCTGCCCATGACACCCAGAGATGGCATGTGGGAGGGTGGATTTCCATCACACCTCTGTTAGAGGTGAGGTGCTGCTGTTTTGCTGAGGTCCTAGGCTCAGTTGGGCCTCTTGCCTCAATGCCATAGGGATGATCAGAATGTATCATAGTACCTGGTTGTGGAGGGAGGATTTAGGCATGTGGTGGTATGACGAGAGGAGGGTGTGGGTCTGCAGGAGACACGGCAACAAGAGAAAAAAAGCAAAGAGAAGATGAGGACTTTGTAACAAGGGAGGTGCACAGGAAGGGCAGGAGGGCCTCTCAGGTCCCAGACAGGGATGAGGGTGGACTGGGAGCCAGAGCCAGGGGTCGGAGCTCAGCCTCTAATCTCAGCACCTAGAGGACTTGAGAAAGAAAGACTAGCAGGGCCAACATGAGCTAGAGTGAACAATGTCTCAAAATCTAAAGAAAAACAAAAAGTAAGAAGGGAGGGGAGAGGCAGGGAAGAAGAAAGACAAGGAACTGGCCTTCTAGCCTGTGCACCTAGTGGTCTAGCCTGTGCACCTAGTGGTCTAGCCTGTGCACCTAGTGGGCCTACATATCCCAGGGCCATACAGGAGACCAGCTTGTACCCGCCTCACAACATGGAAGATTAATACACAGGCACCCAGGGAAAGAATAGTCTTCTCTTCTTTTCTTTTCTTTTCTTTCTTTCTTTCTCTCTCTCTCTTTCTTCCTTCCTTCCTTCCTTCCTTCCTTCCTTCCTTCCTTCCTTCCTTTCTTTGGAATTTGGGGCTTTGTTTAGTTGGAGACAGAATCCCACTATTTACCCTGGCTGACTCTATAAACACCCAGAGATCTACCTGCCTTTGCCTCCCAAGTACTGAGATTAGAGAGTGTGCTATCACACCCAGCCACTGCTGAGTTTCCTAAGATGGGAGGCTCCAGAGAGAGTCTAACCAAGGAGCACAATATGGGAGTCTGCAGGGGAAGCAGGGCAGGGAGAGGAAACTAAAGAACCCTCGGGTTGGGTTGGGTTTTTTTTTTTTTTTGGGGGGGGGTGGGTTTTTTTGTTTTGTTTTTTTTTTTGGTTTTTCGAGACAGGGTTTCTCTGTGTAGCCCTGGCTATCCTGGAACTCACTTTGTAGACCAGGCTGGCCTCGAACTCAGAAATCCGCCTGCCTCTGCCTCCCGAGTGCTGGGATTAAAGGTGTGCGCCACCACGCCCAGCTCTAAAGAAGCCTTGGAAACACACTGCCATGTGTGAGGAGTAGGGAAGCCATGTGGCCTAGGCTTAGAGAATAATCAGAGAATATTAGAGAATAGTGCCAAGACCTGAGGGAACCAGAGAAGCCGAAGAAAAGCCTTACTGGCAGGGTCGCTCAGCTCTGCAAACCTGGTACATGAGTTCCATCCCCAGAAGCCAAGTGAAGAGGGAAGGAGAAAGTCAAGTATAATGATGACCTCCACATTTGCCACTCCATGTAAATGAGTACACACCTCTGCACGCACACACGCACATGCACACACACTAAACAACTTTCAAGAGCTCGTAGGGGAAGCCGACCTGTGGTTTCAGCTCTGTGGAAGCATAGGAAGGTGGTTTATAAGGAGTTACCTTGCCATGACCTAACTCTGGACAAGCTTCGATAGAATCCATCTCCTTATCGTTAGCTCAGTGAGAAAGAACATCCACCCAGCACTCTTGTCAACCAACAGGTTCCATCATCACTCCTCACCCTACTTCCTGCCACAGTGGCAGCTGTATCTAGTTTGTGCACACTGCCCTTAGTAACCAGAGCTGGGCCTGACGTGCTATTGGACACATTTCATGTTTAAATAATCATCATCTTCTGGAGAATTCTCATCTAAGGGAGTCAAAGTGGTCCGGCTCAGAGCAGCCACTCAACTGTAGGACACGGGCACGGACTGGCGCTGAGCTGCCTCCCGTTTGCACCTTCTGCAGATGGTGCTGATTCTAATGCAACCTCTAACTCCAAAGGGTCTCAACAGTGTGCCATCCAAGGTTGCCATGACAACAGGGGAAGGGAGCAGAGCTAACCCTCCCGAGTTTAATCTGCTGCTGCAACTTTTAATACCACATTGTGCTTGAGACATGATTTAGGAAAATCCCTTTCTAGAAACACAAATCTTAACCACTACGTCATCTCTCCAGCCCCATGGTCTGGAACTCTCAACCCTGCTGTTTAGGCTCCAGAGAGCTAGGATTTCTGATGTGCATCACTACACCATTCTGGGATGTTGGTGTTGTAAGTTCAGGCCTGACACATGAGCTCTCAGGACACTGAAGCAAGTCCACTGTGAGATCAAGGCTAGCAGGAGCTACACATGCGACCCTGCCTCAAAACAAAGAAGAAAAAGGAAGAACGCAGGCAGGGAATAGTTAGACGCTGCACCAGACAAGCATGCCGAGTACACAGAATCAGAGCAAGTTACCTCCCGGAGCTGGGCTCCCCTGGACACACTCAGGCCCGAAGGCACAGCAGGCTCGCTGGCTGGCTGGACTGCTCTGCTCTCCTGCAGGCTGGCTGTGCTGACTTCTGCCTGGCTTTCCCCATTTCCACTTTTAGGTTTTAGGTATTTCTCTGGTCTCAGAAGAGCTGAGGGACTTCTATTTTGTGGTTCAGGTACCAGTATTTCTTCAACTTCGACAGGCTGACCGGTCTATGTAGTGTTGCACACCCAACAATAAAACACAATGAAAACTTGAAAACTCATGCATTCATCATGAACATCTTAAGGCAGAGAAATGTCAAGTCAAATGCAAGGAACTTTCTATACCATTTTTCTTTAGCTAATACCCTTTAACTACCGCCACACATTTTAAACTCTCCCACCCAGGAGTCTTTTTTTTTTTTTTTTTTTTTTTTTTTTGGTTTTTTCGAGACAGGGTATATAGCCTTGGCTGTCCTGGAACTCACTTTGTAGACCAGGCTGGCCTCGAACTGAGAAATCTGCCTGCCTCTGCCTCCTGAGTGCTGGAACTAAAGGCATGTGCCACCACGCCTGGCCACCCAGGGCTCTTAAGAACATCAAAAGATTACTAGCTATTCAGGAAGTCTGTGTTGACCAACAGTGACTCTGGGAACTTCTTTAAAGTTAATTATCATCTTAAAGCTTAGCCCCTGGGCTGGAGTGGAGCTCAGCCATAGAGCTTGCTGGGGTGGAGTTCAGCCACAGATAGAGCATGTGTTTGGTGTCAATTAGATCTCCAACATGCAGCAACAACAGGCTCGAGTTCATTTCCAACTTATAACTTATGTACAACCTTGAATGCTTTATAATAACCTTGTTATTATATTTCAAGCACCATAAGATCATCCTTTTTTAGATTTGCTTTTTAGTTATCTGCATGTGCTCATCTGTGTGGGATGCGCGTGCGTGCGTGCGTGCGTGCGTGCGTGCGTGCGTGCGTGCGTGCGTGTGTGTGTGTGTGTGTGTGTGTGTGTGTGTGTGTGCAGATGCCTGCAGAGACCCTGAAGCTGGACTTACAGGTGGTTGTTAGCCACCTCACACAGGTGCTGGGAACCAAACTCAGGTCCTCAGCAAGAACAGTGTGTGCCCTTAACCAGGGTGTCATCTCTCCAGCCTCAAATGCATCCTTTGAAAGCTCATCCTTCAGTGGATCTGAGTGATTACAGAACGTTCTCAGTAGAAGAGAAACCTGTCCCTCAGTGCCTCAGTCTCTTTTACTCTCCTAACTCCCAGTTTGTCCCCAGGTACACGGACCTAATAGAGCTCTGTCTCCGTGGCTTCCCAAGGCTCGCTGGAGGAAACCCTGAGTGACAGTCTAGCCAATGCCCTCTGAAAACACCTCCAGGATGGCTGTAGTGTCAAAGAGCTGACCGACCTAAGGACACACAGGCGGTGACAGCTGGCACCAGGTACCATGTGTCCCTTAAGTCTCTTGTTTGTCATGTTTTTGTTCTGAGATGGGTACAAACGACTGCCCAGGCTAGCTTCTATTCCTGGCCTCAACTGATCCTCCTACTTCCGGCTTCTGAGTAACTGGGACCCCTGGCACCCTACACCTGGCTGTCCTAACTCCTTCCACAGTGTCACTGCAACAGTTTTAGGAGGAACACTGGGTGTGGCTGCGGGCTGGAGTACCATGTGATCCCTCAGGAATGAATAGGAGATCATGCTGAGGTTGGTCCTGCCTACCCTAGCAGGACAAAGGGGACAATTAGTGAAGCCTACAGCTATTCTCAAGGTAAGGCACCTGGGTAAGCCCAAGAGCTGTTTCCACTACTGAAGAGGTGGCCAGTACTAGGGAGCCTGCTTGTCCCATTTGTCCCATTTGACAGAAGACTAACAAGAAAACAAAACACGTCACAAACGTGCAGTTCTCTGTGCATGAGCGATGCCAGAGAAAGAGGAGGTCAGAGAGGGGTTCCAATTTCAGATTCCAGAGTCGCATAAAGGAAGGACAGCCACTTTCTAGAAAACTGGGAAGACAAAGGGAAGAAGCTGTAAGCACCCAGGCAGTATCAAGAATGGAATCCCTGGAGCTGGAGGGATGCTCAGGAGTTAAGAGTGCTGCCTGCTCTTCCAGAGCCCAGGTTCTATTCCCAGCTCCCACGTGGTGGCTCACAACCATCTGTAACTCCAGTCAGTTCCAGGGATCCAATGCCTTCTTCCGGTCTTGAAAGGCAAAACATATGCACATGGGACACAGAAATACATGCAAGCAAAACACCCACTATAACATAAGATTATTTAACAAGAGAAAGGAAGGAAGCAATAGGTGGAGACACTGTAATGGGCTAAGTCAGGACTTGGCTAGGGGGCCAAGCACAGTAAGATGGGTTCCATTTAGAATTGAGTAATTTTTAAGTTCCCTAAGTAACACGTTGGGCTTCCTTCCTACGGCTTTTCTGTCCCCACTGTGCAGCTGTCCTTGAGGCTGCTGCACCTCAGGCAGCCTAACCCGGGCTCTGCTCCTTCTCCACTCTGGGCTCCCTCACAGGAAGCTGGGGGCGGGTGTCAGCCTCTCTGTCCTGGGCTTCTCCTGGAACTCTAGCAGACTGTCCTCTAGCCTTGTTTGCATCAGGTCTTAAACTCTTTTACTAATGAAACTAAGAATCTTAAGAGCAGACTCCAATTTCCCAGATATCAAATGATGGTTCTGCTGGGATGCCACAAGATTTCCACAAACCCTTCTTTCTTACCTTTTAATTTTCTAATTGGCAGAGAAAATGAACCCATTCCCACATCCCTAGACAGTATCAATAGGACTTGTCTCAAAAAATAAAACCAAGCCAGGCCTAGTGGCAGGTGCCTTTAATCCCGACACCCCAAAGGCAGATTCAGACAGGCATACTCTGTGGGCTCCAGGCCAGCCTGGTCTACAGAGCATACATGGCCACAAGACCTGAGTTTGGTTCCCAAGACCCATATCAGGTGGCACATGAACACATACACACACCCATATAAAATATTTTTTAAAAAAAATTAATGTTAGAGTTTTCTATGACCTTCTATGAAAGGGCATCCTGGTCTACATACGGTACACACTTTGAATCAAAAGCCTTTGGCCTGAGACCTGGCAACACTGCACTCTGGGCCTGACCAGTCACCCTCCAAGTCTTACTGTAGTACTTCAGGTAGGAATGATCACTAAGAGAATGTACAGGGCCGGGTGCAGTGCACACACCTGTAATCCTCACACTGGTGAGACAGAGGCAGGCACAGTTCTGTGAGTTTGAAGGCAGCCTTGTCAGCACAGTAAATTCAAGGACAACCAGGGCTATGTAGAGAGACCTTATCTCAAACAAACAAAATACAAAATAATAAATAAATATGTAAATAAGGAAAAGAAAAAGGACAGGGCTAAGGAGTGGCCCAGTGGCAGAGCCTGTGCCTAGAAGTGTAAGTCCTTGACAGTAGTCCTTGTCACTAAGAGAGACTGGAGGAGGAGGAGGAGGAGGAGGAGGAGGAGGAGGGAGAAAGAGGAGGCGGGCAAGGAATATGAGACTGATACTCTTGGCAGAGGGAGCGCCTGATGTGGAATACAATAAAAGGTCGTTTACTGCTGACACCAGTGCTAAAGGCAAGATAACATTTTTAGTCCTATCAGAAATTGGACTCATGGCCCTACCTCTAGGCCTCAATATACATCTCCTGGGCCCAGGTGTCATCCCTCCAGACCCCAAGGTACTAATTTTAAACTAGTTACCAGCTTCACTCCACCTTAGAAGCCCCTGATCTACTGCAGGTAAAGAAGAGACCACAGCTTCTTCCCACACTCCTCTGCCACACGAGTACCAGTCAAGGGTACTCAATAGTCACAGAGACCAGCTCTAGACAGCCATGGCCATGTTCCACCAAATGTGCTTATCAAGGGAGGCCATGGGCAAAAGACCCACACTCCCGCCCGTCCAGCATCAGTGTAACAACTGTGGGTTTGGGGACCTCACTGTGATGATGTGTGTCCTGAGCGTCATCTGACACTATAAGATGTAACCAAAGGACGGTGGGGAAGGGAGCAGAGATAAGAGTCCAGTCACCACACAGAGCGTTACCTGTAGGGTATGCCAAGCTGACTCTACCTCCTCCACGCAGAGAGTGGCTGCTGTGGACAGCTTCGGGCCAGCCAGGCCTCTGGCCTTTGAGTCTGTGCAGCCCAGGGTCGGGCCCCCATCAGCTTTCTCCGACAGCAGCACCCCAGGCTGCAGCCAGCCATGGCCTGGGTTGAGCTTACAATGCCTCGACAGGCCCCCTTTCCCCATGTATGACTTTCCACACGTCTGACACTTAAAGGCCTTGGGTCTCAGGGCACAGACTTCACCGTCAAAGAAAGAAGGCTTCTCCAGAGGCTGTTCCTCCTCCTCCACACTTAGCTCTGAATAGTCATCAGAATCTGACAGATGCCCTTCTGCTAAGTCCTCGGTTTTGATGAATTTGTAGTCTCTGGCTTTATACCTGGGAGGCCGGGATACCCGTCCAGACCGAGTTCTTACACTTAAAGATTTCTTCGACTTCTCAGCATGTGCTGTATGCAAGCTGGAAATCAACAGGCTAGATGGTACAGCTGCAACTTCGCGTGGACCCGAGGCTGCCACTGGGCTCAGAGTGATACCACACCCGTTCGCAGTCTCATGGGCCTTGGCTTTCTTCAAAGGGACTGGATGGAGGTCTGGCAGCATCTTCTGTACAAACACCCGAGGAGCAGGAGGCTGAGGAGAGCTTCTAAGGAAGTGCAGCTGTGACTCCATCCTCCCCAGGGCCTGCACCCTGAGCAGCTGAGGGCTGGAGACACGCACACCCTTGCTGGGGCGTCTCCCAGGTAGCTGACTTCGTCTTATTGTTTTGGGTTGGGTGGTGGCCAGGGGGTGCATTGTTCTTTCCTTAATTTTGGCGTCACCAGATACCTTGACACAAATAGCTTCAAGTTCCTTAAACACAAAAAGAAACCAGAAGAAGCATTATACTTCACAAACTTCTATGCTGCCCTCCCCATCCACACAGCATTGTGAGCCCCATAAAGTCGGTACTGAGAACGGAACTCGGATCCTCCAAGAGAGCAGTGTATGTTCCTAACCACTGATCCACCCTGTGGACCTGTGTGTGCACACGTGTGTGAGTGAGGGGGGGTGAGGGGGAAGGGGAGGGAAAGAGAATGTAGGCTGTGTGTGTGTGTGTGTGGGTGCTTGAAACCGCCATAGATCAGACCCCTGGAACCGGAATTGCCCCAGGTGGTTTTTGAGCTGCTAACGTGGGCACTAAGAACGACAGAACTAGGTCCTCTGGAAGAGCATACAGCATTCTATTTTCTTTTTTTTTTGGTTTTTCGAGACAGGGTTTTTCTGTACAGCCCTGGCTGTCCTGGAACTCACTTTGTAGACCAGGCTGGCCTCGAACTCAGAAATCTGCCTGCCTCTGCCTCCCGAGTGCTGGGATTAAAGGCGTGCGCCACCACGCCCGGCTTCTCTAGCCTTCTTGACATCTTCTGGCCTTCTACATGATGCACAGACATATAAGCATGCAACAAAACACCCAAACACATAAAATAAAAACTTGTTTAAGAAGAAAAGAAAAAAATATTACAGCCAGGTATGGTGATACACTTCTTTAATCCCAGAATTCTGGAGGCAGAGGTAAGTGCGGGCAGATCTCTGCAAATTACAGGCCAGCTAGGGTATGTAGTAAAAGCCTGTCTCAAAAAATAAAACAAAATCTATCATCACAATCTGGGAGTGTTGACACGGACTTGTCACCTCCTCATTCAGGACAGTGTAAAAGAACTGCCACAAGTTATAGCCCGTGCTACAGACTCTATCTATCTAGTTCAACGTCAATCACCATCTCAGCCAATCATTCATCAGGTATGTCAGGTCATCTCTGACCCTGAGTGCACTTTCAAGACTATTTTTGCTGCGTGCAGCTCCAGCAGGTTCACTCTCGGCAACCGAGTTCACCGTTCTCCTGCTTCTAACCCTCTGTTCTAAGCTTCTGTGCAGAGCGCCACTGGCATGTGCTTATATACACATGTGAGGTGTGTACTTACATACACATGTGAGTTTCTCCAGGAACACACACCTAGAAATCTGCACTTGCAACTGTTTTCTTTTAATCCAATGAAAACTTAACTGTGTATGTTCTTTGACTCTATTAAAAAAAAAAAAACTGCAAAAAGTATGTCCTACATTTGAGGCAGCACTGTCTGTAATAGCCAGATACCTACCAAAGAAGAGGGCTGCCTTCAATAGCATCCCATGAATATTTACTAAGCACTACCTATGAGAGACAGCCATGTGTGTCAGGAATGAGCTGACTGGGAAGAAGTTGGGGCCAGCAAGAGAGAAGAGGCCCTGCACTTACAGAACAGAGATGACAAGCATTGAGAGAGAGAGACAGAGACAGAGAGACACTATCAGGCGTGGGCTTGTGCCCTCAAGACAAATTAATATGCTGGACTGGTGTGTGTGTGTGTGTTGGGGGTAGGGAGGACAGCAATCCTGTGCACTGGAGAATACTGGCTTTACCCACCAGATGCCAGTAGCATCCCTAATTGTGACAAAGTCTGTGTTTCTCTAGGGGATGTAGCTCCACTCATTTGAGACCACCAGCAAACCCTCTGTAGAGCTAATCTACCAGTGAGAGGTCAGTGACAGAGTCACACAGTTAAGAACTGTCACTAAGGTCAGGCTGGAACACACCCCTTGTCTGTATGCCGGGTACTCTATTACAAAGAGTAGTCTCTCTTTGAAATTAAGGAATAAGAAGAAATGTGTGGATTAGGTGTCCTGTGAGCCCCTAATTCCTGGGCTACGTGTGACTTAATGAGAGTTAGTTACTGTGTACATCCTCAAGAACCATTATTTGTTGTACTTTACTAAAAGCCATCCAGAATAGCTAAGATCTTGGGATATACTAGATATTATATGAATGAACACACACACACACACACACACACACACACACAGACCTTGTTTTAGGAAAACTGGTCTGATTATTGATGTTATGTCCTGACTGGCTTATTATGTGTTATGTGGGTGTATAATGTGTTATATAACACTTGATACTTTGTTTTGTACTTATTTGATTCAGCAGGGTTTTTTTTTTTTTGTCTTTGTTTTGTTTGTTTGTTTTTCCAAACAGGGTTTCTCTGTATAGCCCTGGCTGTCCTGGAACTCACTTTGTAGACCAGGCTGGCCTCAAACTCAGAAATCCGCCTGCCTCTGCCTCCCGAGTGAGTGCTAGACCTGTCTTTTCAAATGCTTCACTGACAATTCTGAAAGGAGACAGGAGTCCCCAGAAAGCAGGTCAGGCAGATAACAACTGCCACAGAGACACAACAGAGGCCTTTGAGAATGTTCCAGAAGAAGACTGTCTCTCAAGTGCCTTGAAGGTCACAATGAATTTTGTCAGGCATTTCAGGGCACTTCTAAGGGAAATAGGCTTCTCGGAAATCTAGGACCATGCACAGCTATTGGTGGAATTGAAGTGTGTCTATAGGTCAGGAATAGTGAAGATGAGACCAGAGACCCACACTACCCTAGAAGGTGGTCACTGGCTTGTACCTCTGGTCTGCTGTCCCCACAGCGAACCAGAGCTTGCTGTCCTGGTTGTATCAATGAACCCCATGTGTACCCCGGAATGCTGCCTCTCCTGTCCTGCATTTCCAGCTGGAACCCAGCCTGGCAGATCTAGTTCAGACACTAGCTTTTCAGCATTAGCTGTTGCTCCCAGAGACTACTTCCTTTTTCTGAATTTATTCAGTTAGTTACATCTCTAGGTTTTGTCCTTGATCAGCTATCATCTGGCTCTTGTGTCACTTCCTCAGACTCCTTGGGGGCAGAGTCCTTATCTGTTTGCACAGTTTAGGCTGAAAGATTATCCTGCATACCAGCCTACAAAGGTCCATTATTTCATTATTTCGAGTCTGGTTTTCACCATCCCCATCACACCACTTACCTCCAGCAATTCTATCAAGCTAACTTTGATTAAGTTTGCTCTCATTTGGTGGAAATTATATCACTGCCTCTTTCCAAAGCTGTCATATCAAATTCAAAGTTGTGGACGTATTTAGCAAGGTGAGGAGGACACAACCTTAGAGTACAGCAAGCCTTGACACTGAACCTCTCTTGTGTGGTTTCCCCCGGGGTGGTAGCGATGTGGTTCGTTGATAGAGTGTTAAACCACAAAGGAACCACTGAGTTCAACCTCACAGAGGAACCCCAGCACTGCATAACCCTCTAGAGGAGGGGAAGGAAGGATTAGAGATTTAAAGTCATGTTCAGCTATTTGTCAGGTCTACAGCCAACCTGGGAAACAAGACCTAATCTCAGAAAGGAGACAAACAAAAAAGCAAAACATAGCCGGGCGTGGTGGCGCATGCCTTTAATCCCAGCACTCGGGAGGCAGAGGCAGGCGGATTTCTGAGTTCGAGGCCAGCCTGGTCTACAAAGCAAGTTCCAGGACAGCCAGGTCAATCCACTGGAGACCATAGAATTCTACTTTCTGCCCTATTTTAGAATCTGGTGGAGAGCAGGGCGTGCGGGAGGGCGGGAGTTCTGCGGGAGGGCGGGAGTTCTGCAGTACGGCGCCTTCCTGTGCTTCTTTGCTACTGTACTGGACACTGTACAAGTTTGCCAAAGTCTCCTGCAAAGTTTTCAAGGAAGCGCTCCACTCCGGCCCAGTTGTGGGTCAGAGCTGTGCATGCCACCACCACTTTCCTCTAAATTCACTCAGCTCTGGGTACCAGTGTCAGGGCTCCAGAACCGGCCAGGAGAAAGTTCTCCCTTGTCACCCCCCCAAAACGTGACTTATGCTACCCGCTGGCCCCTGAGAATACACTTGGCCTCACTGTAGAACCTGGCAGACTTCTGGCGCCCCATAGATGCTGAAGGAAGGACAAGTTGCTGTAGGGAGGGCAGGGCGTGGGTGGAGGGGCTCGGAGGGGGGCTGTGAGCTCAGAGGGAGGGAGGGAGGAAGGGAGGGAGGACGCTGCCCGGAGGAGGGCGCCCCGAGAACGCCGCCCCGAGGAGGGCCGGGCGCGCGGAGGACGTCACCGCGCAGCTTCCACGGAGCTAGGCGCGGACGACCCAGGCTCCGAACGCGGTCCGCAGCGGCCAGCTCCGGCCCCTCCACCCCGCGCGGCGCCTCACCTGGGGTGTCAGCAGGCGCGGGGTCTCGGCGCCCGGGCCCCGCTGCTGGGCGGCCTGCTGGGCCCCATACTGGAGCCGCCCCGCCGCGGCCGGCAGCGCGCGGGGCGGTGCCTGCGCCCGAGTCACCTGCTCCAGAACCCGCCGCAGCTGCTCGGGGTCCAGCGGAGCCAAGCGCCTGGCGCCGTGGCTCCGGCCGGGAAGAGTCGAGCCACCGCCGCCGACATTCCCGGGCTCCGGTCTCGCGCCCGCCATGGCGGCCTAGCGGGGGGACTCGAACCCGTGTCGCATGTAGAGGCGGGGCGGAAGTGCGTCACTCGGTAGAGGGCGGAACCTACGCGTGCCCGGATGGCCAAAACATCTCTGAGGCTCTGGGACTTGTACTAGATTGCCGCCGCCTCCGCCGTAGCTTCCTTGTTGTTTCGATCCCCAGCTGTCACTTGCTCCGTGCTGATGTCCCGGATCAGATCCTCAGTGGAGGTCTTCGGAGTTCCGGAGTCCCAAGTTTACACTAATCTCTAATCCTAAAATTGAAATGTCTTCCTAGCCGGGCGTGGTGGCGCACGCCTTTAATCCCAGCACTCGGGAGGCAGAGGCAGGCGGATTTCTGAGGCCAGCCTGGTCTACAGAGTGAGTTCCAGGACAGCCAGGGCTACACAGAGAAACCCTGCCTCGAAAAAACAAAAAGAAAAGTCTTCCTAACCCCACTCGAGAAACTTGGAGTTACAGTCTCGCACCACTCACTACTTCTGGTTTTATGGGGTGCCGGGGCTTGAACCATAGCTCAACCAAGTTAAGATTTAAAAGGAGGCTTCTCAAGAGGGAGTCAGTTTAAACATCTGAGCAGACAGTCAGACATACATATTGGTGGCTTTCAAGTTACAAAGGGTTACAGGGTTGCTCGAGGAAACCTTTTCCCCTCTGCAGTAAATGAGTTTAGAGGGCGGCTCAGGGTGACTCTAGAGGGTCCTTTCACGGACTGCGGTCTGGTCAGATAAAACAAAAGATCACCAGGATTGTACAAAGGGTTAAGAATATATATATATATATATATATGTTTTATAATCCATATATATGTCACATATATAAAGTGCAGTCTCTTATGAGGTTCCTAGAAAATTGCAAGTTTATACCTGAGAAAAGAAATAGGTAATATATACATAATTTATTGTTGTCTTAACATTATTATTGGGGGGGTGGGGGCGAGGTGGAGTTCAAGACATGTTTCTCCATGTAGCCCTGCACAAAGTGTCCTCTGTAGACCAGGCTGCCCCTGAGTGCTGGAAATGAAGGTATGTGCCATCACGCCCAGTTTTTAACATTACTATCTTAAGCATTTCTATATAGATGGAATAGTCTCTTTAGGTTGGCAACCTCAGTAATTGTCAATTATGCCAGAGTCCTTGCTTGACGCTCCACTGGCAGGAGGCTTCAGCCTGACTCCAGGGTAATGAGAGCTTTTCCCTTCCTGTGTCTGCTCAGGTTTACCCTGCCTCACAATAGGATTATAAAGTTTGCATTTAATCTCATTTTTGTTTTGTCTTATGTGTATGGGTGTTTTGCCTGGGTCTATGTACACAACTCACTGGTGTCTTCAGAGGCGTGAAGAAAAGGTCTGGGAATCCACTGGAACAGAGAGATTGCTGTGAGCCACCATGTGGTTGCTGGGAATGGAACTCTGGACTTCTGTAAGAGCAGCCAGTGCTTGTAACCACTGACCCATCTCTCCAGCCCCAAAATGTTTGCATATTTGACATTAGTGCTCCATCTGAAGCCTCTTCAAGTATTTCCGGGGTGACCCATCCCACAGCTACCTGGCATCTAGAGTGACCATCTCAAGGGCAGGGATGACATATTACTCATTGGGTGCCCAACACAAGCTCTGGACCAAAATATACACTCAGGGAATGATGGATGGATGGATGGATGGACGGACAGACAGACAGACGCATGGGTGGCCAGATGGATGGGCAGGTAAATAGATGGGCAGATGCATCCATCCACCCATGTGTCTACCCTTCTCACATTTCAGTCTGTCCATCCAGCTCTACTACCTCCACAGCCTCAGCCTAACTTCTCTCTGTACTGTAGTGGTTCTGTTCGTCAGCTCTTCCCTGAGTAGCACAGTAGGACCACTGGTCAACACATCCTCTATAAGCCCCTGTTGGGTAGATGAGGGTCCTAGCAATCTGGAGTCAGTGTGAGATGAGGGAGAGGCATAGGAGAGGGACTGGGGACAGCCTGATGCCAGGGAAGGCTCTGATTATTGCATTTCACCAAAGGATTATCTTTTTATTTTAAACTATGTATGTATGTGCCTGAGTATGTCTGTGCCTGAGTATGTCTGTGCCTGAGTATGTACGTGCCTGAGTATACTATGTGTGTGCAGCGTACGTGAGCAGGAACATCAGATCACCTGTGGTGGTTGTGAGCCACCATGCGTGAGTGCGTGCGTGCGTGCGTGCGTGCATGCATGCATGCATGCTTCGGGAGCTGACCTCAGGTCTGATTATCATCTTTATCATTACTGAAACCCGTTTCCACCCGGCAGTGTCCTGAGTTGCTCCACTGGCATCTCACTAAGGTTGTCCATAGATCTTTGTCTCAGTGGAACGACTGGCTCCAAGTATCTATAACCCGTTCTAGCCAGGAGCTCACATCTGCTGGCCTCAACCTCCAGAGTGCAGGCCTTACAGGTGTGTGTCACCGGGCCCACTTGTTTCTTTACTATTTTCTTTTTGTTGTTTTTGTTTTTGAGACAGGGTTTCTCTGTGTAGCCCTGGCTGTCCTGGAACTCACTCTGTAGACCAGGCTGGCCACGAACTCAGAAATCCGCCTGCCTCATCCTCTCCCGAGTGCTGGGCTTAAAGGAGTGCGCCACCACACCTGGCTACTCTTTTCTATTTTCTTCCTTTTCCTTCCAACTGCAAGTCTAGAATTACCCCCATTTTCCAGAATATTGACTCTGTTTGAACATCCTCTTGACCGTGCTGGAGAGAAAAAAACCTTATTGTTTGAATTGGAGGATGTGTACATTTCAAATTAACAGACAAAAGATGGGTTACCAGAAGACTGGATTAGATCATGAATGCTGAATAATATTTGTAAAGGAACACTGATGGCTGGCGTGGTGCAACAGCTCACCTGATTCCAGTCTGGGGGTCCTTCTGCCTCCAGTGCTGGGGATAAAGACAGTCACCACCACGACTAAATTCAAGATAATTTTAAATTAATTAATTAATTAATTAGTTTATTTATTTATTTTTGTTCTGTTTTGTTTCATTTTGTTTTTGAGACAGGGTTTCTCTGTGTATCCCTGGCTGTCCTGGAACTCACTCTGTAGACAAGGCTGGCCCCAAACTCAGTGATCTGCCTGTCTTTGCATCCTAAGATCTACGATTAAAGACATGCACCACAACTGCCTGGCTCAAAATAATTTTTAAAGCACTTTTTTGTTTTGTTTTGTTTTTCGAGACAGGGTTTCTCTGTGTGTCCTGGAACTCACTCTGTAGACCAGGCTGGCCTCGAACTCAGAAATCCGCCTGCCTCTGCCTCCCAAGTGCTGATATTAAAGGCATGTGCCACCACACCAGGCTTAAGGTTTATTTTTATTTATGTGCATGTGTCTGTGTGAGTGAGTGCCACTCGTGTGCAGGTGCCCATGGAGGGCAGAAGAAGTTATCTGACTCCTGGAACTAATAGTTGAGTTTTACGGTAAGTCTCCAACCCAAGTCTGTCCCAGCAATGAAAACCCAGCTGAATTAATATGAAGACATGCTGTGCGCCTAGATTGGGCAGATCTACCCTGCACTACCATCTTCCACATCTATGAGACCCCTCACGACTTGCGGTTTCTCCAGGCCACGTGCTTCTGCTCCACTTTTCTTCTCCTTCTTCCATCCTTTTTCTCTCCCACACCTCCTTCTTTTCTCTCCCTACTTTCAGCTCCATCTTCCTTTTTTTCTGCCCAACCACGGGCTCCAGCCTTTATTTTACAAATTAAGGTGGGAAGCAGGCATACAGGAAATCACCTTAGTGCTGACTCATTCCTTGTTCACAGCCACTCACCGAGAAGGGAATTAATATCAAATAGAATTAGCCCCAGGTCCACCGCACTAGACCGTCGAGGCTACACCAGAGAGATAGCTGCTTTATTTGCTCTCCCATCAAAAGAGCCAGTCCTGTCACCATCTGCCAGTCCTTTTCCATGTTCACTGATACAGAAAAGTCATGCCAAAAACCACAGTCCAAAGAGCCAGGGCCCAGCTTAGAGGTAGGGGCTCACCCATCACTACTGGGCCCCGCTTCATCCCTAGCTGTGAAAATGAAAAGCAAACAGAAACCGACAATCACCATCTCCTTGCACTGATGTAGCCCGTGCTTAGCAGTCCAAGCTGGAGCCCATGGAAAGCCACAGTTAAAGCAGGGAGAAAAAGGAAAGTGAGCTTGAGATCTAGTCTCAGTGCCCAGCTCCATGCCCTACTGTGTCCCTGGGTCTAACCAAGTACCAGGAACTCACATCCAAGACATGACACCTGCAGGCCCCTATTCTGGGGGCCGGCAGTCCACTTGTTTTAATTTTGTATGTAATAACAACAGTCCCACCCACCAGCATGAAATCCATAGCTCTCACTACAGCGCAAGCACTTATCAAGACCTTAAACTCTATGCACTTGAGCTGCGGTTACCTAATCCAGAGTCCAACCACATTGGAGGAAAGGATAGAGCTGACAGGTGCCGTGGTCCATTCTGTAATCTCAGCTGTCAGCGGTGGAGGCAGAAGAAGAATCCGGAGTCTGGGCTACGGAAAACAAAACACAGCACAAAGGAGCTAAAAAGTGGAGGAGCCTAGAAAGCAGGGGTTTTGTTTGTTTTTTGTTTTCTTGTAAACACCCATGATCAGTCAGAGACTAGGAAATTCCGTGAGAAAGGTGTTCACTGTCCTCTGCCTCCAAACGCAGAACTAAGAGGATGAAGTGTGGAGTCGAAAATCATTGATAGGAGGCAGGAGGCAGGCAGAAGTAAGTGAAGTCTTCTGGACAGGTGGTCAGCGGTGCGGGGGTGGGGGTGGGGCGCCCAGTGCGTGCAGTCTGCTTGCCATAAATACCCGTGGATCGCTTTGTCCTGGCTTGCATTTTCTTTTTTTTCTTTTTTTTTTTTTTT
>LR756406.1:2190872-2308263 GCA_902729485.2 Mus minutoides | reverse complement strand
ACTCTCCCAAAGAGATTCAAATGAATGGAGTTCCTCTTTCCTGTAAATTCTAGCTGTACTGACAGTTAACATCCTTCAGCCCTTCTCACCCTACTGTGGAGCTAGCTGGGTTGCACAGATAGTATGACCTGCCCTACAGCACGGGAAAGACAGGGTTCACTCTTGCACCCCACAGGGTCCACAAAAGCAAATTTTACCTCTGCTTTTCAAGTGTTAATAGGTTCAAATTCCACGGACACAGATTTGATTAAACAAGAATGATTAGAATTTTAATTAGTGCAAATGGATTCCTCTATTTTCCATGGTTTGCCTCTCTCTGTCCTTGACTCTCATGTTTTTTCCTGGGTGGCTGATTATTCCCGTTAATATAACATAAAATGCTCTGGTCCCCCTCCGTAGCCCTGCCTGGGGCTTTCTGGGTAGCTGTGAAGTGAGTGACACAGCAGGGTCCCCTGAGGGAAAGGTGCTTCTCCTGGGTGGATTTAATAGGGCTGCTGCTGCTTTTTCTCCTTGTACCCCTCATTCTTGTTTGATACCCCAGACATCATGGCTGCCAGCAGAGCCAGGGAGAAACAAATGACCTTTTATCTGCCTGCCCCAGCCATGGGTAGGGGATCCAGTTCACTTTGTTGCTGGGTCAGTGGTCTGGAGCCAGCAAGGCGCTGCCTCACTCTAAGTTTGTGTATTTAACTACCTTAAAGTTCACAGTCGACTTTTTTTCTCTCTCTCATGGTGAAAGCCAGCCTGCTCACCTTACGTGTGATGAAATCACCTTGATGTTTATTGTGTCAGGTTTGCCCTCCTCTTGAAGCTGAGCTCCACAGCTGCCCACAGATGGCCTTTGTACACTGATCTCATCTTTAAGAATGTTCTTTTTGAGTTTATCTTCTGTTGGTGCTAAGCACTAAGCCAGGAAATTCCTTAAAGGTCTTGAAATATACATCTTTACATACATTTGAGATAAATTCATACATTGTGAACATTAAACAATATAGAAAAGGGTAAGGAACAACATTAAATTTGCCTTTTATTTCTACATAGATATAAATGTAAAACATTAGGTTTTGCATTCAGTTTCCTCTTGTGCACATGTGTGTATTCTTCTATGCACAGATATGTGTGTTCCTTCTCCTGTGCACATGTGTGTGTGTATGTGCATTGCTATTCTTTTATTTCACTTGGCACCATGTCTGCACATTTTCCTATATTTCTAATTATTAGTTGAAAGTACAGTTAGCAAAATATAATGTTTCATAATATCTCCTTAATATTAGGGGATGATCTTGATATAAGTTTCTAGTTTAGTCTTGCTATTGTGACATGTGACAGTTGTATTTGTCTCTAACTGTTCATCTACAGAGATGTCTCCTGGAGTGGAGAATAGTAAGTACGGAAGTGTAGACTCTTTCCAGAGCCTTCTCCTGCCTGTGCAAGTACTGTGTGGTAACTGGAATGTTCACACAGAAAGGAGTCAGCAGGATGCAGACACTGCTCACACCTCCCTGTCTGGGCACTGCTGCTGGCTGCTGCTCTGTTTCCCCATCAGCTGTGGCATGTCTTATACTGAATACATATATCTGTTGGACATCTTAGCAGATGTCCCACCCTTTTCCAGGGGATACAGCAGCCTCTTCTCCTGATAGACAGAACACCCATACATATAACATAAAATTATTTAAATAGCCAGGCAGTGATGATATAGTCCTTTAATCCCAGTACTGGTGAGATAGGGGCAGGTGGATGTGGATCTCTGACTTTGAGGCCAGCCTGGTCTTCAGAGCAAGTTCTAGGACAGCCAGGGCTACACAGAGAAACCTTGGCACAAACAAACAAACAAAGAAATACCCACCCCCCTCCCCAAATTATTTAAAGCAAAAAGCAACAATAGTCAGAATTTCCAGCAAGGCCTGATGGTGCACATCTTATCTATTTGTTTATTTGTTTGTTTATTTATTTATTTATTTAAATTTTAAAAAATTATTTATTATATATATATGAGTACATTGTAGAAGTCCTCAGACATGCTGGAAGAGAGCATTGAATACCATTACAGATGATTGTGAGCCATCATGTGGTTGCTGGGACTTGAACTCAGGACCTCTGGAAGAACAGTCAGTACTGTAAACTACTGAGCTATCTCTTCAGCCTAGATGGCACACATCTTGAATCTCAGCACTTGGGAGGCAGAAGCAAGCAAATCTCTCTGAGTTTGAGGCTAGCCTGGTCTACATAGTGAGTTCCAGGACTATATAAAAAGACATTGTCTCTGAAAACAAAAAGTAAAAGAAGTTTGAAGAGGATGCAAGCTTGCATGCTACAGTGATAAGCAGGTCTTCTTCAGGGCTGCACCAAGTCAAGGCTGCGTTGTGTGGATGCAGCCTAGGTCTGATGGCCAAGGAGGCTTAGTGCAGGCTTGCTTCTCCGCGGCTATTTCCCACACATGTCCTTGCCATGATGCTGTCCTCCTGGCTTCTTCCTCTGCTTCTCACTCACAGGTGCTTCCTTGAAGCTCTGCCACTGGTAGTAACTTTTCTCCTGCCATATTTGCTCACGCGTAGTTTGGTTTTGTCTTTTGTGGTACAAAAGATGGGACTCAGGGCCTCATATGCGCTAGCTAGGTCAGCACTCTCCACTGAGCCCTTTGCTGTTGTATCCAACCTGACTCTCCCTGTCACCATCCCTAGGCTGGTAGGCTGTGGACACTTGTTTCAGGACAGGCAGCAGTCACTGCAGTCAGGTCCTGCTTGCCATGTCCAGAGCAGTGAATGGGCAGCTGCTGGCAGCTTTGGTCACAGGTGTGGTCCATATAAAGCTTCACACTTGCTGCTAGTCAGGCAAGTCAAGCTACTCTAGAGAGTGCAGGCAGGAAGGGGCGCCATGCAGCAGATCAGAGGCTTACAAACCCTTGCCAGGGATAGTTCAGTGCTGGGAGCAGCAACATCAGGGGCAGCTGCTGGAGGCCTTCAGAAAATTAGGCCAGCGAAAAGCTCAGGAAACTGCTGCAGATGGTCTGGAGGCTCTGTAGGAGCGAGGAGGGTGAATTTCAGAAGACTGCCCAGACACTGACATCTACCCAGGGTCGCAGCAGCCCTCGTCCAGTCCCTCCCACTCCGTCTAGAGCCATTTAGAGGCCTTGCACCTCTGGTCGATGCAATGATGGCATCCTCCTGCCCAGGGAGCTGGCCCAGCCCCGCTCTAGGCTCAGACGAGTTAGGAGAACTGAGCCACTGTGTTGTTGTGAACTTATGCAGAGGAAAAAGTCTGTTATGGGGAAGTAAATATGAAAGATATTCATAAATTAAACTTTATTTTTACCTATAGACTACAAAGCAATTGGCAAGATAGGAGAGGGGACGTTTTCTGAAGTTATGAAGATGCAGAGTCTGAGAGACGGGAATTACTATGCATGCAAACAAATGAAGCAGCACTTTGAAAAAGTCTGTTATGGGGAAGTAAATATGAAAGATATTCATAAATTAAACTTTATTTTTACCTATAGACTACAAAGCAATTGGCAAGATAGGAGAGGGGACGTTTTCTGAAGTTATGAAGATGCAGAGTCTGAGAGACGGGAATTACTATGCATGCAAACAAATGAAGCAGCACTTTGAAAGGTACGTGACTAGGCGCATTCCAGACTGCACAGACGCGAGTGAGTCAGGAAGGCATCTTAATTTTAGTGGGAAGACTGTATGTAGCTACTTACTAGTGTGCAAGGTATAAGCAGATGTCCTTGGACAGCTCAGACTGTGAGCTAACATGCTTAGTTCACTGGGGTTTTCTCTTGTCCAAGTTGGTGGTAATGTCAGTGACTAACACACCCAGAGTGTGTTGGTGGTAATGTCAGTGACTAACACATCCAGAGTGTGTTGTAAAAGTGTGTTATACTATGCTGGGTAGTTTCTCATGGGTGATGCTTCATTTTTATATAATTTTTAAATATTATTTATTTTTATTTTGTGTGTGTGTAAGTATGTTGCCTGAATGTATGTCTGTGTACCATTTGCATGCAATGCTCATAGAGGCCAGAAAAGGATGTCTGGTCCCCTTGGAATTGGCACCAGGGACAGGGTTCTCTGTATAGCTCCAGCTGTCCTGGAACTAACTTTGTAGACCAGGCTGGCCTCGAACTCAGAAATCCGCCTGCCTCTGCCTCTCAAGTGCTGGGATTAAAGGTGTGCGCCACCACCGCTCGGCTTGGTTTGGTTTTGAGACAGGGTCTCACTGTGCAGCCTTGGTTGGCCTTGAATACACTGTGTAGACCAGGCTGGACTGGAACTCAGAGATGTGCCTGCCTCTGCCTCCTGAGTGCTGGGATTAAAGGCATGCGCCACCACTGTCCGGCCTGAGGAACTTTTAATATCAACGTTAAATTATGGCCTTTAGGAGGGACAACAGCGGACCTCTTTCTCAAGCATTTGCACATGGAATTTCCTTTCAAGGCACTTTTCAGGGCCAGCAAAATGGTTCAGCGTGTAAGGTGCTTGCTGCCAAGCCTGAAGACCCAAGTTCAGTTACTGGAACTCACACGGTGGGAGAACAGACCTGATTTCTCCAAGTTGACCTGTGACATAACAGAGGTACATGTACATGTGCTTACACATACATGTGTGTGCATGCGCGTGCGTGTGCACACACACACACACACACACACACACACACATACACATAAACAGTGAATAAAATAACATTAATAAGACTCTTTCCTGATAGATCATGTTCTATAGAATACATTGTGGAAAGGTGTGTTTTCAAAGCATTTATTGTGGTACTTTTGCTGTGGCAGAGGATGTTAATGGGGCAGGAGGTACTTAGCCGGGGACCCATGAGCAGGTGTAAACACATGGATTCTGAACAGACCATGTTGAAAACTGCCATCCAGGCAGTGAATGGCTGCTTCCCTGGGACTCCCGTGTCCTGTGCCTTCTCACCACATCCATATCTCCCTGGGGCTATGCCAGTTGAGCCTGGCTCCAGATTGTGGGGAGCCCGTTGGTAGCACTTTGGATCCTGGGCTGGGCTGGGGAAGGAACCATGGAAGGCAGGCAGTCACAAATACACTTAGACTATAGCAGGCTTCCACTGCTGCTCCATGGGACAGCCACTTACCACGCAGCCTTCCAGCTGGTACCCAGCTCGAAGATGCTGCTAGCTGCGGGACTTAGTCCTGGGTCCTGGGCCTTTTTCTGGGTACCATCTTTCATGGCTCAATAAACTCATTTCAGAGGAAAAGGTAGAACTGTACTAATGTGCTGTTAGATGTAACTTTTCAGGGTAACTAGGCAGCATGCTGAACTTTGCACAAGGGAAAAGTTGGTAGAACAGAACTCAGCCAGCTGACAGGAAGATAGATATCATAGTTTCTTTGGGCATCTCAGCAATGGAAGCTCTGGAACATTGGGTCATTTGGCTAGGTGTGACTTCACCCCCCCCAACCCCCCATGGCTCACCATGTCACAGTCTCTTGAAAACAGTCTTCTGTAGTGGGCAGCAGTGCCCAGCCTCCTGCCTTTGCACTGGTTCTGCTGCACTTTGAGACATGAGCCGTGTCAAGCACAGTGACCTTCATTAGTGTTGACCCACCTGTCCAGAGAACACTGTCACCAGCTAAGTGGGATGCTGGGCACATGCAGACACTCCCTCCTAAGGAGAACGGTGTGTCCCAGAACTCTGAAATGCTGACTCTCAGCTAGTGTGCACCTTATCTAGTTGGCTAGCTCCATACATAGATTAGTAAATTTTATTTATTACCATTAATCAATCTTTTCAACACATTTAATTAGAATTTTATATGGTTCTTTGTTTTTACTATGTAAAAGAAACAACCAAAAAAATCCTTTTATGATACTAGATGACAAAAATTTTAACCCTACTGAAGTGAGCTCCCGCTATCATGGGAATCACATAAATGTTTGTAATGTCAAGTTCCTGCTATAAGGGGAATAGCAGATGCCTATTTCCTACTATCTAGTTTCATCTAAATCTAACCACTGTTATGCATGTTACGGACAGCTTTCTAATGTATACGTATTTTTCAAAATGTTGTTCAGGAGGCCAGGCTGGGGCTTATTATGCTCAGGGGCTCGGAACTGGATTAATGTATTCCTAAGTGAGAAACACCTTGGTGTGAGGTCCGGGATATCTCTCACATGTGTCTCATGACTGGCACATGTTTCATTTCCAGTACTAGGAAAAACAAACAAACAAACAAACAAACAATCCAAACCTTAGCCAGGCGTGGTGGCGCACGCCTTTAATCCCAGCACTCGGGAGGCAGAGGCAGGCGGATTTCTGAGTTTGAGGCCAGCCTGGTCTACAAAGTGAGTTCCAGGACAGCCAGGGCTACACAGAGAAACCCTGTCTCGAAAAACCAAAAACCAAAAAAAAAAAAGAAAAAAAAAATCCAAACCTTGAATTTTGTAAGATAATGAAGATGTATGCCGATTTATATTTAATTTCCATTTCTGAGGGGAAAAATGAACGAGGTTTTACATATTGATCATGGCAAATAAATATGATTTCATAACTCTGATTTTACAGTTGACCTAATTGTAAATTAGTTGTGCATTTTTGCCTACATCGTAGTATTGAGCAAGTGAACAGTCTGCGGGAGATCCAAGCACTGAGGCGCCTGAACCCACACCCCAACATCCTTGCGCTGCACGAAGTGGTTTTGTAAGTATATCTGGGAAGTTACCTGAAGTAGACACCTTGCTACTAAAGATTACACTTCTTTTTGTCATGGTTACTTGCTTTGTAGCCGAGAGAGTGACAGTTACACTTCGTCTTATGTAGATTTTTCTTTGGGCAAATTGTGTCTCATTCCTAAGATGGAAATGCCTTCATCTTTGAGTGCCTGCACTTGGGAAGCCAATGCCCACTGTTCCAGGCTGGGCTCCTGCAGCTCAGTCAGGTCTCCATGAATTGTGAATTATGTGAATTACTTTCTCGTGAAAGCAAAGCCCTTCTGACCGTAACTGATGTGGTTTGATGGCATTTTCCATTCATGTTCATTTTTCATTCATGTTTGTATAAATTTTACTCATCAGTCAAGAAGGCAGAGAGAACATGGCCACAGCCCTGGGCCAACCCTGCTGCTTTTTTTTTTTTTTTTTTAAGATTTATTTATTTAGTATATGTAAGTACACTATAGCTGACTTCAGACACTCCAGAAGAGGGAGTCAGATCTCCTTACAGATGGTTGTGAGCCACCATGTGGTTGCTGGGATTTGAACTCAGGACCTTCAGAAGAGCAGTCGGGTGCTCTTACCTGCTGAGCCATCTTACCAGCTCCTTCTGCTGCTTTTTTTAAAAAACAGGTATTAACACTGTGCTTCTCAACCCTCTGGGCTGGGAAGCCAGGCTGCAGGACCGGCCATTCTGTGGGTTGGTGCAGCTTTGGTACTCTGAGCAAGTGTGCCTAGGTGTAGAAGCCACGCTGCGGCTTTCAGGGAGCCCGGCCTACTATCCAGTTCTTGGAAGGACTAACCTTCCCACTAAGGTGTCAATCACGGGAGAGAGAGCAGAGTTTAAAATCAAAACGACAAGCCTGGTCATAGCTGTGTGGCCTCTTGGCCTGCAGTGTTCTCGGAAGTTAGCTCAGCATTCACTTGTGATATGCACAGCACCAAGGTCTCTGAGCCCAGGACAGACTGCCTAGGCAGAGGGAGCCCAGGAAGACAGACAGAACAGCATGGAGCAGCAGAATGTACTTCCCGTGCCTAGGGTCAAAGTGAAATCGGGAGAAGCTTGTGGCAGTCCAGAGCCTCTGGCCCACTCAGTGTCAGACCTGAACATCACACGAATGAAGACACTTGTCTTTCTTTTTTCCTGTCTTTATTGTAAGTTATCCCAATTACACTACAGTAACACAAGTCATTCAAAACTAAACATGTTGCTGGGTGTGATGGCATCCGCCTTTGATCCCAGCACTTGGGAGGCAGAGGCAGGTAGATCTCTATGAGTTCAAGACTCTGTGAGTTTGAGGCCAGCCTGATGTACATAGTGAGTTCAGGCTAGCCAGAGCTACATAATGGAGAGACCCTGTCTCCAAAAGCATAGCTGATGAGAAAGGGAAGGCACCGCCACTAAGGCGCCCTCGGTTCATTGCCCCACGCTCTTCCCTTGTCTCTGCTGGTAATTAGTGTCCTAGTTTCATGAAATACCCTTTACAAGGTGTTTTTAGAGCTCTTCTTTAGAATTTTTGTTTGTTTGTTTGTTTGTTTGTTTGTTTGTTTGTTTCAAGACAGGGTTTCTCCGTGTAGCACTGGCTGTCCTGGAACTCACTCTGTAGACCAGGCTGGCCTCGAACTCAGAAATCCGCCTACCTCTGCCTCCCGAGTTTAGGATTAAAGGTGTGCGCCACCACGCCCGGCTTTCTTCTTTAGAATTTTAATAGTGCCAGGCTTTCTTCTTTAGAATTTTAATAGTATTTTGGATCAATTTCAGCCTAAATATTGATTTGAACTTAAAACCTATATGTTGTTTTAATAATTTCATGGCCCAAATGGTCTCTTGTGGGAATACCTTATTTACCAGAAATGTGTACAAATGCCTATTAAGAGCTTTGAGTTTTCCGATTAAGACAAGAAAAAGTATTTAAAACCTGCTTTCTTCTGCAGTGACAGAAAATCTGGTTCTCTTGCACTAATATGTGAACTTATGGACATGAATATTTATGAGCTAATACGAGGTAGGTGAGTGTTTTGAAAGGTAATCTGAGATGGTCCTGTAACAAATGTCTGGTTGTCCGTGTCCTGTAGTCACTGCAGTGCAGAGTGGCTGTGGATCTCTAGGGACAGGGACGTGTGCAGTACAAAGCTGCCACCCCTGGGCCCAGAAGGCATTACTCTCACAATGTCTTAGGGGTGACTGCAGCCACAAGCCTTTTAGGAGGCCCCGTGTATTCACTGAGGCAAGCCCTCTGCACAAGGCTGCACTCTGAGGGTACTTCATGTCACTGCTCCCCGCTTCCCTCTGCATTTTCTTCTGTGCATCCAAGAAGGCCAAGCTCTCCCCTGGACTCTCATGGGAAGGATCCTCCCTCTTCCCATTTGGAGCCAGAACCAGCTTATATTTCAGGATGCTCTTCTGTTCTTTCCTCTGAGCACAAAGCACTGTTCAGAAAAGCTCGCTTGCCTGAGATGACCTGTCATGGCCTTGAATGCATGCAGAGGGACTGGAGGGGTCAGGAGGCAGAGCTTTGGCCTTTATTGAGCAGATGTCCCCGAGAGTCTGACTTCTAGGTTCTGTTAGATGTAGTTGATGGAATGCAACTAAGAAAGCAATAGAGGGGGTAGTCTGCTTATAGATTACATGGGACCAGAAGACACACGAAAACTGAACCAAGCAAAACAGCAGCCAGGCCTGGTGGAACACCTGCACTCCAGGCTTGTCGAGAGACTGATGGAGACTGCTGAGACCTAAGGCCAGGGCTAAGTTGCAAGCCTCTGTCTCAAAGTGTTAAATACAAAAGGCCTGAGGATATTAGCTCAGTGGTAGACCGCTTACCTGGCGTGCAAAAGGCCTGCGACCAATCCCTAGTACTGAAAAATTTAAGTAAGAGAATGAAAAAAGTGAGGTGCGCATGCCTAATCCCAGCACTCAGGAGGCAGAGGCGGAGGCGGAGGCAGGTGGATTTCCTTTCTTTTCTTTCTTTTTTTTTTTTTTTTTTTTTGGTTTTTACGAGACAGGTTTTCTCTGTGTAGCCCTGGCTGTCCTGGAACTCACTTTGTAGACCAGGCTAGCCTCAAACTCAGAAATCCGCCTGCCTCTGCCTCCTGAGTGCTGGGATTAAAGGCGTGCGCCACCACGCCCGGCTCCATTTTCTATATATAGAGAAAAATAGACCTGTTGACAACAGAGTCTGAATTTTTTTTAAAAGATTTATTTATTGTTATATCTAAGTACACTGTAGCTGTCTTCATACACACCAAAAGAGGGCATCAGATCTCATTACAGATGGTTGTGAGCCACCATGTGGTTGCTGGGGTTTGAACTCAGGCCCTTTGGAAGAACAGACAGTGCTCTTACCTGCTGAGCCATCTCTCCAGCCCTGGGTCTGATTTTGTAGTTTGAGCCGGTGGCAGACTAATGGGGATCCACTTGCCTTGGCCTCCCAAGTGCTACAGTTAAAAGACTTAAGACACTGTTGTGCCTAGCTCTGCGTGTGTGTGTGTGTGTGTGTGTGTGTGTGTGTGTGTGTGTGTAAGTACTGGTGTTAGTGAACCGAGGGTCTAAGCACACTGGGAATTGAAGCACTGCTGAGCTCCATCTCTGGCTCCACACATTGTAGGTTATCAAATCCCTCAGGCCTGGGAAAGCTAAGAGAATCTTAGTTTTAATTAACTTTTTTTTTTTTTTTGGCTTTTTCTGAGACAGGATTTCTCTTGCTGTCCTGGAACTCACTCTGTAGACCAGGCTGGCCTTGAACTCAGAAATCCACCTGCCTCTGCCTCCCAAGTGCTGGGATTATTAATTAACTTTTAAAATGTGTGTTTTGTAAGAGTGTTTGGCCTGCTTGTATACCTGTATACTGCATGGGAGCCTGATGCAAATGGAAGGCCGAGGAGGTGGCAGAGCCCCTGGAGCTTGAGTTAGGGACAGCTGTGAACAGCCATGTGGGTTCCAACCAAGCCCTGGTCTTCTGCAAGAGCAGCAGTGCCTTTAACCACTAAGCTGGCTGTCATTCCCCTTTATATTTTAAAATGTATTTTATGTATATGTGTGTGTGCCTCAATGAATGTATTTGGCCTGCAGAGCCCAGAAGAGGGTGTTGAGTCCCCTAGAACAACTGCCCAGGGCTGTGCATGAGCAGGAAGTGCTCTCAATGCTGAACCATCTCTCCAGCCCTGATTGTTCTGTACTTCTAGGAATTCATGTGAAACACTATAATAAAAGTGAATGAAGAGTTAATTGTACTTAAGAGATCTTAAAACTAAGTTATTTTCTGTTCTTGTTTTGAGACAGCACTGCTATATAGCTCAGGCTGGCTTGGGACTAACTGTATAGTGTAGGCTGGCCTTGAACTTGTGGCAATCTTGTCTCTACCTCCTGAGCTCTGCAGTTACAACTACCATCTTCTGCTGACTTAAATTATTTTCTGATTTGTTTGTTTGGAGTTGTTGTTTTTGAGACAGGGTTTTATTTAGCTTAGGCTCTCCTCAATTTATTGTGTAGCCCAGGCTAGCCCTGGAATCTGATTTTGTGCCTCTACCTCGTGAGTGCTGGATTACAGGTCTGATATTGACTGTAACTATTTTCTTTCTTTTCTTTTTTTTTTTGTTTGTTTGTTTTTTATTTTCTGCTTTTTCAAAAAGGTTTTCTCTGTATAGCCCAGGCTGTCCTGAAACTTGCTCTGTAGACCAGGCTGGCCTTGAACTCAGAGATCTGCCTGCCTCTGCCTCCAGAGCACTGGGTCTAAAGGTGTGCACCACCAACAACCTGCTATTTTCTACTTACATATCATAACTATCCTTGTTTAGCAGTTTAAAGAAAAAGAATAAATTTATTTACTAAAAATTGTTACACACTTTGAACTAACAATGTTAAATAGGGAGAGAGTGAATGAGCCATGGTAATTTTAACTTAGTGTTAAAACTTAGAGTTGAAACTTAGTGTAAAAACATTCACCTTTCAAACTGAAATCAAGAAAATTTTCTGACACCTTTGAAAAACAGTAGCTGGTGATGCCGGCAGTCGAGTGCTGTGAACTGTGGGTTTGGACTGGAGAGAATCTCTGACCAGAGTTCAGTTCTCAGCACCCACATTGGGCAGCTCACAACTGCCTGTAACTCCAACTCTAGGGTATCCAGTATCCACTCACATGCACAGACCATGCGCACACAAACATAGACGCAAGAGGTTAGCCTGGGCAACAGAGACAGCTCATCTCTAATATATACTGACTCCATGGAGACACAAAGCCTGAGAATGTTGGAGGGTTTCAAATGAGTCCTCATGATTTCAGGAGCAACACAGATCTTAGGGGAGTGTCCTGGAAGGCTCCAGTCAGACGGCGGTACCCTGACAGGTACTCAGTAGTATTCTCACGAGAGTAAAAATGTATGATTTGGGGGCTGGTGAGATGGCTCAGCGGGTAAGAGCACCCGACTGCTCTTCCGAAGGTGATAAGTTCAAATCCCAGCAACCACATGGTGGCTCACAACCATCCAATCTGGCTCCCTCTTCTGGAGTGTCTGAAGACAGCTACAGTGTATTTACGTATAATAAATAAAATAAACCTTTAAAAAAATGTATGATTTGTGTGGCATTAGCTGAAATTGTGCCAGTGTATAAGATTTTAAATAGTGGGCTGGTGAGATGGCTCAGCAGGTGAAGGTACTTACCATCAAACCCAACAACCTGACTCCAAGTCCTGGACCCTGTGATGGACTCAGACTGCACAACCTGAATCCAAGTCCTGGGACCCTGTGATGGACTCTGACTGCACAACCTGAATCCAAGTCCTGGACCCTGTGATGGACTCAGACTGTACAACCTGAATCCAAGTCCTGGGACCCTGTGATGGACTCAGACTGTACAACCTGAATCCAAGTCCTGGACCCTGTGATGGACTCAGACTGCACAACCTGAATCCAAGTCCTGGGACCCTGTGATGGACTCAGACTGTACAACCTGAATCCAAGTCCTGGGACCCTGTGATGGACTCAGACTGTGCCATGCCTGTGCCCTCCCCTAACTTACTAAATAGAGGTTTGAAATTCAGATGGTGTGTTTACACCGTATTTTTTCCTAAAAGTACTTCAGGTTATTTTTCACTGGGGAGCCTAAGTTGTCACTAGTTAATTTTGTTTTGAGAGAGGAAGGAGTCTTTTCTGAGCTAAGGCCTTGTGTGACTCATGCTAGCACGGAGCTCATCCTGATCCTCTGGCTTCTCCTTCTGAATGCTGGGTTCACAGGAGTGTGTGGCTACCGCAGCCGGCTTTCACACACTGTTAAAGTTGAAGGCCTTGTGTTTAGTTTATAAAGGTGTGCGTGTGTGGCATTGGTAAACTTACTGGGCCATTTCCTTGACGGCACAGGGAGAAGACACCCATTATCAGAGAAAAAGATCATGCTCTACATGTATCAGTTGTGCAAATCGCTGGACCACATGCACAGGTAGCTGGGAGGGGGCAGCTCCCCAGCCGGAACGCAGGGACATGGCTCTAGGCGGAGACTCTCGAGCAGGAGGTGCAAGTCATTCTCTTCATTCTGTCTTTAATACTCAATGCAGAAACGGGATATTTCACAGAGATGTAAAACCAGAAAATATACTAGTAAAGGTAAAAACTTCTATATCGAAAAGTTTTATTTTGATATCAAAATTAAGGTAGACTATACAGTTTTAAATGTTTTTTTTTCTAGAAATGTTTAATGTTTTAATTAAAATGTTCTAATTTAATTAAATATATGTTTGTCTGAGTGCGGGTAGGTGCAGAAGTTGAGGTGCCCATAGAAAAGGGTAGACTTGTGAGAGTCTTGGAGCTGGAATTAGGGCTGTGAGCTGCTGTGTGGGTGCTGGGAACTGAACCTGAGTCCTTGGCCAGAGCAACATACACTCTTAAACACTGAGCCATCTCTCCAGACTCCGAGTATAAACTGTGATTCACTGTGCACATCTTCTGTCCCGGTAGCTGGAAATATGGTTTGGGTGTGAGGTTTTTATTATTTATTTATTTATTTAATGTATGTGAATAGTACAGTGTCACTATCTTCAGACACACCAGAAGAGGGCATCAGATCCCATTACAGATGGGTGTGAGCCACAATGTGGTTGCTGGGAATTGAACTCAGGACCTCTGGAAGAGCAGTCAGTGCTCTTAACCACTGAGCCGTCTCTTCAGCCCAGGGTCTGAGTTTTGTGGGCAGGAGTAGAACCCAGGCCCCGTTCATGAGAGGCAGACTTTATGCCCTGGCCTGGGATATCAGGCTTCATTCTCTGCAGTTGTAAAAAGGCTTGCTTCAGCAAATGCTGTCAGCACTATTGATGTCTTTCCTGAAGGATGCAGTATAAGGAGTCAGTTCTGAGCAGACAGATGGCTACTCCCTGCCAGTAGCCATTCTCCTTGCTGATTGTCAGTGTGGGAGAAGAAGAGTTTAAAGGGTTCCAACTTTGAGATTTCTTAAACTTGAGGTCTCTTCTGGAGTCTCCCGTGCTACCCAAGCTTCAAGTGTACACATATGGATTCTCCATTTGACTAAGAAGAGTCCCCTTGAGCCACAAGGCTATAGGAAGCCTTGTGCAGTGAGGCTAGAACGGAACCATCTGTAACCGACGACTTTGCGTGCTGCCGTAGGAGGCCGTCTGTGATTGGTGCTGCACTAAGTCACCTTCCAACCCTGGGGAAGTTTGTAAATGTTTTCTGTTCTTCTGCTAGAGACACGTGGACGTGTTCACCAAGCCTGCACATCGTGTGTTCTGAGTTGCTTAGCTGCTGGGACTTTCCCATAGTTTGTATATTTGAAATGATCTGTGTGGCTGTGGCTCCAGACTTAGACAGGGCCAACCTTCCTCTCTCTCCTTTGCAGCAGGATGTCCTGAAACTAGGGGACTTCGGGTCGTGCCGGAGTGTCTATTCCAAGCAGCCCTACACAGAGTACATCTCTACCCGGTGGTACCGGGCCCCAGAGTGTCTCCTCACCGACGGGTTCTACACATACAAGATGGACCTGTGGAGCGCTGGCTGCGTGTTCTACGAGATTGCCAGGTAGAGCTGGGCCAGCACCAAAGCCTGATGTTCCTCGAACGGTGACGTGGGCAGGTCACATGGTGAGGCTGGGCAAGGCACTTGGTAGCTCCTTCCTTTAAGCTCCAAGGCTACGGTCATTCTGGTTTCTGCTTGGTTTCTACTGCCTGGCTTTCTGTCAGCAGACAGTTAACTAGGATCTCAGCTCACTTCCTGCCAAGTACTCGCCCTTGCTTGCATCACCTGGGCAGCGGTGGTGGCAGCAGCGGCAGCAGGGTTAGAGTTAGGTCCATGGCAGGGTGGGGCCTGATCACACCATGGGGAAGTGAGAGCAAGCAGCCTGCCACAGTTCGAGCATGAGGCTCCTCTGGCCTCATTGGACTTTTCTAGAAAGCCCCATCCCATTCTTCCTCTCACCTTTTGATACCATTCCTGGGAAACCTGAGGGTTTGTTACACTCAGAGGTGAGTGCTGTCCCCCGTAAGCAGGGGAGGGAGGGGAGGAGATGACAGCCATTGCTCAAGGTGGACAGGCGGTGACTCGGGTCACCTATTCCTACCTGCCCTAATGACTGCTGTGGGACACACACTTCAGGCCAATGGTGACTTTACTGAGGCTGTAAATGACAACAGACAATTCTGTCTGTCATGTGCTGAGATTCATGCATTAGTTTGGAAGGATATTAAAAGACGGCCGGGCGTGGTGGCGCACGCCTTTAATCCCAGCACTTAGGAGGCAGAGGCAGGCGGATTTCTGAGTTCGAGGCCAGCCTGGTCTACAAAGTGAGTTCCAGGACAGACAGGGCTATACAGAGAAACCCTGTCTCGAAAAACAAAACAAAACAACCAAAAACCAAAACAAACAAACAAACAAAAGACATACAGGAGTACGTAAGGTTGTAAAGAGTACAGCAGCCAATGTTGTCTGAGCACAGGGCCAGCCAGCCTCAGGCAAGTGAGCGAGCCACTAGGAAACCTGTGCTCTGCAATGTCAATGTCATCTCCCGTCCATAGGGCTGTTCTTCCTTCCTTCCTTTCTTTCTTTCTTTCTTTCTTTCTTTCTTTCTTTCTTTCTTTCTTCCTTTCTTTCTTTCTTTTCTTTTTTTTTTTTTTTTTTTTTTTTTTTTTTTTTTTTTTTTTTTTTTTTTTTTTTTTTTTTTTTTTTTTTTTTTTTTTTTTTTTTTTTTTTTTTTTTTTTTTTTTTTTTTTTTGGTTTTTCGAGACAGGGTTTCTCTGTATAGCCCCTGCTGTCCTGGAACTCACTCTGTAGACCAGGCTGTGCCTCGAACTCAGAAATCCACCTGCTTCTGCCTCCTGAGTGCTGGGATTAAAGGCATGCGCCACCACACCCGGCCCAGGGCTGTTGTTTCTTATTCATCCCCTTTGGTCATGAAGCTAAAGAGTCCTTCAGTAAGAGTTGTAGTGGAAGTTTTTGTTGTGGCCCAGAACATAGATTGGGTTATTCATATAGGTCTAATTTTTGTTTCCAAGACAGGGGTCTGTCTGTCTGTGTAGCTCTGACTGTTCTGGAACAGTCTATTGTCTGTCTGTGTAGCTCTGACTGTTCTGGAACAGTCTATTGACTGTCTGTGTAGCTCTGACTGTTCTGGAACAGTCTATTGACTGTCTGTGTAGCTCTGACTGTTCTGGAACAGTCTATTGACTGTCTGTGTAGCTCTGACTGTTCTGGAACAGTCTATTGACTATCTGTGTAGCTCTGACTGTTCTGGAACAGTCTATTGACTGTCTGTGTAGCTCTGACTGTTCTGGAACAGTCTATTGACTGTCTCCTTAAGAAATATTTAGGGAGCTGGAGATTTGGCTCAGAGGTTAAGAGCACCAGCTGCCCTCCCAAAGGACCTGTGTTCAGTTTCTAGCACCCACATGATGGCTCACAACCATCCACAATTCTAATCCCATGGGGTTTGATGTCCTCTTCAGGGCTTCCCTGAGCACCTGGCAGGCACAGGTATACATAATTACCCATGCACAGCTTAAAAAATAATAAAACATTTAAGTTTAAAACTGTCTTTTAAAAAAGAAAGAAAAGAAAAACTCGGGGCCATGGGGAAACTCCAGGCAACAATAAATAATCCAGGCCAGAGGCCTGCTGCGGGTATCAGCCGTCTTTCTATGAACTGAGCCTCCCATGAGGGCGGCCTGCCTGTTAGGCAGCCCATCCTGGCCTCACTGCAGCATTCCTGTGCCCTTGTAGCCTGCAGCCCCTCTTTCCTGGTGTCAATGAACTGGACCAGATCTCAAAAATCCATGACGTCATCGGCACACCTTGTCAGAAGACCCTCACTAAGTTCAAACAGTGAGTGTCACGTGTCCTGGGAGGCCGGGGTGACTCACTGTCTCGGGCCCAGCCTTTCTACAGCGGGGCCAGGGCTAGGATGGAGACACTGTTTCCATGATCCCCATGATCCCCATGGCATTTTCTGGGCCGCTCACCCACTTGGGCTTCTGTGAAAGGGGAGCCAACTATCTCTTTGTGGGGGGCTGAGAGAGGTGCCCTCATCCTTGAGTCACCAAAGCTGCTGTAGCCTCTCAGAAGGCCTGCTGTTGGGTTTTGTCCTCAGAGTATTTTTTTTTTAAGATTTATTTTATTTATTATATGTAAGTACACTGTAGCTGTCTTCAGACACTCCAGAAGAGGGCGCCAGATCTCGTTACGGATGGTTGTGAGCCACCATGTGGATGCTGGGATTTGAACTTATCACCTTCGGAAGAGCAGTCGGGTGCTCTTACCCGCTGAGCCATCTCACCAGCCCCTGTCCTCAGAGTATTAATGTGGGACTTCGGTCTGTTTGAGTCAGAACTGTGGCTTGGGTCAGAAAGGCTGTCTGTGGTAACTTCCTGGGCTGCCAGTCAGCAGTCAGGGTGACAGTGACATCCAGCCCATGCGGCCCTGGCCCTATCGCAGTTTTGTTTTGATGATAGATGAAGCAGAGGTCTGCAGGGAGCGGGGGACTTGGTGGGTGAGATCTCCCAGAAGCCTCTGGTGTAAGGAAGGTCAGCAGAGCAGCCACTGCCTTGTTTTCTCCTCTCCACCTTTACTTCTAGTCACACAGGAAGGTGAGGTTCCTGCTTTCACAGGCAAGGAAGGCTTTGTACACTTACAGCATACACATCCCTGCTCACTAGGGTTTTTGGAGTAGTTTTAGTATACTCCAAAATTGAACAGGAACTGCAGAACTCCATCCACTCCATGCTCAGCTTCCCTGCTGGCTCAGAGGACCTGTGCTGATGACGGGCATTGTGGGATCCTGTCTTGGAGTTCAGGGATGGCATGCGCTCTTATCCCTTGCCCGCTTTTTAAAGCCTACGTTGCCTCAGACTCTATGTAGCCTAGGCTGGCCTTGCATACCTGATTCTTACGTCTATATCACAAGTGATTATAGGCTTGTACAACCACACCCAGGTGACTTCCTCCCTTTTGGGGTTGTGAACTCTTACCTTCAGTGTGGGTCTCTTAGAGTTAGGGGGGTGACCACCAGTACTCTAAATGGCATGATCATTTATTATCATTGGGCTTTCAATACAGGTCGAGAGCTATGAGTTTTGATTTTCCTTTTAAAAAGGGATCAGGAATACCTCTACTGACAACCAATCTGTCCCCGCAATGCCTCTCCCTCCTGCATGCAATGGTGGCTTATGACCCTGACGAACGAATCGCGGCTCACCAAGCCCTTCAGCACCCCTATTTCCAGGTGCAGAGGTAGGATTGCTAGATTCCTGGTGGGAGCGGGAAGTTGGGGCTTATGAGACCCATGGGATAAGGAAGTGGCCTGGGAACCTCTGTCCTGACAGTGATCATTGCCTTTGGGGACCTTCTCAAATGAGGCAGTGAGCATCTTCCTGCCTGGGGGTAAAGGCTCAATGGCAGGTCTCTAGTAGGTAAGCGCCCCATGGTGGCACACAAGTGCTTGATGGGAGGCGCTTTCCAAGGACCTCCAACTGCACACATGGATACACTCCTGACTTAGACTGTTTGGTCCTAGGAAGGCACATAAAATAGTGCATGCTCAGATACCTCTGCTCCCAGCCCAGACAATGTGCGATGCTTGCAGGAAGGGAAGAGAAAGCTCCTTCTGCCTCATATGGAAAGCAACACGAATGGCTACTTGATTGGCAGATTGTAGATGGAGGAAACAGCTCTGGAGCCATTAGTAGAGGTGGCCATGTTCTTTTCCTCCCCTGCAGGGCAGCTGAGACACAGACCCTGGCCAAGCACAGAAGAGCTTTCTGCCCCAAGTACTCCATTGTGCCAGAATCATCCAGTCACAACTGGTCATTCTCAAAGGAAGGCAGAAAACAGGTGTGAGCAGAAATGAGTGAGCTGGGTGGCAACTGGAAGCCTTCAGGTACTTGTGTCTGAGAAGGCCATCACAAGGCTGTGGAGAGTGGTGTCACACTTGTTCCAGAGGGCATCGTGTCAGCTGAGGCCTGAACACCGTGCTACTTTGGTCTCGGCTTAGGAATGTTCTGATTGCCCTATGGGACCTGGATCTAACTACCCAGGTCCCTTTTTGCCTTGCTAGCTATAGACCCATGGCTGCCATTACATGTGAGCAAGCCCAGAGAGGGGACCCTTTCATGATATCTGACCTGATGACCCTGTGCAGGTACATTTTGTGGTTACACCTGCCTGTATCTTGAGAACGAGCCTGTCAGAGTGTACTGAGAAGCCACAGTAGCCGCTAGCCATAGTTGGTGAACACGGAAGGCAAGGGAGCACAGCAGAGCCAGCAGGGACACGACAGCCTCTTGCATCCTGACATGTGGTACCCGTTAGCTTAGTTCTGCCAGCGTACAGCTTTGGGCTAGCACCCAAACTCTGCCTGAACATTGTTCTTTTTTTTTAAGCCACCTACCAGTCCCTTGCTCCTCCCACCTTTATGACCCAGTGGACGCATTGCTGCCAGTGTGAGCAAGAGGCAGGTGCCCTTGTGTAGGACCATCTCCCACTCTGCTCCAGGCTTGCCCTCGGCCCCCGTTACCACAGGTGGCCTCCAGACTGCTCTCACAGCCATACCACCCTCTGCCTCCAACTTGTCTGCTGGTCCCCTCCATGGTGCCCTACTGCCAAAGTGCAGTGGCGTCCACGGTGGGCCTGTCGACTAGCTGTGGTATGCGCCACACCTTCGATGAGGGCACCTAAGGTGGCAGAGCCTCGTTCCAGGGAGCTGCACACCAACTATGTGTTCCACGTTCTCTTCATATGCTAGCAATGTGGAGGAATTTTTTCTATACTTAAAAATGTAGAAACTATTGGGCATGATGGGACATGCCTTTAATCCCAGCACTCAGGAGGCAGAAGCAGCGAGATCATGGTCTACATGGCGAGTTTCAAGCCAGCCACGACTACATAGTAAGACCTTATCTCAAACACAAACAAATGCAGAAACCATTTTTACCCTGAAGCTTAACAAAAAGCCTGCTGAGGAAAACAGGCTGGAAAGCCCAGTCAGAGCTGCGATGGCTGACGGCCCTGTGGTATGCCTTTAGCCTGCACTCCCCATGGCCGCACTGTGAGTTGGCCGGAGCTCAGCTGTAAAGATCCATTGAGGCCAGTGCTTGGTAAGGTCTGTACCATACAAGAGGCTTCATGGGCGGCCTGCTTTTGTTTGTGGGTTGTGGGTAGGCTGCCACCACATTCAGGGGTGTCTGTGCACCAGAGTCTCACCCAAGTTTGATCAGGCAAAAGAGCTTCCTTTGCTTGACCTGATTCCTGATGGGCAACTGATCAGTTTCTGTTTCAAGAAACAGTCCCTGCGGCAAGAGGAGGGCCATGCCAGACCACAGGGTCCCACCAGCTTGATGGAACTTCCCAAACTGAGGCTGTCAGGAATGACCAAACTGTCATCATGTTCCAGCCCTGCACTGCAGTCAGTGCTGGGCACTGGAGCAAATGGAAAAGTCCCTGTGCTGAGACCCCTGAAGTGCGCTGTTGTAAACAAGAAGGTAGGACGTCTCTAGCTTCTCTGTGGGGCTGCTCTCAGGCCTGGCCTTGGTCGCCACTCAGTGTCTGTGGTTCTTTTTCACCAGACAGACACGCAGAAGGACATCAAACCTCACCTGAAACACTACCACCTGCCCACGATCAACAGGAAAGGGGGCGAATACTGAACAGCCCACCACCCAGTCGTCCTCTTGGAGAGCAAGGGCTGGCACCATGGCAGGCGTAGGCCTCTGCGGCTGAGAGTGGATGGGCCAGAGGCTGCCCCATGTGCTGGTGCTCCTCGCACTGCGTGGTGGGCCCAGGACATGCTGCCTTGTAGCCTGTCTCTCTCCACAACCTGGAGCCTCGTGTGTTTGCAGCTCCAAAGCAGCTGCACTGAATGTTTCAGTTTAATATATTTGTAAAACTACCTCATGCAAGGATTTGTTTCATTTCTTAATGTAAGGATCTGAGGTGACTTTATATGGAAGAACAGATAAGATGGGGCATGGTAGCTCACACCTGTAACTCTAGCACTGGGAGGCAAAAGAGGAAGAGCCCTGGGCTACACAGTGAGTATCCCTGCCTCAAAAAGACAAAAGATAGACCAAAATTGGCGATGAGTAATGTAGGCTTAGTTGAGAGGCAGTTGTGCATGTTGTACCTCAGGGTTTCCTGACAGGACTGGCAGGTATTGTGGCTGTGATACCTCCTAGGAATGCTGTTGGGGACAGAATCCCACTGAATAAGGCACTGTCACAGTGTCTCATCCAAAAATTCTCCACGTGTTCTTGTGTTCGCTTTCCTGAGCTGTAGATGGGTGGGCTGATCTCTGAGTTCCAGCTTCAAGTGGTGGCCAATGCCTAGGCTCCTTTAGAGATGTCCACCCAGTTAACTGGATTGCCAGTGTTGCTTGGAAATGGTAGGAAAGTTGGGGCACCTTGTGCCCTGGAAAAAGACACGGGGCTAGGGAGACAGTGTGCAGGTTAAGGTACTTGCTGCGGCAGCGGACCTGAGTCAGGCTCCAGGAGTCGGTGGAACATCCCTGTAACCCCATCTTGGAGAAGGGAACAGTACAGAATGGGAAAAGGAGGGTCTCTGAGGCTTTCTGGCCCCTAAAGCGTGCTGAACCAAAACCCAGCAAGCTCCAGGTTCAGTGAGAGGAGTCTATCCCATGGGAATCAATGACTCAGAAAACAGTAAATGGTACACTAGGTATCCTCCTCGGGCTCCCGCACATGCACATGGGTGCACACTAGCACACAGTGTGTGTCCCCCCAACCCCCCCTGCCTGTTTTACTACCCGGAAGGGATGGAAACACTATAAAAACAGCACTGAGTGGACTCAGGGCAAAAGCAGCCATCAGACAGCTGGACTTGAGCACAAGATCCCCCCTAAGCTCCTTATGGTTTGTTTTTGCTTTTGCCGTGTGGAATCCAGGGCCCCATGCGCTCTGGGTAAGCAGTCTTAGCAGTAGCCTAGCCTCTGCTCAGCCTTGGGGAACAAAGGAATTGAGTATGCTTTTTTTCTTTTCTAAATTTAACTATTTAAAAAGCAAAACTTAACAAGGAAGTGTTGAATCTCAAATCTCTGATCCCCTTCCTTAAGGACTCTACTGACCCAAGCTTCAGGTCACCAGGCAGGTGGGTTGCGGCAGTGACATCACAGGACAATGTGGGGACATCAGAGGGCAGTATTGGCATGGAACATTGTTGGTATGGGTATCCAGCACAGGCAGGTTCGAGAATGGAGATGAGGCTTAGAATGGGTAGAGCCAGGGCCTGGTGGGTCTCTTCTGCATTCATGTGACAGTCTCGCGTACCCTGGCATGGAGGAGAGTGTCTGCAGAGAAGGGCTGTCCTGCCTTTGCTGTTGGTTTAGGAATCTCAGTCCAGTAGCATTAACCAGGCTCATAGGCAGGCCAGCACAGAAAGGGCCCAACAATGAGAGCCAGCAGAGTGGGCCTGACAGAACAGCCCAGAGGACCTGCGTGGCTGGCAAGCTGGGCTGAGCCTGGGGACAGGGTTAGGGTAGCTGCTTCTGATAAGGCTGCAGCAAGGACCTGAGAGGAAACCAAAGCTCTCGGCTTTCTCAGCCTTCTGTGTGCCTGGCACACCTGCCCAGCACAGCAACTTCTGTGAATCGTCACCATAGCATTCTGAATGGAAAGGCCAACAAGTCTCACCATTCTTTGACTTGTATCTAACATGACACTAGGGTGCAGTGTTCCCTCGACCTCAGATCTCAGAGTGGCATCTGTCATCTCTTACAGTACCAGTAAGAGCTGACTATCACTTCGTATGGGTCCAGGACCTGCTGTATGCTGGGTGTACCTGGTGTTAGGGCAGCTATAGAACCATATGGAGGCATCTTAGACCTCGGGGCTAGGGACTAATCTTAGAAACAGCCAGAAAATTGTTACAGGCACAGAGTCATCTAAGGTAAGCTGGGACACATGGGGTCAAATGCAGACTGTGGCAAAGGCAGGGACCAAGGCCCTGAGTGGTGGTCAGCAAGCGCCGTGGGGTACAACTGGGCATCTCGTCAAATGGGGCTCAAGTTTTCCATAAGCACTTGCTGCCCTGGTGTCCGCCTGGTGTCCTCCTGTCACTTCCTACAGATGGGGGCATCTAGGACAGAGCTACTCTGGGAGGTCCCAGGCTCCGTGCTGCAGGCTTGGGTTTCGAGGGCAGTTCCTTTTTTTTTTTTTTGGTTTTTTGAGACAGGGTTTCTCTGTGTAGCCCTGGCTGTCCTGGAACTCACTTTGTAGACCAGGCTGGCCTCGAACTCAGAAATCCGCCTGCCTCTGCCTCCCGAGTGCTGGGATTAAAGGCGTGCACCACCACTCACTTTCTTGTGGGTGTTTTGGACTCAAAGGGTTGAGTTTCTCTGATCAGTGTTCCAAGATGACAGGAACTCCAAACTGTAAAATGTGCCATCACTTTCCTCTAATATGATGTGAGCATTTGACTTATAAATTGTATTTCTTACATAGTGAGCAGGCTCAATGCCACCAACCCACATGACCTACCTTGATCACCAGAACCTGCATGGTAGAAGGAAAGAGCTCCCTTGAGTGTCCCCTAACTCCCGTATGCATACACCGACGAGTCTTTAACGAGGCATGGTGAGGTGGTATATGCCTGAAATCCATGCAGGAGACTTGGAAGGCTGAGGGAGCATGACTGCTTCCATTTTGAAGTAATCTAAGCTACACTGTGAGTTCCAGGCTAGCCAAGGCCTGTCAAAACAATACAACAGAACAAACAGGAAAGAAGAAAGTGAGTCTCAGTGTCCTATGTTGCACCATTCCGAGGCTGAGGCAAGGCATCAGCAGAAGGAAGCCGCTTCCCCAGCCTGGGAGCCAGGAACCTCCGGTGAATGAAGACAGACTTGGGCTTTGCACTGTGAACTGTGCAGTAGCATCATCGTGTGGCAGCCAGAGCTGCTAAGACTTCAGCCAGCCCAGCAAGAGCCCCACACGCTTTCCTTCCCGTCCCAGTTTAATGGGCTCATTGGGAGAAATGTTTTCATACCTTGTGGCTTACTCTCACCCACAAAAAGCCTTCAAGGGCCCAGCTGTGAATGATTCTTTTTGTTTTGTTTTGTTTTTTGCCCCCCCCCCCAGGGTGTATGATTCTTTAACAGCTGCGGAAGGCCCTCCTGCTTGGAAACCCGGGGGATTTGTCTCTGTCTGTCACCTGCAGCAGCTCCAGGTGAGCGAGGAATTCAACCAGAGCAGGCAGACACACGCCAGCAGATACCAACCCTCTGAGCTAACTCAGTGCTGAGGCAGGAGGCTGTGGAAAAGCACAGGATGTGGTTTCAGCTTTCAAGGACAGCAGGGGGACTCTAAGCCATGAGAAAAAGGCCATGTGCCTACACCAAAGTCCCTCTGCCTGGGCAGCCCCACAGTGTGTGGACTTGGCCCAGGGCCAAGAATTCTCCAACAAGCAGTGTTTTTTTAACAGTCAGACTGACAGGAGGATCAAGGAATGTGATACACAAAGAATGAAGTACTTCAATACCAACCAAGGAATGAGGCCAAAACAAAAAGAACTATACAATTTAACTTTAAAAAAGGATAAACAAACAGTATATTCAAGATAATTTTAATATTAATGTTTTTGTGAATTAGAAATATCACTCTTAAATGATGAAAATTACTAGTGGGAGTGACTATTTTCCCCCATTTCAGAATTACATTATTTACACATATAATACAGACTTGATTGCATCGGAAACAACAGTACTAAAATAAATGTTAACAGATAAAAAGGGTATCTCCTCTCGTATTGTGAGGCTGGGAGCCCATTACCCCCATAGTCAAAGTCATTTCTATTAGCATTAAACTATCTTAAGTGCAAACAATGTTTTAAGTCTATGATTGCAGCATCAGTCTGTCTGCAGCACATGTTTAAGTCGGAGATGACAGCTGTCTCCATGAGTGCATCCCAGGCTGTCTAATGACCACCTAAAGTATAAAACACATCAGTGCAAAACCAGAGCCAAGTGCTATTTAGAACAGCTCGATTTAAGGTTTCTGTTCAAGAAACATTTTACTTTACACTATGTATATATGTATATATGTAAATATATATATATAATATGCATATATTATATATATATATGGATTTAGTTACATTGAGTTTTAGAGTAAAAAGCAAGAAAACTCCATTTCTCAGTTTTACTGCAGCCCCAACAGACTGACTTAAAAATGGAAACAACTCTTTGGGCTTAGCAGCTCCACAGCCCTGCAGGCCACTGCCGCCTGCCTGTGGCTCCAGCGTAGCTCATGGCTCCGTTGTCGTCTGTCACTCCCTCAGTCCACACGTGTCCGGGGAGCCTGGGAGCAGCAGTGCACCTGCTACACTACAGTCCCACCTGGAGAAGTGGCCTGGTTTGGGGATGACAACAAGCCCTGTGAACAAAGCAGTTTCCATTATTCCAGCAAGACACAGGGCAGCGCAGAGAGCCCTGGAGCTCACCCTTGCCAACCAGCATCCTTTCCAAGGGCTGGAGCCAGGCTTTTAACACACTCCCTGTTCACCTAGCTAATTCTCGAGCATTGTACTGTGCCTGGATGAGATTTTTGCCTCAACAGCAGCTAGAAGGAAGGTGGAGGTATTTATTGGAGACTATCAGAGCCTTTGGGAGAGGCTGTGGCTCAGACAATATAGCTGAGGACAGGGTCAGAGCAGGCCCTCAGAGCCAGGTAGTCCTCCATGGACAGTCTAGTGGAACTTTTAGAAAGGCATCTCCTCCTGGGGTGCACAGACAAGATTTAGTTTGGCCAGTAGATAGGCGCTGCAGGTGCAGAAAAGGAGACCAGGCCCTGGTGGTGATTCCTGCAGCTAGGATGGGTAATGGGAGGAGGAGCTACCCATGCTGGCTAGCACAGCACCTAAGCACCCTCAGAGCCAAGGGCACTCACTCATTCCTGGGCTGTGTGCACTCAGTCACATCAGAGCCTGCTGGTCAGTTCTGAGGAATGTGACGGTTATAGCAGCAGAGCATTAGAACTACAAGCTGGGCTCCATGGAATGAATCCAACATCTTTTAGCTGTCCTGAAGAATTATTTACTTGTTGAGTATTATTTACAAGTGACAACATTTAATGCTAAGTAAGCCCTGCTACATTTTCATAGACTTTAGCGCAGAAAGGAGGGCTGACAGTTGTGAATGGGTCATCAGCTTCCTCCCAAGCTGTGCTGGGAGGGTGGTAGAGAAGAGCTGGTCCACTGCAAGCCATTTGGTCTGTACTTTCTCACCTCAGGTTGGAATCTATTTATTGGTCTAGACAAAACCAAGAGGCAAGAGGAGATGGAATGCAACAGGGGCCCCTGCTCTGCATCTGTAGGAGCTCTTATCCTCAGACCCTGTCCGGATAATGCATGGGAGGGCCACACCCCTCACAGCCCCTGCAAAGCCACCATGCTAGGGAGGGAGGGAGGGAGGGCTGGTGCTCACAGCACAGGTTCCAGCAGCTCTGGCCCACCCAGCCCCAGGTTGAGGACAGCACACATGCAGCAGCCACTTGAGTATGTAACCAACCTCCTGTGCCCAGGCAGCACTGCAAACACAGATAGCCTGCCCTGTCACTGTGGGTGTTGCCTCTGACCATAGCCAGACAATGGAAGAGTGCTACCAGCCAACTGGGACATGCACAATCTTTTTTTTTTTTTTCATCCCCCCCCCCCCCCCCCCCCGACATGCACAATCTTTAAATGATAATTAATGACTTAAAATCCAGGTGAAATAAATTTTAACTGAATACATCCTAACTTCTTATAGTATATAATCAAAATAAAAATGGATTTTTTAAAAAGGCAAGTTATGTATAAAAGCCTTTGAAGTACATACACTGCTTGCAGCACAGCACATTTCAGTTTGGACAGGCCCCACCGCTGGTATTCAGTGGCCAAGTAGCCCATAACTGCCATGGGAATCAACAGGAGTCTGACAGCCCCTGCCTTCCCCCACTAAATGTGCTACCAGGTGGTCTCTGCAACCCTGTTCCTTGCGATTCTAGGGCCCAGTGACAGTGGGACACACTGTGTTCACTTAGTCTGTCCTAAGTCACCTCAGCCAGAGTCAGGACATGCTCAAGGCCCTAATTGTCTGAGGTGCTGGTCAGGAGCCAAGGAGAGCATAAGTCTCCTCAATCAACAGATGACATCTACCTTCCTTCAACTTCTAAATTCCCACTCATATGTCAGGAATTTGAGTTCTGGTCAATGGGGGCTCACTTCTGTAATGTTAACCCTGGCCATGGAGCAGGGGTGTAGGACCTGGGACCCTCCACCATAAAGAGGAACAAACAAGTGTGAAGCTAGCACAGGCCAGAAACTAAAAGAACGTGTGGAGCCGGGAAGGGTCTCAGCAGGGTCAGGTGACAACTGCCCAGCTTGGTTGTCAAACATTAGAGCAGTAACCACAACACTTGTTTACTTCTTACGTTCATGCAGCTTTGCAGAATGAACTGGAGGCCTGGGACATGGGGGTGACATTCAAAAGAAAATGTGAGACTGGGTGTGGTGGTCCAGGCTTATAATCCCAGCACTGGGGAGGGGGAGGAGGAGGAGGAGGAAGAGGAGGAGGAGGAGGAAGAGGAGGAGGAGGAGTCGTCTCCAGTGTCAGAGCTGCAGTGAGGGCACAGTGGTTAAGAGCACTGACTGCCTTTCAGAGTTCAATTCCCAGCTACCATATCGTGGCTCACAAGAATGGGATCCGATGTCCTCTTCTGGTGTGTCTGAAGACAGTGACAGTGAACTGACATTTATTTATATAAAAGAGTCCTAGGTCATCTTCAGCCATGTAGGAAACCTGAGGCAGTCAGGGCTGTAGGAGACCCTCTGTGAGACCCCAACCCCCAAAGACAGACAGTGTCAAATACACCTCTTCCGGGGACCCATTAGTGTAAGACAGTCTGGAGGGTGGAAGGGGCAGAAGAACCGCTCTTGTCTGAGGCATGGAGGCTCCACAGACCCTCCTCTGTCCGCCCTCATGGTGGTGGTGTCTGAGGCATGGAGGCTCCACAGCCCTCCTCTGTCCGCCCTCATGGTGGTGGTGTCTGAGGCATGGAGGCTCCACAGCCCTCCTCTGTCCGCCCTCATGGTGGTGGTGTCTGAGGCATGGAGGCTCCACAGCCCTCCTCTGTCCGCCCTCATGGTGGTGGTGTTTTACTTCATAGTCCCGAGCTCAGAGACCAGCACACAGGAAGATGTGTGTGCCTGGGATGCAGCAGAGCCAGCACAGCACCCACAAGGGCTCACAAAAGCAAGCAAAAGGTCTCTGCAACAGCGACAACTCCTAACCTAATGGTTACCAAGCTCTTCTGGTTTCACCAAAGCTGCCTAAACTGCTGGAGATTTCAGTTCAAAATTACACAACAAAATACTCTAGGTCTTGGTTGTGGGTTGGATTCTAATTTACAATAAATACAAAGCCAATAGAATTAAGCCTATTCCACTAGGATATACAAGAAAAACAAAGACTTATAAACCACTACAACCAAAGAACATGTCCATTTTCCTTCCCTGGCGGACACTGCGGACACGGGTCATAACTGACCAGACACTAGACTAGACTATGCAGGGTAGAGCTAAGACAGGTCCTGTGGTTCTGTTAGGCCCACATGGGCCTCCAGCTCTGGCTGTGGGAAAGCTGCCCTTTCCCTATCTGACCTCAGCAACTTTTGGCCATAAACATCTGACAGTTTCTCAAGGAAACAGTGTAGGACAAGGTATGGAAGTTGGGGCTGAGTGCCCCAACTCTCACCCACCTAGTTGTTCAAAGCTATTTATCACTCAGCTCAAAAAAAAAAAAAAAAAAAAAAAACCAAAAAACCAAAACAAACAACAAAAACAACAACAACAACAACAAAAACCAAAAACCCACAAATCAGCCAGGCAGACTGCCCCTGAGAGCTTAGGAAAAGTGACCAGTGGATTCTATAGTGTCTCAGCTTGGAGGGACAGCTGGCCCTGAGACCCTGTATGCCAGTAACTGTTCTCAGGTGGAGGCCAGGACTGAAGTAATTAAGCAATTCATGCCTCTTCAGATGGGGCACAATGAGTACCATCCCAAGCGACAACACCTGCACACACTCTTAGCCCCTTGCTGAGTCCCTTTATCTGTCTGAGCTTACGAATCCATTAATTTATTATATACACTCCAAAATGCCAGAGAGAAACTGGACAGAAAGCCACGGTTCTGTGTAAGGTCCATGGAAGAGGCTGGCGTGCCCAGACTCAGTGAGATGGTTTAGGAAGCTTACAGTGTCTGTGTCCATCCCTGCCTCACAGTCCAATGGCCTGGGACTCTGGCTCCTGCTGGCTTCTGGGTCTTGTCCCTTGACCAGCCTTCCTACCACTGACAGGCACTGAGAGCACACAGGGGCTATACAACCTGGTCTCTGATGAGAAAAGGGTTCACAGTCACTCTTTACAGCCGTCCAGGGAAAGACAGAGAAAAGAAAAGGTTCAAGCAGCGGAAGGCTCTTCAGAGGCTGTGCACTTAGAAAAATGTTTGCCAGCTAAGGCCCTCATCCTGGGACCTGCTGGGCCCCTCGAGTCTGCCATGGAGGAAAAGAGGGTCCGAAATCCTCCAAAGCTCATCCTTCCAAGGAGCTGCCCAGAGCCTTCCCTAAAGAGAGGGGCTGGTTTCAGAGGCTGCAGACTCACTAGCTGGAATGGACCACCACTGTCCACAGGTAGCCAGCCCTACACGGAGGGTCAAGGATGGTGTCACTTCTTCTCCCACACACTTCTGGGTTTTTTTTTTCTTTTTTTTAAAATCACATTATTTTCTTTAAACAAAATTGAAAATGCTATTAACCTGTCTTAGGATTTTAAAGCTATAGTGCTGAGAAAAAGCTGTGCTGCCCCTGTGGTGGGATATTGGGAGGTTACTCACAGCCAACCCAACCTGCACCCACTGAGTCAGGCAGTAAGGAAACCCTAGAATTCTGTGAGGGCTGAGAGGCAGAGCATAGGACTTGGCAGGCCACCGGCCTGGAAGAGCAGGCCACCGGCCTGGAAGACAGGCAGCTAAGCAAAAGCCCAGTGTCTCGGGAACTAAGAGCCGACAGCTATGTGGGGCAGCATGGGCCGGCTCCCCTCACCTTGTTGCCTGGGCAGGGACCTGTCCTTAGAGCAGGACGACAGGTATGGCTGATGCTCCTGTGCAGTCACCTACTGCTCCTGCTGTCCTGGGCTCTAGGTGACCACAGCATCCAGGCCCCAGCACAGAAGCCCAGCACAGGTGAGGTGGGAAGTTGGCTGAGAGAGGGAAGAGCTCCTACAGAGGCCCACTGTGCCCTTGGCTCACTAGGCTGGCTAGGTGGCTGCAGAGCCAACTGGTCGACCAGCTAACTTCATAGAGTTCTCATTAGCATTACATTGGACCCTTTTCACACTCAGAGAATCCCAGTGCCTCTCTGAGAGAGCAGCTCACGCAGCAGAATCTGGGCTGCTGAGTCAGCACTTCATCTAGAAGCTGAGACAATCGTCCACACAAGAGTCTTCCATGGTTGTCTTATAAACATTAACAAGGCTCTTAATTTTACAGCATTTAACAGCTTCTCTCTTTTGGCTCACTGAGATTCCTTTTTATGAAGCTTAGATGTGAAAATGACTTAAAATTTATCTACATTTACAATGCATTTACATGTTTATTCAATGTCAATATACAGAGGACAGCCTCCAGTACTTCAGAAGTCAAGTATATGGTAAGTCTTTTGCTGTGACAGGGACAAGGGAACAGCTAAAAGACAAAGCAGTGAAACAGAACATGGTTCTCAGAAATGAATAACAATACTGATATTCAAGCTTCGTTAGTTATTGCAACATTAGGAGCTCGGTTTCCTGGTAGTTCACAGCAGGAGGGCTCTTCATGAAATTTATTCAAGTTGTGAAGAGATCAGATGAAAATGTAAGAAAGGAATACATGTTTTACCTTGACTTTCACCAAAAATAAATACAACTTTACACAATGTCACCTAATAACAGTCTTTAAAACCTAAGTACACAGAAGTTAAAATGCAGTATTTTCATACTTTTACCTCAAGAGTCAGGAATTGAACCATGACACAAAGATAATGTAATAATTGCAGCATGAGTGAAAACCCCAGCATCATGGGACAGCTGCTCTGTAAAAAGAACATTCTTACAATTGGATCTGGGATCTGAGCGTCAAGGGAACAGCTGAATACAAGTGCTTTTCCATAATGAGCCACAGGCTTTACCAGGGCCACACTGACGTCTCTGCTCCCTGGGACAGCCACCACATAGCACTTTGATGAGCACCTTGTTAACCTAAGCCAGCTTGTGGTGGTCCAGTTAGCCCAAGGCAAACAGCATGCTCTGACAAAAACAGGGCATGGAGGTGTGGTGGCTCCCCATGCATTCCCAGGACAGAGACTCAGTTCAGCCTTAGAAACCAAACCCAAGCCATAGGCCATGTCTTCAAGTCAGTATCAGGCCTACCCAGAGAAGTGCACGGAGGCTCCATAGGTAAGGGAGATGACCTCAATAATGGTCACACATGCCTCAGTGGTACAACTGGTCCTGAGCCAAGATGCATAAGGGACCATGGAGCCTTCAGCGTAACTGCCCACAGCATAGGCTGCACCCCAAGGTCAGCCACTGCAAGAGTCCCCACTAAGCCCTGGCCGGCCGGCCGTGTCCTGTCCTGTTACTCCTCACACTTCTGAGCTTGCTCAACAAAGAAAACGTTTCCCTCCAGCAGGAGGTGAGAGAGCCTTGCACACAGGCACAAGTGTGCTAAGGCAGGCTCACTCATTTTAGCACAAATTCAGTAATGTTAGAGTTTATTAAAAATTCAGAATGCATCATCACAGGATGGGAGGAATGGCTGTGCCCTGAGTGTTTAAGACAAACACTAAAGCTGGGCGTGGTGGCGCACGCCTTTAATCCCAGCACTCAGGAGGCAGAGGCAGGAGGATTTCTGAGTTCGAGGCCAGCCTAGTCTACAAAGTGAGTTCCAGGACAGCCAGGGCTACACAGAGAAACCTTCTGTCTCGAAAAACCAAAATATCAAAACAAAACAACAACAACAAAGACAAACACTAGAGCTGACTACTGGCCTGGGCCTTGTCCACCTAATTTAAGAGTGCCTCTGAGACACAGTGGCTGCTCTCTCCACGCTAGCTTCTCTAATGGCACTCACCCTGCATCCTGACCTCAGTGGCTCCCAGAGCACTTCTAAACTCAACCATCAGGACAGACTTAATAATCTAATACTCTGCCCTGTGTAGGCTAACCTGGAGGCGGAAGTCTCTCTGGAGCATCTGCTTTAAAAAGAAGATACAACCTCTAAGCCTCTGCAGAGGGCTGGGATGTGGCTCGGAAGTGCAGCCGTGTTTGGCAGGGGTTGAGTCCTTTGGCATAATCCCTGGCACCACATGCACAGAGAAGGAAAACGGGGGTGGAGGGAGCTGGGGGCTGATTCACCATAGCTACAGGGCAGCTGGTTTCTCAAGTCACCAGAAAGGTTGCCTGTGGTGGGCAAGCAGGACAGACAGGAGATTCCAACTGTCCAGGGGCCCTCACTGAGCCCGGGACTCTGGCCACGGCATGCAGACTGGAACCCTGCCTTTGAGCCTCTTAACAGAAGCTGTTTTAGTCCAGGAGCTAGTTAACAAAGATGTTCTTGCTCATGAAAATGCTCAGGGAAGTTTGATGAGGACGTTCAAAGTTTGCTTAGAAAACTAAAAACATGCTCCCCAAGTTCCTCTGGGTGGCTACTGTGGAAGCACAGTGGCCCTAGTCCTCATTCTTTGGAGATCAGGACCCACCATGGCAATAGGTGCAACCCCATGACACCCCACCACCTCTGTCTGCAGAGCACAAGGAGGAAGGAAGCCCCACCAGCACCCTCTTCTGGAGCTGCCGCACCTTTAGTTCTGGTCTTGGAGAACACCTTGCACTCTGTCCTCCTGCCTGCAGAACTGCTCTGCTGGCTGTCAAAGAAAGGGGGGCAGGAGTCAGTCAGGGGGGCAGAGTGGGGCTGGAGCAGCACCACGCCCTCCATGCAGGGGCCAGCCTGGGCCAGGTCATGCAGCTAAGATAGCCTTCTAGAGCTGGCCTGGGCTCTTAACAGACCCTGAACCTAGCAGGGAGCCCAGGAAGGTAAGACACACACAGCAAAGGACCCCAAACAGGGTTTCCAGGTTAATCATTAAGGACACAACACTTAGCAGAAGTTGAAAGAGACTATGACTAAACCCCAAATCACAAACTGTGATGTTTTTATGGGGATGCAGAAGAGAATTCATAGGTCTCCATCCGACAACATCTGCAGGGCCTTTTCTTTCCCCCTTTAAAGAAAGTACCCTATTCTACCTCCCCCGCTTCCCACCAGCGAGTGATTCGAGTCACTCTGTCAGCATCCTAGTTATTTCCCCTTGATCTCAGCTCATGGGTCTGAGAATACTACCAGGACAGGGAGTCTGTAAGTGCCCATTATCTGTACTGGGTCCACAGATACACATGCAATGGCCCCCTGCCAGCAAAGATACCCTCAAACTGAGAGATCACCATAAGCTTCACCATAAATGTTACTTACCTATGACTGGCCACTCCCTATGTAGGCCAAACACACAGTCTTGAATTTGGAAACTGCATACTCAATGACTCCGAAGCATTTGACAGTGAATCTCAGAAACTGCACATGGAGTGCTTCATTTCTAGCCTGCCCACCCAGCAGCTCAATTTGACCTCTGACATCCTGAAAGTCTATACGGCAGCAGTCTTTGCTACCTCAGATCAGAACCCTACGAACAAAGAAGTCAATTTCCAGGGTAGATGGGACATGAGCACCCTTGTAAAGAGTTAGCTGCTCAGGGACATGGAATGCCTTGGCACACAGGTGAGATACACTGGAGACTGCCATCATCTCATAGGTAGAACGTTTCCGTTAAGGGGCTACCATGTTAAACAGCAGCCACTTCCAAGGAGGAGGAGGAGGGGAAAGAAGAGGAGGAGGATAGGGGTGGGGGTCCCGGATCCACCATGAACATGTAAGAGCAAGGGAAGGGGCCTAGGACATGGCCTAAATTTCTAGAAAGGGAAGCCAGTAGCTGACCACTGTCTACCAGAGCCTTGACACCTCGAAGACATAAAAGCCTTGCCAAGTCTTCATTACTGAGCCAAGTTCACTCTAGAGCCAATACAAACGATCATTACTGCTATATTTAACTACAAAGGTGTACAACACAGAAAAATAATCCTAATGTTCTAAATAAAAAAATAAAATAATAAAATAAAATAATAAAATCATTCAGATACAAAATACCCAGCTCAACGAACTCCACTGTGAAAACCAACGAACTATCCTCCGCTGTGAAAACCAACGAACTATCCTCCACTGTGAAAACTGGTGTTCGAAAAGAAATTCCTCGAGCAGCTGAGCGGGACCTAAGGAGCAGAAAGCAAACTGCCACAGGGGCAGCTGACCCAGCACTGCTCCTGAGGACACGGGCCAAGGGAGGGGTGGCACTCGGGGTAGGATCTGAGTGCTGTCTCCAAGAATCCTGGACTCTCAGCTGCTGTACAAGAACATGACAGGTGTGTGTGGCCTTTGTGCTTTTCCCCTGGGGGACCTGAACCCACCAAATGCCAAGTTGGAAGGCACGCTACAGCCTCGACACCTAACAGTCCTCACGGAGCAGAATGGAGGAACCTGTCCTTGGCTTCCAGCCAACTTCCTGTCCCTCCCCCTCCATACAACAAAACAGTCAGAACCTCTCTTCTGTTGGGGAGAAACTAAGAATGTGCATCTAACATGTGAGTCTTAGCTGATGTGGCAAGAGGGAGGCCTTCTGAAAGCCGTGGCTGCTGTCCTTGGCCACCCAACATCTAAACTGCCCAGCTCCGGAACACATGGGGACTTTAGTGCACAATTTCAATCAGAGTTCTACAAACTGCTTCTTTGAAAAAAGATGTTTATTAAACAATTTTAATTGTCATAAAATGACTAAAATGGGTTTTAAAAATTAAGGCTCTTCTCTTTCTGTGGATTGCCAGACAATGTAAAAATAATATCAATCAACCCTGATGAACGCTTTGTTCCTAAGTTAACTTTCATAAATTCCTAAGTTATTTTATAATTTAAGATAAAAAGTTGAACTATAAATGATAATTAATACCCATCTGTACTGACATACACTGACCAGGTATACAATAATCTAATTGAATGGTTACGCAAAAAATATCCCAGTTAAAGCATAAATTTTGACTTTAGCATTTTAATGTCATTATTTCTCCACACTGTCATGATTTCCCTAAGACTGAAATAGCCTGATACAGGAACGCTAACTTTGGGACTCTATATACCCAGAGGGATGACTGACTTGGCTGGCAATTAGTCTGATTATATATTTTTTAAATGCTCTAAGGTGAATTATCAAATGATTCAGAATTACATGGCATGCAGTATCCAAAATTATGGCTCTGATGCATTTAGATTTACATTAAGTGTCATTCACATTCATTGTACATCCCACCCCTCCCACAAGAAATAAAAATCACTACCTAGTCAAGTTCTAGATCTGGTGCAGCATTAAGGATTAAAACTTACCACTTTACCGGGCCTTGCCCATGTGCAAATAAATCCCTCCTGACAAGCAGTGACTATACAGTCTTCAAGAAAAACCAATACCGTCAGTCTTTCATGAGCTATCTTTTTACAGATCAGTGGCTCTAACAAGGGAACATCTTCCATCCGAGGACACAGGGATGTCCCCAGAGTTTTAGCTGGGTCCGTTTTGGCTTTAGTAACTAGGTTCAGTTTATCACTGCTCTTGCTGGAAATGTGTCCCATACTATGATTTCGTTTATGGTCTTTCTCGTGGTGTCTCTCCTTCCGGTCATGTAGCGACAGAGTTGCAAACTTGCTGACCCCAGAGGCAATGGCCCCGTCCATGACGCTGCTTTTGCTACCAGCATTGGAGACTGCTGAATGTGGAAGGCTATTGGACCGTGGCAATGGAGGGGGCACAGAGTTCCCAGGTGTAGTGACACTGTTCCCATTGCTTCCAGCAGGCGGACTTGTGGCATTCATAACGTTTGTATGTGTCCTTGCTCTTGAGAGGGGCTGGTGAGGGAAAAGGATGTCTTCTGTAAGGTCCCATAAACACAGCTGTGTATCCTGGCCCACCGAACCAAACCGATATGTAACACTTACAGGGCGGCTGTCTGTAGAGTTCCGTTTGGATAGCCTAGACTGTGTACTGTTCGCTCGATCTCTGCCAAAATGAAGAAGGTCCTGGAAGTCCTCGTCACTGCCACTAAACTCCATAGGGTCACTTTCTTCTACACTAGTAGTATAGGGATCAAATGCTACAACACTGACCCAGGATTTGTGCCCATGGCCTCTAGCTATTACTCGGCAGTCTAGAAAGGACCAGACTGTCACCAAGTCGTCCTCTCCACCTGTCACAATGTACTTGCCATCTGGGCTCCAGCACACACAAAGCAAGCCCCCAAAGTAGCTTTTCATCGTCCCGTGCAGCTCCACTGAGTCAAAGTTGAACACACGCAGAAACCCGTCCTGGCTCACACACGCTAACAACTTGCCATCTGGGGAGAAAGCAAACTCGTTGAGGGCCCCCTCGCCAACCGTCCACTTAAGGAGAGGGTTCCTCGTGGATTTGCTCTTGCAAGTGTGCACGGCAAAGCTTTCTCCCTGCTTCAGGAGCTGGTAGTGGGGGGCTGTGGTGCCACAAGTGTGCTCCACATTATATAAGTACATGTTCCCACTTGAATGGGCTACTAGGAAAAGGCTTTCCGAACCAGGAACCCATTTGACACAGGTTACGCGGGACTTGTCTATTAGTCTCTGTGAAGACAAAGAGAACACGTTATCACAATGGAGAAGTTAAGGTCTACTTTTCCAGAAAAAAAACTGTCTGCTTCTTGGTAAGAAGGTAATGGTCCATCCAGGTATTCCTCTCTTATCCTTTGTCAGACAGGCCAGTGAAGCACATGGGGCCCATTCCAGAACTGTACTTGGGTGTCAGTCATTTGATAACTACCTGCTGAGAGCCTACTCTGTGCCAGGTATCAGGTCCCGGGCACACGGGGGCAAGACAGCCCTTGGCCCCTGATGGCAGGAGCGGCTCAATGTTTTGCTTCAACTACAGCAGCTTCCTCTCGACGAGGACTCAGAGGACAAGTTTCAGTCCTCACAGCTTTCTTTGCCTTTGTCACTGCAGGCCATGGGCTGACTACATTATCCCTTTTTGTGGCTGCTCAAGGGCAGGGAATCATCGTAGCCTGTGACCAGCAGAACCCAGGACTTGAAAGCATACCCCACCCCCTGGGTGGGCAGGATGCAGCTCTGGACTCACTGTGGCTTTCCTCAATGCAGAAGATGAACTGTGAGTGTCTTACCCACATCTCCTCTTTCTCTCTGGAACAGGATGGAGTCTGCTTACCACTACCATTGTGTTCAGTGCTCACCTCTGGGCCACTGACCTAGCTGCCTCGTTAGCTGCTTGTGTCAGTGTCTTGTCTTTAAAACCAAACTAACGAAAGCCAGATACGAATGCCACTCAAGATATACAGAAGGAATAGCCTTCTTCTCTGTGCAGACCCTGCTATAGGGCTCACTAGGACATACACTCTCCACAGGCTGTAGTCTCAAAATCACATTACTAGACATAACCAGTTCCCAATCCTGCCACAGAACTGCCAGACAGTCTCTGTTAAGCCTACACTCTTTACTGGGTCAGCCCCGAAAGCTTAAACACTTCCATTTTACCTAACTGGCTGGGGTTCCAACATGAATCTCAGGGCATACTGCTATGGGCTTGAGCTATAGCCAATTGGTCTGGTGACCATGTTTCAGCAATTTTTTACAAAAAAAAATATAGAAATGAAATATGATTTTTTTTAAAAAAAAAAATAAAGAACAGAAGCTGGGGTGCCACCTGCATGAGGATCTGGGGTCTCATACACAGCGTTAGAAGCAACAGCAATAACAATGATAAAGAACAGGACAGAAAAGAAATGCAAGCTCATGCAAAAAGAAAAAACCTGGAAAGAAATAGACTACTAACAAATCACTGGCAGGGATACGTGGAACCCTACAAGTCTATCCACAGCACGGAGGCCTGGAGCTCCAAGTTCTTAGGTTTAGGCAAAGAGCATCAGCTACCACTGCTTATTGGCATGGAACATGACTGGCATCTTAGACCAGTAAGTACTGCCTTTGGGGATACTGTCACCGGTTGTTTGTTTGTTTGTTGTTCCCTGACTCTCGTTTCCGGCTTGGTGACCTGCCTCATGCTAATGTCTGTAGCCTAAACACCTAGCACTACTCTGCAAGATTCCATTAGGCCATCATACTTTCTTAGCAAGGGGTCAGGTAATTTTCAAGGCTAGACCATAGCCTTAGGGAAAGAGTATGGTGGGAGGATAAGAAATGAAGAGACTCCAGCTCCCCGGAGCCTGAAGGCTCACGCTGAGACTCTGTGTGTCCACTAGGTCAGGTTGCCCCAGCCTCCTCACTCTGCACTCGGGGACTATGACTACATATGACTATGACTACATATGACTATGGCAGATGGGATGTTCTAAAGGTATGGATTCCCTGTGTAGGGAGGGCTGGGTCAGGGAGCTCAGGGTTAGAGCCACACTGCTGGCCTGATCCAAGTCCACTTCCTCAAGCACTATTACTCCACTACAGGTGGGAAAGTTGAAGGTCACGAAAGCTTCTAGCAGGATGATTAAGAGTAAATTTTTAACTATAGCCTTAAAGTACAATGGAAAAATTCCACTGTAACTCAAAAAATGTAATCCTGGTAAGAAAGTACAGCCAAAAGTGTGACTGCCTTTAGTAGGTGCTACTGTAGTGACCAGATGCATTACAGAGCAATTTCACTCACAAACTAAAAGTGTGCACTACGATCACCTTAAACCAATTTGTCCATGTTAAAGTGACAGAAAACTTTCACTACCATGTACTGCGGTATGCTGTCCTCACTGTTACGACCTTGCCCTGGGAACTGGGCACACCAGTGTGAGCAATGACAGACCAAACCCCAAGAGGCACAGCATGGCAAGAGGCTTTACATTCACGTAATAGTGCTCCAGACAAGCCCTGACCGTGAAGGCACTCATAACGCATGTGCAGAACTACAGCAGAAAGCCTCTCTTGGACTCCTCCCCTGCACTCAGGACCAACGGCTTCCCTACCACTGGGATCAGCTCTTCTATCCAGAGTGCATGACCTCATAACTGCCAGATACAGCACAGCTCTCACCTCTGCTTTCCCATTCAGTGATGCAACCTATCATTTCAGAAATTCTTCTCTGAGATTACAAATCACATGGACAGACAGCTGATGCTGGAAGCCCCTACTGTTCACAGGGGCAGCCTAATTGCCTCCCAGAGAGACTGTAACAAATTATGTTCCCACCAGAGCCTACTTTCCCTATCAAAAGGTATAGCCCTTGAAGGAAGGAAGTTCAAAGGTCAGCAAACTTGTCTAAAGTCACATCCATTCACATCCTCACTCAGCACTGACTGTATCCTGTGTCAGACACTCATACAGCATCCATTAAAACTGCCATCCCGGGCTGGTGAGATGGCTCAGCGGGTAAGAGCACCTGACTGCTCTTCTGAAGGTCCGGAGTTCAAAACCCAGCAACCACATGGTGGCTTACAACCATCCGTAATGAAATCTGATGCCCTCTTCTGGAGTGTCTGAAGACAGCTACAGTGTACTTACATATAATAAATAAATAAAATAAAATAAAATAAATAAATAAATAAATAAATAAATAAGAAAACCTGCCATCCCTTTTCACATAGCAGATGTGGGGTGCTGATGGAAAGGCTGGGTGGAAGACAGCTAAGAGACACCTCTTAATCTGGTAGGGGTCAGTGGACAAAACAGGGAGGCTGGTGCAAGGTATGCTGACAAGACCTGGGACTAGCTGTGACAGATGCAGGAGCTCAAGAGGCTGTTACAGTAGCAGTGTGCTTCTTCTTCTTCTTCTTCTTTTTTAAAATTTTTTTATTAGATATTTTCTTCATTTACATTTCAAGTGCTATCCCATAAGTCCCCTATACCCTCCCCCTGCCCTGCTCTCCTACCCACCCACTCCCACTTCTTGGCCCTGGCATTTCCCTGTACTGGGGCATATAAAGTTTGCAAGACCAAGGAGCCTCTCTTCCCAATAATTGCAGACTAGGCCATCTTCTAATACATATGCAGCTAGAGACACGAGCTTTGGGGGTTCTGATTAGTTCATATTGTTGTTCTATCTATAGGGTTGCAGACCCCTACAGCTCTTGGGTACTCTCTCTAGTTCCTACATTGGGGACCCTAGCAGTGTGCTTCTACGAGTGGCTCCAACATGGCTAGCTGCCTTGTGTCCCAGGGTAAAATGTGAACTGGTCTCAAGCCCCACCTGCTGCGGTTACCAGCAAAGGTTCCCTGCAACAGAGTGTTGGCCTAGCTGACACCACAGCCAAGCAGAAAATGCAGTCCCCTTCACGACAGAGTCACCAATTCCAATTGTTCTAGGTTATTATTACTTTGAGTGTAACAAAGAGAACAGAAAGTGCCCTATGCCCAGCTTTCAAATAAATAAGCAAACACCTGGAATAGTTTATCCTATAAATGTAAGAATTAAATTTTCAGAGAGAATGTGCGCATGGTGGTTAGGCTCCACAGGTAGCCCCAGGCCAGCTAAGAGGACCTGGCAAGACTGTCTCAAAAACAAAACAAAACACAATTTTACACAGCTAAGCCTCTACACCAAAAAGGTCATGATTTTAGAAAACATTTGCTGAAAAAAAGGATAGATTGCTGTTAGAAGCCAGCTTTAGGCAGCGGGGTCTTGTCGTTGGTTCTGAGGTCTCACGGGGGGGGGGCAAACTGTCATCTAGACCAGCATTTGGAAACCCTATTCCTGTATGTAATTAGTACTGTACAGAGGTAGGCGTGGAGACAGGAGCAAAAGGGCCCAGGCTCTCACACAGCAGCCGAGAAACTGAAAAGGGCTGGAGCACCTGGAGTAATTATCACGTGGGACACAGGGCTGTGAGGTCCCTGGATGGAGCCATGCTCTGGCCCTGAAGCCCTACACTGCCCCTTTCCTTGTTGCTGGCCTCAAAGGAGATGCATTGTAAATGTAAAACATGCACTGGATTCTGCAGTTGTAGGGTGGAAAAAGGAATGTCAATGATCTTATTCCTTGTTTTTATATTGTACAGTGAGTGTATGAGATAAAATACAACAGCTCACTCTGTATCCCTTGACAGCCCACACCACTGCAGACAGGAGCATCAAAGGCTCTAAAAAAGGGATGGGACAGAACAAGGTGGACTCCCTCAGCAGAAGGGACAGAATGGAAAGTCAAGTGGGGATGATGTTTTTTTAAATATTTTTATTATAAATTAATGTCTGTGTTGTAGAATGCATACCCACCCCCAAATATTTTTTTCTGCTTGTCTTGTTGGTAGAAGAAAAAGTAAAAGTGAAGCTGGGCGGTGGTGGCGGGTCAGTAGGCCATGAACAGAGGTGATGTGGCATGTCTACTAAGAGTGAGTATGGGAAGGGGGAAGGGGGTGGTGAGAAGGGTAAAAGGGTATAAAGACCCCAAGTTCAGCCTGTAACTACTGAGAATGAGCAGGAAAGTCAAACAAGGCAGCCTTGGGAACAATGCGAACCTGTGACATCCTAGGATCTCCAGTGAAGCATGGTGGAGTGTACACCTCTGGAAAACTCTACCCAGAGGGTGCACAACAAGGCCATCTGGTCAGTTTTCACTATAGTGAGCACAGAGCTCTCCATTAAACAGCCTGCTTTCAAAGACTAAAGCCCGTCTCCAAAATGACTTTGTGAAAACAAGAAAAACTCAACTCAATTCATGCCCACACCACAATAGAACCCTGACGTTTGTGAGCACAGGTCAGGGCTCCCTCAGGCTCTAGGTTCTCCATGGGTCCTGAACACTTTGTCAGAGCTCACCGTCTTCCTCATCCTCGAGCAAGCTCACTTTGGACTTGCTCAAGTAACTCAAGAAAAAAATAACACCAAGTAAGAAAAAGGCATCTGCCCACTGCATTAGCAGGAAAGTCCCTGGGTCATCATACTCGTTAGAGGGGAACAAGAAAACAAATCTGTAGCCACATCAAGTGTCAATGACAAATTAATGTGAACTGAAGCTTTCTGAAGCATCTCACTTTTGTTTTTGTTTTTGTTCTTGTTTTTTTCGAGACAGGGTTTCTCTGTGTAGCCCTGGCTGTCCTGGAACTCACTCTGTAGACCAGGCTGGCCTAGAACTCAGAAATCCTCCTGCCTCTGCCTCCCAAGTGCCTGGGATTAAAGGCGTGCGCCACCATTGCCCAGCTTCACTTTTACTTTTTCTTACTTCTACCAACAAGACAAGCAGAAAAAATATTTGGGGGTAGGTATGCATTCTACAACATAGACATTAATTTATAATAAAAATATTTTTTTTAAAGATTTATTTTATTTATTATATGTAAGTACACTGTAGCTGTCTTCAGACACTCCAGAAGAGGGCGCCAGATCTCCTTACGGATGGTTGTGAGCCACCATGTGGATGCTGGGATTTGAACTTATCACCTTCGGAAGAGCAGTCGGGTGCTCTTACCCGCTGAGCCATCTCACCAGCCCTAATAAAAATATTTTAAAAAACAAAAACAGCTATTAAAAACGACATAAAATAAAAATACGCATACACACACAAAAAGAAAAACAGATGTAAGTGGAGAGGCCTGAAGCTCACCCAGAGAAGGCTTATATTAGAAAATGGTATTTTTAAAGCCACCAAGAAAGGATCAGATGTCATTTTTACCAATGTTAAAACTTTAAGAAGTCGATCACTGTGTGCTCATTTCCTTTCTTCAGTTAAAAAAAGCAACAAAACCAAAACTGACATAATGCAGTCCACTCTTAAAGATCAGAACTAGCAGGTTCCGCTCCTGGAGTCCCCGACAGGAGGAATCTAACTGAACTGGGAGTATCACCCCATCCATCTCCTCCCCAACACACACACACACACACACACACACACACACACACACACACACTTAATCAAGCTAGACTTGATCTAAACACAGGACAGGTGTGCCTGCTTTGGCCTCAAAGTTTAGAACAGAGGGTCCTAATATATATATCAGTAATAAAAGCAGCCAAGATAACAAGCTCTTTTATATTTTATGGCTTACCACAATCAAAACATAACTTAAAATTCCCTTGTAGCTGTCAAACTACAGAGAATAAATGATGCGGAATGCCACATCGTAAGTAGGACATCTCTATCCCCAATTCCAAGGCTCAGGGAACACAGGAGAAGTGGGCAGAGGGACTGAGAAATGGCTGAGCAGTTAAGCACATTGCCTGCTCTTCTAGTGGACAGGGACTCAATTCCCAGCACACACATGGTGGCTCACAGCTCCAGAAGATCTAATGCCTTCTTCTGAACTCTAAAGGCCTGAGACATGCACATGGTCCAGTTTACTCGCAAGCAAATACCCACACATTAAAGTCAAGTGAGAGCAGGCTGGAGCAGGGAGGGCTGAGGAGGAAAGAGCCGTGTGTGCGCGTGTGGCACTGATTCCTGCACTTGTACTTTGCTTTTTGTTGTTATTCTTAAAGTCTTTACTTGTCATCTCTAAAGGATTCTGTCACTCGATTCTGACCTCCAAGAGGAGGTATGAACATGCACATACATGCATAGACACATACAAATAAATCTTTAAAAAAGAAAATGCCATTATTATAAATGTATTATTAATATACAATTAAAAAAAAAACTTACAAGTTGGGCAGTAGTTGTACATGCTTTTAATCCCAGTACTGGGCGAGGCAGAGGCTAGTCTGGTCTACAGAGAGTTCCAGAACAGCCAGAGCTACACAGAGAAACCCTGTCTCAAAAACCCAAAACCAAGCAAGCAAGCAAGCAAAAATACTTTCAAAATTCCTTTAAGTCACCATTCTGTGGATATACCCCAAATCAGAATTTTTACAAAGAAAATTTTTTATTATTATAACAAGTGTCTCTTTGTAACACTTCTTCCTCAATATATAGCCAGTAGTTAAATAAAAAATAAAATAAAATAAAACAAAACAACCTCTTGGGTGCTTCAGCAAGTTAGAAACACTGATCACAATGTCTGGATAGACACCACCATCTTGTTGATGAACTGTGTGGCAATGTACATACAGGTAACAATAAACCGAAACCTCAGATCTACTTTAAGAAACTAGAAAAGGGAGAGGCAGGAAGGAGCCGAGGACTTCACTTCCCAGAAGAGTCTAGAAGGACTGGGTATTTTCCCTTCCTTCTGGTCAGAAGCAGGCAGAACTACATGAGTCTCTGCAGTGTCTGGGAACAGGCCCAACACTAGAACAACACAGTGCCGGGGTCCCCTCTGCTCAGTCCTGGAGTCACCAGGGGCAAACACAAGGCCAGCAGGCATCTCTACAGAAGAACATGAATCCTCCAGTTATTGCCCCATTAACAAGGAAAGGAAGAAGCCAGGCAAGGTACCTAATGCCCTTGGGAGATAGAGACAGGTGGATCTCTGCAAGTTTGAGGCCAGCCTGGTCTACAAAGTAAGTTCCTGGACAGTCAGGGCTGTTTACAGAGAAACTGTCTTGAAAATCAAAAAAACAAAAAAACCAACCACCACCACCCCCAATACAAAAAAGAAAAATAAGGAGGGGAGAGAGGGAGAGGGAGAGGGAGAGGGAGAGGGAGAGGGAGAGGGAGAGAGGGAGACTATGACGGTTAACAGTAAGCACAAGGATTTATAGGTGATGTTTTCCTGGCTTTTTGTTTTCTATTTTCTATAAACAAACACTTAAAATTCTTACAGTTTTAATTTGCAGGCAAAAAAAATTACTTTGAAATTATACTTGTTTTCAGATATAAAAATGTTGTCTATTTTTATTTTCAGTACATATGAAGAACTTACAATTCCATTTTCTTCACACATCTGAAGTTTTATGTACCAGTACCAGACATCAGAACCGAGGAATGCAACTGTGCACCATGAATGTAGCCGGTAGGCAGGGCAGGGAGCTACTGAGGAAGATACAAAGAAACCACATGGCTTTGACAAGCAGGCCACTCTGCCCTACCAATGGTGGGTCTCTGCCCTACAAAATTAAAACAAACAAACAAAAAACCAAACCTTTATCCTTCAAATTCATTCTACAACATCCTGTTCTTCCCATTCACCAGCTGAAGAGAGGTGAGGTACAGACCACAGCATGCAGACAGCTGTTTTGAACCCTCATCTGTTGGCAGGTATGCATCTGTGTCTAGGTACTACTGAATTTGTTGGTGTGGGGGTATTAACTGGTTGTTTGGTGTTCTGAGGAATGGCATGACAGGGCTACAGTCCTGGAGTACAGTCAGGTCCATCTCAGGTACCTTTTTACTTCTAGAATACTCTTCCCACAGACCCTTGCATGGAATCTCAGAGCTGTGTTCACATGCTGGCAACTCTCAAATTTTTATCCCTTCTTAAATTTCATTACATGTATGTATCTACTTGTTTGTTTTGTGTGTGCGTGTGTCAGAGTATAAGCTGGTTTTCCTTTCACAACGTGCATTCCAGGGATGGAACTCAAGTCATCCAACGTGGCAACTGTACTCTCTAAGTCACCTTGCCCATCTATTTCCCTACTTAGCAAACCTACCAACCAACCAACCAACCAACCAACCAACAGAAAACCTGCCCTTCAGATCCATACTTGAAGTATCTGCAGGTTTCTTAAACAAACCAAGTACAAAATGCCCTCTCACCCTCTCCCTTTCCAGTCTCACTCAGTGTAGCGACAGGCAGAACCTTAAACTTATTACCACCTCCCTCCAACTCAGCTCTACGGAGGAACCACAGTAAGCATCCCAAACAGCCGGAAACTGGAAGATAAGCTCAGCGGCTTCCCAGCAGCCCACAGCAGCTCCCAACTGCCTGTAACTCCATCTTTAGGGAACTTGATGCCCTCTTCTGGCCTCCTCAGGCACTGGCCACACAGAGACAAAGGGGAGAGAGGGAAGGAGGGAAGGAGGGATCTTTAAGACAATTTGAATGTCTCTCCATCCCCTTTGATCCAGGCTTCTTTAAGCAACTCTGCCTGGACCAGGCCCTGCAGGCTCATTTCCCACCTCACACTGCCCTGCCTAAAAGCTGTTGTCTTGGTTCCCAATTCTGTGTTGTTTGTATTCCAAATGGTTTACCTGCCACCCCTACTGCAGATATGGCCTGTCTCCAACTCCTTATGTTTGTGGCCTCCTCCTCCTCCTGAGAGGCTCACCTTGAAGCACACCACTTGCTCTGACAGAACTTCTCACCTGCCAGCTTAAAGCAGTCTGCACTTCTTCCTATCCCACAATGGGTCCCTCTGTAGTCAGCAGTATGTGTGGGTGCTACTGCTATTTACACCTCTCTCCTCCAAGAGGGAGGACAAAGGGCAGGTTTAATCTGCTGCTGCAGGTGGCCAAGGTCTGCTGATGAGCAAAAGAACAGTCAAAAGTCTAGTTCAAGCCCCCTGCTCTCACCTGACACTCACTAGTACCTTCATTGTCTCTTCCTTCACTATGATCTACCTTCTAAAAGTGACATTTAAAAAAACACATTTGATCCTTGATTAAAAGCGCCCCCACCCCCATTAAGTCTGAATCTCACAGCAGGACATAAATAATTTGGCTGTGACTCCTCTTTCTGATGACTGCTGCTATACCACTCAGTGACTTCACTCTGTTGTCATTTGATGTTCTAGTAAATGACAATGACAGAGAAGTTCTGTTTTTGTTCTGATTTGTTTGGTTTTTTAGACAGGGCCTTGTTCTGAAGCCCAGGCTGGGATTTCAGGCACACACCACCATGCCTGGCTCCATTTCTTCAGTTTGCAGGGTACCCTTGCCTTCTTCCTGCCCTCACAAGTGCCCCAAGACCCAAGGCAGTATTATATTCTGGAAGAACCTCTCAGACCCCTTCACGGAACCTCTTATCTTCCTCCATCCTTATTTTTCTCAAGATAGAGGTTATCTGTGCAGCCCAGGCTGGCTTCAAATTAGAGATCCTTTTACCTCAGCCCTCAGCCTCACAACGAGCTACCCCATGCTACTCTACTCTAAGGGGGTGGGGGGTAGGGGTGGGGGATGCCTAGGAAAATGCCTCAGTGGCCAAAAGCTTGCAAAGGACCAGTTCGGTGCCCACCACCCATTTTGTGGTAATAACTGTCTCTAACTTCAGCTCCAGGGGATCTGACACCCTCTCTGACCTCCTCAGCACCAGGGATGAATGTGGTATACAGATATAAATGTAGGCAAAACACTCACGTACATAAAATAAGTAAGTTTTAAAACAGTCTTTATTTGACACATTAAATAATACATGTGTTGTGTGTTGGGTGTGGTGGAACATATCTTTGATCCCAGCACTTGGGAAGCAGAAGCAGATGAGCTCTGTAAGTTCAAGGCTAGCCCGGTCTACAAAGTGAGTTCTAGGCCAGTCTGATCTCCATGAGAAAAACAAAAGAATGAGCACATGCAGTACTTATGCCACCAGTCCCTCACTGCTGTGACGGTGACAACAGGAGTGTCCCTCACCATCCTGACTGAGCTGCTGAGGAGGCCAGGCTGAACCAGGCAGAGAGTTTCTGAAGTTAATTTCTGATTCCAGCTCTATCATGATAGCTCTATGAACTTGCTACCTGATGTGGTCAAGGCACTCAGCACCTCTTTGAAGATTTCTTCATCTGTAAAGTGAAGACCCCCCTTTGCCCTCCTATGTCCCTGTCATAGAACCTCCATCTCACACACTGAGGCTGAGTATAGCTGAGCATACACGGGGACACCTTTCTCCAGCATTCCTGCCAGCCTGAGAAATTCGGGCAGCCCTCATGCCTGAGAAATGGACTCATATCACTAAGACTTGTGAAGACAATTCACTTTTCAATTTTCAGCTCCAAATGCCAACCTGGATTAAAGCATAAACAGTAGTCCTAGCATTCTGAGTAGCGGTTTTCAACTGCTATCAAAGGGTAGGCAAGAACTTGTGCTTCCGTCGTGAAGAGGAAGGAGTCGCCTTCTGTCCTGCAGCTCCATCACTGATGTCGCCAGAATATTCGTAAAGCCATGAGGGCTCCAGCTCCCAACCCTCCCCCAGCACAGCACACAACCCTTTCTTGTTCTCTGAGTGGCATTCTGTGCCATCCTCGGTCAGAACTGCCTCTGGGTCTTGTTTACCAACAACTTGGCACAGGGTTCAATCAATTCCCACTCCATCACATGCTCTTCTACCCAAACACAAAGTCCCATAATGACTCCAACTCCAGCTTCTGTTAACAGTGCAGAGAAAAGCAACTCTGTGCTTCCTACATTGCTGTCTTCCTCAAGTCCCCATAAAAATAAAAAAATAAAAAACCAAATCACTTAGCTACTTACAAATCAGGTGACATCAGTGGAAAAAATCTGGGTAAACAGATTCTTTTCTGATTAAGTTTTTTTTTCCCCCTTAAGGGAAAATAGGGTCAAATAGTTTTTCTCTTTAACTGTCAATTCAAAGGGAAAGTTTATTCCCAATCAACCCAGAAGGACCCAGAATGATCCTGGACATGCAGACAGCATCTGCCATAAAGATTACAGAGAATCAGAGCTCTGGCTGCTGTGTATCAAGTTCGAGGCTATCCTTCTCCTTCTGAAAATTACTTCTTACAACCTAGAACTGAGAGCACATCCCTGCTCCATGTACATGATACTGAAACCAAGCAGCATGGCAAAGGGCACATCCTCTGACACGAAGCCCATGTCATACAACCTTTCCTAAAAGGCTGCGTAACAAGATAGAGATTAGAACCCAGAGTGTCCACCTCAGCAAGGCAGCAAGGGCATCTCTGCCATTTCCTAGGAAAGTCATACTGAAACAGAAGAGTAAAAGTGCCAAATACACGCTACTACTTGGAACTGAAAAGCCACTGTAACAGCTTGAGTAAATACAATTTATTTGCCAACTTCTGTCTGCTATGTAAAAGTCCTGATATATTCCTAACGGATAGGTCAGACAGCTCAAGTTCCTCTCTGAACAGAACTGAAGATGTGCCCAAGACCCTAGTGCAAACAACACTGCAAAACCTGTGTCTCTTGATTCACTTTTAGGACTACCCATGTTAGGTAACTGTATAAGAAATATTTTCAAGAGCATGAAAACTGTAATTTGAGCAGCCTGAGGACATGTCACCACCATGTCATTTCATTCCATCTGTATGAAACCGTCCAATGATGTGAACAATGTCTGGAATTCTCTATTTTTTACTATACATATCAAGAGCTGGGTATGGTGGTGCATGCCTTCAATCCCAGAACTTGGGAGGCAACAACAGAAGGACCTCTGTGAGTTCCAGGCCATCTTGGTCTTCATAATGAGTTCCAGGCCAGTCAGGGTTACACAGCAAAGCCCAGTCTCAAAAAAACAAAACAGCAGCGAAAAAAATCCAAAATCACATCTTAAGTTATGAGTAATCTTGTCCCCATTCTACAAGTGATGCATGTGTATGTACACATATGTCTGTGGAGACCAGAGGTCAACACACTGCAGCTTCCTTTACTGTTATGTCTTTAAATAAACAAACACCAGGGTCTCTCACTGAAACTTGGAGCTCACCTGACTCATCTAGACTAGCTAATCCCAGGGATCCTTCAGTATCCACTTCCCAGGACTGGAATGAAAAATACACATGGCCATGCCTGGCTTTCTATGTGGGGGCTGAAAATCCAAAAAGTACCACTTTACACACACACACACGCCCAAGCTACCTCCCTCACCCCAATACAGAAGGGTTTTTAAGTACCTGCTGTAGACTGCTGATCATTCTCTGTACAAATGTACAAAACACACCAAGGAAAAACACGTTTGCAACATTAATTAATCTACCACATTTAAACTTGCATAACTCTAGGTAAAGACAGCTGAGCAAATGAAAAATGGGTTTAGCTCAAACTGTGAAAAGGACCGCTCCCTCTGAGTAAGAACGCAGAAACTCTCACAGGGCTCCTCCACAGCTGAGGTGGAGCGCTACTTACTTCCTCATTAAACAGCTTGCTGGTCTCTTTCTTGATTGGGTCTATAAGCTGGACTTGGCCTGCGGAAAAGCCCACTAGAAGAGAGACGCTCTCTGCTGTAGCTGTGAGGAGGTTGAAGTCATGGCAAGTGGGCTGCGTCCCTTTGTATATCCTTTTATCTATGGGCTTACTCAGGTCGGCAGCCTGGAGGGGAGAGAACAGTAATAAGTACACAGCACACTAAGGGGAGAAAGCTAAGGTAAGCTACTTTATATCCCATTATGAAATACAATTTTTAAACAAAGTTATTTGTATTTAAAATACTGCTTGAATTGTGACTTAACATTCACTGCATATTTTACAAAAACAATTTCACACATGTAGCCAGTTAGATATTGTTAGACTAACTATAAAATACTCATTCATAACTTTCCACAACTTTTCCTCCTTCAAATACATGAAGCAATGACTCCTGAATTTCAGAAGGAAAACCTCTTTGACCCCTAAATTCCACACTTCCAAATGCATTCCAAGAATTCTTTTTTTTTTTTTTTTTTTTGGTTTTTCGAGACAGGGTTTCTCTGTATAGCCCTGACTGTCCTGGAACTCACTTTGTGGACCAGGCTGGCCTCGAACTCAGAAATTCGCCTGCCTCTGCCTCCCGAGTGCTGGGATTAAAGGCGTGCGTCATCACGCCCGGCTCATTCCAAGAATTCTAACACATTAAGTCTATCCACAGTAAGCCCGGTACGTCTACTGCACTGAACGCCCCCTCCTCAGTTACCTACCTAGAGCTTACTCAAGTGTGGTCTACAGACTGCCAGGCAACTCGGGACGCACCCTCTCAAGCCCTGCTCTAGAAATGATGGGCGTAGCCCCTGAGCTGCAGGTTGACAGGCCCCTCAGGTGATCCGATGCCCCAAGATCTGAGAAGCTCTGCTGGAGTCAGTCACGGAAGGCTTCCTTCTCTGCTGTCACCACCTTTAAGTCATCGTCCTACCTGGCAAATGTCAGAGCTGGATTTGGAACCCAGATCTGCTGACCATAAACAGATAGGGAGAAAATACATCTATTACATTCCAAGGTCAAAAGCAAACAGTTTAACTCGAGTTTCTGGCTTGAGTTAAAAGTGGCTTTTCCGGCCGGGCGTGGTGGCGCACGCCTTTAATCCCAGCACTCGGGAGGCAGAGGCAGGCGGATTTCTGAGTTCGAGGCCAGCCTGGTCTACAAAGTGAGTTCCAGGACAGCCAAGGGCTATACAGAGAAACCCTGTCTCGGAAAAAAAAAAAAAAAGTGGCTTTTCGGGCTGGTGAGATGGCTCAGTGGGTAAGAGCACCCGACTGCTCTTCCGAAGGTGATAAATTCAAATCCCAGCATCCACATGGTGGCTCACAACCATCCGTAAGGAGATCTGGCGCCCTCTTCTGGAGTGTCTGAAGACAGCTACAGTGTACTTACATATAATAAATAAATCTTAAAAAAAAAAAAAAAACTTAAATTAAAAAAAAAAAAAAAGTGGTTTTTCAGCCAGGCGTGGTGGCGCACGCCTTTAATCCCAGCCCTCGGGAGGCAGAGGCAGGCGGATTTCTGAGGCCAGCCTGGTCTACAGAGTAAGTTCCAGGACAGCCAGGGCTATACTGAGAAACCCTGTCTCGAAAAACCAAACCAAACCAGACAAACAAACAAAAAAGTGGCTTTTCAATGGGTCCCCAACTCCCCCATTAATCTTTTTTTTTCCTCACTCTGGTCAACCCCGCTCCCTCCAGTCGGTCCCGCTTGCTCTATCCCTGCTCTCTCCAGTCCAAAGATTCATTTATTTAAGTACACTGTAGCTGACTTCAGACGCACTAGAGGAGGGCGTCAGATCTCATTACGGGTGGTTGTAAGCCGCCATGTGGTTGCTGGGATTTGAACTCAGGACCTTGGGAAAAGTAGTCAGTGCTCTTTACCCACTGAGCCATCTCGCCAGCTCCTTTTTTTTTTCTTTTTGAGACAAGTTTTCTGTGTTGCCCTGGCTGTAGACCTGGTTAGCCTTGGACTCACAGAGGTCCGCATGTCTCTGCCTCTTGAGTGCTGGAATGAAGTATGTGCCTTTTTTGTTTTTCACTTATTATGTGTACATCCCCAAGAGACATGTGGAGCCTGAGAGGCCGGCAGACAAGTTATACAAGTCAGGGCTCGGATTCTGCTTCTGCTACCTGGGCCATAGGGACTGAATGCAGACTGGTAGGTTTCCTTTCTTTTACGAAAAGCATATTTTCTTCAAGAAGTGTTCCATGCAAGCACAGTGTGCTGGGTTGTTTCTGTTGACTCAGCAGGTGATACCCGCTATGTTTGAATATCATATTTTAGCTATCGAGATGGCTCTGGGTACAGGTGCTTGTTGCCAAGCCTAATGAGCCTTTGCACACCTACACAGACACCTTTAAAGTAAATAACCAAAAAGGGAAAGATAAAAGCACAAATGGAGACACAGTCTCTCTTAAGCATGCCTATCTATTCTCACTTCCTCTTCCCCCCAGGCATCACTGCAAACCCACAGTCCCCAGTGCCCTCTTTTCTCCCAAAAGGGCCTTTTTGATACTATATGACGGATTGTGTTTGACTCCCAAGTAACAAATGCTTAATAGAAAAGAGGACTTCAGAATTGTGACTATGAGTAGGCTAGAAACTGTGGATTTCATAGTTAGGACACAAGAGGAACATGCTGTCCTGGAAACCCAGAACAAAAGAGGCAGGCTACCTTCCCAGCTCACCTCTAGTAAGGCACAGATAAGGTGCACACCTAGCGTTTGAGGCAGAGGTCAGCAAGATCTCAGAGTTCGGGGCCACACACCGTGAGATCTTGCTTCAAAACACAAACCAATCAAAACCACAGTGAGACTTTGTGTCTCACCAACTGTGGACTCCGAGTGGAGCACAGAACAGGGAAAGTGCACAGGAGACGGCACTGAAGTGTGTGGTAAATGCTGGTTCAAACAAAAGGAAAAGTGCACAGGAGACGGCACTGAAGTGTATGGTGAGTGCTGGTTCAAACAAAAGGGGGCTGGCCTTGCTACAGAGAGGATGGATGAGGAGGCAGGGCAGCTGGATAGAATCTGAGGACCAGCAGCAGAAAGCACCTTAAGGGACCTAGCAGGCTGAGGGAAGAAGGCTCCTGCTGGCCCTGGAGGCTGGGGAAGGACATTCCAGACTGAGGAAACAGCGTTAAGTAAGCCACCCACAACAATGAAGACAGCAGCACAAGGAAAAATGGGTGAAATAATACAACTGGCAGCTAGAGAAGAAAACTCAAACAACTCAGTTACTGTTTTTAGAAAATATCTTATATAAGAGTTTGTCACATACATGTCACATATATATCACATGTATGCCTGAGAAGGCTAGAAGAGGACATTAGATGCCCTGGAACTGGAATTAGCAGGTTGTGTGCCCCAGTGTGGGTGCTGGGAATCAAATCAAAGTCCTCTGGAAGAGCAGCAAATACTTTAGCCTCTGAGCCATCTCTCCAGTCCAGTTTTTGTTTTTGTTTTTGTTTTTTTGTTTTGTTTTTTCTTCGAGACAGGGTTTTTCTGTGTAGCCCTGGCTGTCCTGGAACTCACTTTGTAGACCAGGCTGGCCTTGAACTCAAAAATCCACCTGCCTCTGCCTCCCGAGTGCTGGGATTAAAGGCGAGTGCCACCACCCCCGGCAACTTTTTGACTTTTTGAGACAGGGTTTCTCTGTGGACTAGGCTGGCCTGTCTAACTTTGTTTTTATTTGTTTAAACTAACAATTGGAGTCAGGCAGTGGTGGCACACACCTTTAATCTTAGCAGCTGGGAGACAGAAGACAGAAGAAGCAGGCGATCTCTGAATTTTAAGCCAGGCTGGTCTACAGAGCAATTCCAGGATAGCCAGGGCTACATTTTGCACCCCTGTCTCAAAACCACAGGCACCCCTATCCCAAAAAATTAACAAGAAAGATGGAGAAGAAAGGGTTTTTTAAAAAAAATTTATTAGCCAGGCGTGGTGGCCCACGCCTTTAATCCCAGCACTCGGGAGGCAGAGGCAGGCGGATTTCTGAGTTCGAGGCCAGCCTGGTCTACAAAGCTAGTTCCAGGACAGCCAGGGCTATACAGAGAAACCCTGTCTCGAAAAACCAAAAAAAAAAAAAAAAAAAAAAATTATTTAATGTATAGGAGTGCTCTACATGCATGCATACCTGTGTGCCATAAGAGGGCATCAGATCCCACTACAGATGGTTGTGAGCAGCATGTGGTTGCTGGGAATTGAACTCAGGACCACACAGCTGGACCCTAGGACACTTGCTCTCTCCTGCCTCAGGCTTCAGTGAAAGCTCCTCTCCCCTAATGGCATACCAGCACTGTGCTCCCTACCCCAAGCAGAATTATTGTGAAGCCTGAAGTGAGTCCTCACACACAGAAGTTACTTCTCTAATACTTCATGGACTCTCCTATGGTACTGGAGCTCTCTGGAATCTGCCTAGGCAGAAGAGAAGGCTGCCATAGTCTGTCAGATCAAGCAACATGGCTGTCTCCCAGATTGTCTCCTCTCAACAGCCAATCACCTAGCTCTGTGTATTTCTGTCCTACTTCCTCTCCACTGTGTGTGTGAGACTAATAGCAGATGTCATTTCCTGAGCCAGCCTCTGCCCCGTTTCAAGGGGTCATTACTCCCTGGTAGATGGCTTCCCAGCTCCAGGCCACCTAGCAAAAAGGAAAGTTTAGACTTTCAAACTTGCAAAGTTAAGTGCACACTTAGCTTTAAACCTAACCTTCCCCCTTGACAGCTTTTTCCTGTCACTAATCTAAGCATAACCCTCCCTGTTTGCCACACTCCCCCTCTTCTTTCAGAAAGCAGCAGTTCTCTTTACTGAGCACTTCGTGCACAACAGCCCCACACTAGGATCTGACACCATTAGCCCATTTCATGTCTGAGAAGAAACTATGGAGGGCTGCAGGGTCATGGCCCAGTGTTCTCCTCTACCTTCAGTTACTCTGTGCCACCATGCCAAGCCTCAGTGGACAGAGCCTCTTTTTGCCGTTTTCCTGTGCCATGTCCTTAGCTACAGTAGTCTCCATGGTCACCTTCAGGAATCCTGCCAGTCACTTTTAAGACCCAATGGTTCTCTTGGCTACAACTCTGTGCTCCTCAGTTTATCCAAGTTCCCAAGCACTTTCATAATCCCACAAAGTCTAAATGCTTAAGCACTTGCATGGCTTCAGAATTTTTAGTTAAGATTTATTTTTATTTTTATGTGTACAGATAATTTGCCTGTATGCACACCTGTGCCCCATGTGATACAATACCTATCAAGGCCAGAGGGCATCAGATCCACTGGGACTAGAGCACTCATCACTGTAACCTCCAAGGAGCAAGCCAGGCCCTCTGAAAGGCCATACTCCCTGAGGCCATGCTCCTCTCTTACTCCCTGAGCCTTATCTCCAGCCCCAGGATTACATTTACATGTTATCATGACCTAGGATTCAGCTGTGTTTCTGTATGGCCCAAGAATGGTATAGGACCAACTTTAAAACTTTCTCATCCATGGCTGGAGGAGAGACTACTCAGCAGTTAAGGGCACTGGCTGTTCTCCCAGAGGTCCTGAGTTCAATTCCCTCTGGTGCCCTCTTCTGGCACTCAAGTACATGTACATGCATGCACAATAACTCCCTTAAGGAGTAGAACTTGTAGGGTACACTATACTGTCTACAAATCCAGCTTTCGGCTTCCTAGTGTCTGCTACATGCTTTGCATCAGAACTGTCTCATCTGAACTCTTTTTTTTTTTTTTTTTTTTGGTTTTTCGAGACAGAGTTTCTCTGTATAGCCCTGGCTGTCCTGGAACTCACTCTGTAGACCAGGCTGGGATTAAAGGCGTGCGCCACCACGCCAATTCATCTGAACTTTTTAAAACATGAATTTGTAACACATCCAGTTTCTTTAGACTTCTTACCAGTTTTAAAAATTGAGTCATATTTGGTTTCTAGCCTCAATAGAGCATCCACCTTATCACAAACACTCAATATTTACTGACAGAAATACTGAAGAAACTACATTTATTATTCTTGATTGTTTTCAATGTTAAAAGTGTATATGAGGGCTGGAGAGATGGCTCAGTGGTAAAGAACACTGGCTGGTCTTCCAGAGATCCTGAGTTCAATTCCCAGCAACCACATGGGGGTTCACAACCATCTGTAATGGGATGCCCTCTTCAGGTGTGTCTGAAGACAGCTATAGTATACTCTCTACATGAATAAATAAATCTTAAAAAAAAAAAAGTGTGTATGAGTTAAGAGTTCTGCATGTGGAGTTATTAATCTCATCATATTCATTAGTCCTCAACTCAGTAAACATTTTAAGTATTGCTTTAAAAAATGCACACTTGCCAGGCGCTTGAGATCCTAGCGCTTGAGAGTAGAGGCAAGAAGACCAAAGAATCAAGGTTATCCTTGGTTATAAAATGAGCTGGAGGTGAGCCTGGGTAAAATGAGATCCTGTCACAAAACAACAATAAAATTCAAAGCCAGAGGATAACTTATGCCATATGAGGCCTGGCCTGTCTCAAACTACAGAAAACCCAAACCAAGATCTTTCAATCCAGGCTGAGGCAAGAGATTGACCAACTCTAGGCCAGCCTGATCTCTACAGTGTGAAACCCTGTATCAAAAAGAAACAAATACAAAATGAACCCCACAACTTGGGTGTACACACTTGCAAGCACTTGGGAGGTGTCAACAATCAAACAAAACCACAAAGAGCTAAACAGTGAGAACCAATCCTTTAAAACTCAAGCAGACTGGAGAGGTGGCTCAGCGGTTAAGAGCGTTAGCTGCACTGGGCGTGGTGGCACACGCCTTTAATCCCAGCACTCGGGAGGCAGAGGCAGGCGGATTTCTGAGTTCGAGGCCAGCCTGGTCTACAAAGTGAGTTCCAGGACAGCCAGGGCTACACAGAGAAACCCTGTCTCAAAAAACCAAAAAAAAAAAAAAAAAAAAAAAAAAGAGCGTTTGCTGCTCTAGCAGAGGACCTGTGTTAGTCTGCACGGTGGCTCCAGTTTCAGGGAATTCAACACTCTCTTCTGGCCTTCTCAGGCATCAGCCAGCCATATGATGTATACAATAAAACATTCTTTTTCTGTGTCCACTAATGTGGGGTTAGGGTTAGGGTTAAGCCATGTAGGCTGACATTTTTTTCTTTTTTTTTCCAGAATTTTTTTATTAGATATTTTCTTCATTTACATTTCAAATGCTATTCCTGTATTACCCCCCCACCTCACCCTGCTCCCCAACCCACCCACTCCTGCTTCCTGTCCCTGGCATTCCCATGTACTGGGGTATATAATCTTTGCAAGACCAAGGGCCTCTCCTCCCATTGATGGCCGACTAGGCCATCCACTACTACATATGCAACTAGAGACACAGCTCTGGGGGGGTACTGGTTAGTTCATATTGTTGATCCTCCTATAGGGTTGCAGACCCCTTTAGCTCCTTGGGTACTTTCTCTAGCTCCTTTTTTTTCTTTCTAAAGATTTATTTATTTTTATTTATATGAGTACACTGCAGCTGTCTTCAGACACACACCAGAAGAGGGCATCAGATCCCATTACAGATGGTTGTGAGCCACCATGTGGTTGCTGGGGATTGAATTCAGGACCTTTGGAAAGAGCAGTCAGTGCTCTTAACTGCTGAGCCATTTCTCAAGCCCTAAAATGTCCTTTTATTGCCAAGTTTAACAATTAAAATGCTTAAATAGAGAGTGTGCTCTGTATTCTTTGTCTGCGATCACTTTTCTCACACCCAATCCCACGCCTTCCCTCTGAAATTCTTTGCTCTAGCCCTCCCTGCTCCAATGACAGCTTCAGTACTCACCTAAGACCTGCTCATCCCATTCTGGCCCAGCATGGCTCGGCCTCAATGGTGGATTAATAGATTTGGTCCCCATACACTGACATGTGTGACTGCTTAGCCTATAGGGAGTGGCACTATTAGGAGGTGTGTGGCCTTATCAGAGGAAGTATGTCACAGTGGAGATGGTGCTTGGAGGTCTTAAATTCTCAATTATGTGTGTTTACACATCCAATCTCTCCTTGCTGCCTTTGTATCAAATTGTAGAACTCTCAGCTCCTTCACCAGCACCATGCCTGCTTGGACAATACCATGCTTCCTGCCATGATGATAATAGACTGAACCCCTGAAAATGTAAGCCAGCCTCAAGTAACTGTTTTCCTCTATAAGAGCTGCTCTGATCATGGTGTCTCTTCACAGCACTGGAAATCCATAACTAGGGAGTTAGACAGTATCCTGGGTCTGTGCCAGTTTCCTTCTACCCTCTCCTACCGTCTCCACATAATCCCATACAAACTGCCAGATTCATCTTGAGGAATCCCTAGGTGCTCACATGCGAAACTTCCAGGGCTCTTTTTGCAAGACAGGACAGTTCAGTCATCCCGGCCTCCCAGAGGGCTTTTTGCCTGTGCATGCCTGCCAGCCTGGCTTTATACCCCAACTTTTGCCCAGAAACCTTTCCCTACTGCCGTTTACACACAGCTCTCCCTTGTCCTGCGCAGTGCTGCTTCCTCTCATCTAGGTGGTCTTTCCCCTGACCTCCTATGACTACATTATTAGTGGTGTGGTTTAACAATACTCCATACTCTGTCAAAGTCCAACTCCTTTTTTAGAAAGTTCAATGAAATGGTCAAAAGGCTACCAAAGCAAACAGCCTAAGCAGATTTTTAAATAATAATAATAATAAAATAAAACAAAATTGCAGGAAGTTGAGTGGTGCCAAAGGTCACCATCATGCCATTCTGAAAATCTTTAGAACTGGTGTTTTACACTATCATTCCCCTTGAATCTTTATGACCATGTTTGTATGTGTGCATCATATGGGGGTGGAGAGACAACTAATGCCACAGCACATTCGCTGAGGTCAGAGGAGTTCGCTCTGTGGAGTTCCAGGGTGGCTCACAGGCTGTAGGCTTGCGTAGCATGCACTGTTACCCACTGAGCCATCTCCCTGGCCTCCATCATCCTCTTGATCACATCTCAGATAAGGCCAAGAATGTTCTTTCCAAGCTCACAAAAATACCTACTTTGGGGGAAAAGGTGAGCTACAGGCATGTTATCTTAAAACATGAAATCCAAAATAAACTGCCATATAAAGACTGTTCCAGAGTTAGACTTGCAGCTTCCAGTGCCTATCAAGAATTGGTACACAGCCTAATACCTGGGGCTGGCCCCCTCAAGTTCTGAAACTGGAGAAAAACTAAAGCTTTCTGTCTTAGTTAGGATTTTATTGCTGTAAGAGACATCATGACCAAGGCAACTCTTAGAAAGGAAAATCTTTTTTTTTTTTTTTTTTTTTTTTTTTGGTTTTTCGAGACAGGGTTTCTCTGTGTAGCCCTGGCTATCCTGAAACTCACTCTGTAGACCAGGCTGGCCTCGAACTCAGAAATCCACCTGCCTCTGCCTCCCAAGTGCTGGGATTAAAGGCGTGTGCCACCACGCCCGGCTCAGAAAGGAAAATCTTTAATTGGGGCCGGCTTGCAGTTTCAAAGGTTTAGCCCATTATCATCACAGTGGGAAGTATGGCAGCATCCAGGCAGACATGGTGCAGGAAGAGCTGAGAATTCTGTCTTGAGCTGAAGGCAGCCAGGAGGGAACTCTCTTTCACACTGGGTGGAGCTTGAGCACTAGGACACCACAAAGCCTGCCTATGCTGTGACACTCTCCCTCCGACAAGGCCACACCTCCTAATCGTACCGCTGTACATGGGCCATGTATGTTCAAAACACCACACTTTGTGAGCCACAGACATTCTCAGCTATGTTCACTACCTCCACTTATAATGTATAGAGGCAAAGGGGTAACACACAAACAATAGTTGTACAAACCCCCTTCTACCTGTCCTTGAGGTTAATCTAGTAAAGCACCCACACAATTCACCTCACGGTCCCTTCACTTCAACAGTCACATCCAAATATCTGCACAATTAACATTAACACTATGTAAAGAACTTGAGAGGCAGAGGCAGGTGGATGAGTTTAAAGTCAGCTTGATCTACAAAGTGAGTACCAGACCCAAGGTCACACAGAGAAACCATTTCCAAAAACAAACAACAACAACAAAAAGCCACTATGTAAAAAGCCAAGTATACACACACACACGCGGCATCCACGGATATTTGTGTCTACATATATGTATCAGCAAACTAAGAAATCAGTAGGCTTGGACTCACTTGTCTCAGCAGGAATAATACCAATCAACTACCCAGTCTGGGTGTTTCAAGGGTCAGCATCTTGCCTACATTACTGACCACTCTATCTCCTAATAGTGGGCCTGGCACACAGAAAGTGTTCCTGAATGTTCGTAACAAAAAAAAATAATAATAAAGGAAAAGGAGCCAAGAGATCCAGAGGAGACTCACAGACACAACACAGTCCTGCTGCTGCTGACTAAAATGCTACAACTACCTACCTTCTTCGGTATCCATCTATAAAAACAGAAAACCAACCAAATAAAATCCAAACCAAACCAAACAAAACCCTTCAAACCTCAAACTCCACCAAAATACTGGTAGGGCCTTTAGAGTTTGCAGTACTGTATGCACATCAGTTCCTGACAAGCACACTGTGCCTGAGTAACAGCTACTACGGCAGCTCCTATGCTGTAACCAGGGAAACAGCAGGAGGTAGAGAGGAACCAAGTGAGAGAGTCATGACAGGCTCAACTGTCCCCCTGAAGGTGGCGTTTAGTTCTAAGCTTCCATCTCTGTGTGACTGTGTGCTGTTCCACTCTTGCTCAGTTTAGCCCAGATGCACTGATCTCACTAAAGCCGGTTGATAATGGTGTGGTTCCCAACCTAATTCTTGGCACCTAAAGGGCATGTGAGTAAAGTTAATTCCCCTTGTAGATAAAATATAAAGGAAGAAAACCAGGATAATTCTTACTGACCTTCATTTTTGGCATGCTTCCTTTCCAGTACGACTTTCCAGAACACGACTGTGCTTTCCCTCCTTAGTTTTAGTTGCTTCTTTGTTCTTGTACACACTAGCACACAGCCCACATTTGCCTGGCATTCCAGATCCATTTACTTTCACCGAAACAAACTTTTGGTAAGGTGCCTCCTAGCATGCTCTGATGAGCTGACCTGGGAAGAAAGCCTACCACCACATGCCAGAGGTGTTTCAAATGTGCAGCAGCAGCAGTAGGAAGGCCAAGGTAGGGCAGGGAACCAGGTGGAAACAGAGCAATAAAGAGCAAGCTATTAAGAACACAGGCAATCAGCAGGGCGTGGTGGCGCACGCCTTTAATCCCAGCACTCGGGAGGCAGAGGCAGGTGGATTTCTGAATTCGAGGCCAGCCTGGTCTACAAAGTGAGTTCTAGGACAGCCAGGGCTATACAGAGAAACCCTGTCTCGAAAAACCAAAAAAAAAAAAAAAAAAGAACACAGACAATCAACAGGATGTCAGCTGTGAGTGAGCACATCACCTTTCTGTCAGCTAAAGGGAAGGGGTGCTGCTCACAAAAGGCACAACAGTATCCAGAATGGCAATTTAGGGAGAACAGGTGACAGCAAGGGAAGAGGCTGAGGGCCAAGAGAACACACTGGCATCTTCTCCCAGGCCCTGCACTGTTAGCAACTGTCTGCTAAGATGACAAGCTTCTGTTGTTATCATATGCCACTTTTCCCAAGGCAGCTTTTCACTAAGAGAATCCCAAACTGCTAGCAATATAAAATCTACTTCTTTCTCAGAATAGTTTTTCCTCTAAGTTCTTTTGTCCACACCCTCAACCCTTATCTTTCTCGGTCTGACTAACCTCTTTATGTAGCCCAAGCCAACTTGAAACTCCAGAGTGTTCTGCCTCTGCCTCCCAGAGGCTGGGAAGAGTCTAGGCATGGGCTGCTTTGCCCAGGTACAGAGCAGGTTTTGTAATGACTCTAATAAGCTGCTAACCTGCATCTCTACCACTCTTCATTGTGTGGCATTTTGTGTACAGATACCTGCTCATCACAAAGAATCACTCACTACAAATTGCTGTCCTGGTGTCTCACTTAAGCTAATGAAATACTAATTCCTTCATTAAAGAAAAACTATGAATAAACATTAGATAAATTCAATTTGCACACATTCTAACACCAGATCTCATCACATTAAAATGCTGGCATATTCAAATGACCTATTTTTTAATAGATCCTTCTGTTAAATATGCATAGAGGTATGTAGTTCTATTCCAAACAGGACTGCCAATATCGCAAATGGAAGGAAAGAAAATGTTTTTATTTTTGCAAAAGATACCCATTTTAAACTCTAAGAAAATAACTATTTTGTAGGATATGATGGAGATTGAAACACCCTGAACTACATAGTGAGTTCCAGGGTAGCCTGGGCTACCGTATGAGACTGTTTTACACCAACCAACTAACCAACCAACCAACCAAGCACGATGGAGAGAGAGCATAGTCAACAGAATGTTTGTCTAGCAAGCACAAAACTCAGGTTTGACTCTAACATAATAAAGAGGGATTGATACCACATTTAAAATCCTAGCACTTGGAAGGCAAGAGAATCAGACATTCAAGGTCATCCTTAACTACAAGACTGTATTAGAGAGTGGAGAAGCATTTGTAAGACTCCCTGAAGTTGTGCATGCTAGCATATACTTGTAACCCCAGGTGCAACTCCAGCACCCAGGAGGCAAAGAAAGGTGTGCTGCAGCAAGTCCAGGCCAGACAGGACCTGTCTCAAACAAGTCACACAACAACAGTTCACAATAAATCAATAATAAAGTTCTCCTTGAAAAAGGCAGGAAGAGGGCTGGCGAGATGGCTCAGTGGTTAAGAGTGCTGACTGCTCTTCCAAAGGTCCCAGTTCAAATCCCAGCAACCACATGGTGGCTCACAACCATCCATAATGAAATCTGATGCCCTGGAGTGTCTGAAGGCAGCTACAGTGTACTTACATATAATAAATAAATAAATCGAGCTGGGCGTGGTGGCGCACGCCTTTAATCCCAGCACTCGGGAGGCAGAGGCAGGCGGATTTCTGAGTTCGAGGCCAGCCTGGTCTACAGAGTGAGTTCCAGGACAGCCAAGGCTATACAGAGAAACCCTATCTCGAAAAACCAAAACAAATAAATAAATAAATCTTTAAGAAAGAAAGAAAGAAAGAAAGAAAGAAAGAAAGAAAGAAAGAAAGAAAGAAAGAGGGAGGGAGGGAGGGAGGGAGGGAGGGAGGGAGGGAAGAAGGAAGGAAGGAAGGAAGGAAGAAAGAAAGAAAGAAAGAAAGAAAGAAAGAAAGAAAGAAAGAAAGAAAGAAAGAAAGCAGGCAGAGGGAAAGTCTGGACCTTTGTAAACGTGCTATGATAGCACTGGTCAACTAAAGACATCAAGAACCAGGGACTGGTCCGGCATGGTGACACACACCTTTAATCTTAGCACTGAGGAGGTAGAGGCAGGTGAATCTCTGTGAGTTCTAGGCCAGCCTGGTCTACAGAGAGAGAACTTCTGTATTGAGCAAACAATAGTCAATCAGCAGAGTAATAGTTCCTGCAGAGGGCTGCTTAACTCTCACGCAGTTGCTCTCCTTGGGATTATTATACATGGCAAAGCTCACAGATTATTGTTTTACATTTTCCAATTCAAGGTGCTGAGTAACACAAAGCAATCCTCAAATCCCCTGTTATGCAGCAGCCTTTCAGTCTCCTTCCAATTCTCTTACCCTACAGAAAAGACGGGCCCAGGGAGACCCAGGAACAGGTTGTGGCCAGGGAGTCCCAGAGACAGGTGGTGGCCAGCCTGTTTCCAGTGCTCACAATCATACTAAAAAAAAAAAAAAAAAATAAGATTACATCCATTAATTTCTCTATAGGACTTGAGCTTTGTGTGATAGTACACCTGTAGAAGTCAGGGAGAAATCTGAGGAGTTAGTTTTCTCCTTCCACCATATAGGACCAAAGGCTTGGTGGCAAGAGCTTTACAAACTGTGCCATCTTACAGAAGCACACATTTACCCTTTAACCACAGCAGGCTAACTTCATCTTTCTCTCTGTCTTCAGGGATGGATGGAATGATTGATTGATTGATTGATTGATCAATCGATCGACTGACTGACTGACTTGAGACAGGGTCTGACTGACTGACTGACTGATTGACTGAGACAGGGTCTGCCTAGGTGACACTCTCTCTGTACAGCCCTGGCTGGCTGGCCTTCAACTCACAGAGATCTACCTCTCTCTGCCGAAAGTATGGAGATGAAAGCACATGCCATAATATTTGACCTTCTCTTCAGTTTTCTGAGACTGTGTCTTGCTACATAGGCAAAACATGAGGTCTTGCACTCACAGGAATCCTCATGCCTCAGACTCCTGAGAACTGGTCCCTGGTTGTTGTTGTTGTTGCTGCTGCTGCTGCTGTTTTGTTTCCAGACAGGGTTTCTCTGTGTAGCCCTGGCTGTCCTGGAACTAGCTCTGTGGACCAGGCTGGCCTCAAACTCACAGAGATCACCACCTTCTGAATGTTGGGATTAAAAGAGTATGCCACTATCCCTAACTCAGCTAGCTGACTTTCTACCACTAGGAATTCTAGACTTAACTCTGAAGCATATAGAAAATATATATAATATATACTTACTGGATAGCCAGTCGGTGTGCTTTTTCCCAGGGAAGACTCTTCCCCTACTCTCAGCATTCTTTAGCTGCCTGTAATTCTTGGTGAAGCTGGGGCCTCCTGAGTCCTTCCCTTTCCAAGTTAGCGTGTCTATTGGTGACCTCCTTATTTGTTCAGGCATTGTGTTGGCGAGGCTTTATGAATGGAGCTTCTGATATTCCCAGGAGACACACCCTCACAGCAAACCCTGTGCTTCTGGCTCTTGCATTCTGTCCACCCTCTCTTCTGCAATGATTTCTGACCCTTTTGTGTAGGAGTTGTATTGTCAGTTTGTTTACTGGGACACACTGGGCTCCACAGCTCTGCATTTTCATTGGTTGCAGATTTCTGTTTGTTGCAAAGATAGATTTTCTTGCTGCAAGGTGAGGACTACACTTATCAGGCTAGACCCCAGAGGAGGACATGCAGGATCTAGTTAGCTCATGCCTTTTTCAAAAATCAGGTTTGAATATGCGACAAAGAACACTGCACTGAGAAATAGAGTCAGTCTGTCTGTCTTGTATTCAAGGACCCAAACACAGACAGAACGAGGAACTGTAGAGTAAATTAATACGAACTTCAAAAAAATAATACAGAAACCAGGCATGGTGGCACTGTGAGGTTTTATTTAATCCAGTGCTCAGAAAGGAGAGAAGAGGTAGATGAACTCTGAGTTCAAGGCCTGCCTGGTCTGAATTCTACTGTAGTCAAAGCTACATAGTGAGATGCCATCTCATTCATAAATAAATAAATAAATAAATCTGCATGAATAATTTTATATCAAGTGATGGCATTTTTGGTTTTACTATATTGCTGTGTTGTCAAAGCAGCAGCAAGAGATTGATTGGTAGGAAAGGTCACTGAATACACTGCACATATTAATGGAGACCAGCTATGAAAACAAGTGGCCAAAAACACTAGAAGGCTGCAGCATAGGCAGGAGAGCTGTGCTCGCTGCCATCTCAAGCCACGGATGACTCCCTTGGCACTAGTGTAGTCCATCATCTCTCTGTCACTTACAGCTTCTCTCCCCCAACTACTCTAGCCTGGGAAGGAGACATGACTTTTTTCATAGGCCAAGCCAGCAGGAGCTACTCACATACTTCACTTTCCCTACCACGTCAAAAGAGACACAAGTGCATAAAATTTAGTAGGCCTTTATACAGTTGTAGTAACCCAACAGTGGGCAATGCAAACTACAGCCTAGAAGAACAAGCATACATGGCAGCCTCAGTTGGCACCTGAGAGTGTAACTGGCAGACGTCACAAAGACCAGCTTGTCGGCATAGAGTGAGCTTTCCTTTCATACAAACCCAACTCCTATAAATTTATTCTTAGAAAATATTTTTCAAGCTTGGCAGAGTGCCTTAAGAAGCTAGAGGAAGAAGACTGTCATGCATCCAAGGCCACGCTGAGCGGCAGAGTGAGTTCTAGGCCAGGGTAACCTACAAAAAAAGGGGAAGAAAAGAAGAAGAGGGGGAGGAAGAAGAGAAAGAGGAAGAAGAGGAAGAAGAAAAGACAAAGGAGAAGAAGAGAGAGGAGAGAAAAGGGAAAGGGAAAGGGAAAGGATGAAAGAAAGGAAGGAGAAAGAGATGGAGAGAAAGACGAGGGCTGAAAAAGAGCAATGAGTAGGACAGAAACTTGCCACCAGGCCTGATGACCTGAGTCTGAGCTCAGTAACCCACAACTCACACAAGTTATCCCCTCACCTCCACACATAACCATCCCCAAATAAATACATGGGAAAGGAAAATTATTGACAAGAAAGAAAGACAGATAGACAGACTTATAGTAAGAGAGAGAGAGACAGATAGATATTAACTACATGTCAAAACTTTTCTAGTAGCATCCCACACACTCCCTTTCATCCTACACTGGCATCTACACACTGGTCCTGACTGACCTCATGGCTGTCTCAGTTTATGTAAACTAAATCCTACCAGTATTTACACAGAAACTCAATTCCTACTGACTCATTTCTCAAATCCAATTCTTGCCATTAAGCAATGAAGACAGTTTTAAAGCAAGTTGTGGGAGCTGGAGAGACAGCTCAGCAGTTAAAAGTACTTGAAGCTCTTAGTTACAGAGGACCTAGGTTTGGTTCCCAGCACCCACATAGTAGTAGCTCACAAATACACATATAGACACACGCGATATAAAAATAAACTTGTTTTAAAGGTATATCATGGCCTAGCATAGGGTCACAGAAAATATGTGCTTTGAGAAATAGTAAAACTGATCTCAGTGCAGAACTTCCTGTCAGCTCAGCCAAATGCATGAGTGGTGATGGCTATGACCAACAGTGGGGGCTCTCCTCAGCAGGCCAAAGCCTAAGTTTCAAGCTGACAAGAGCCACTGGAGTCTTCATTATGCTTCTGTGACAGCTTTGACATCACTGGGCTTCCCAGTATGCACAGCATGTGAGTGCACATTAAAAATGTCTGAAGTCACCAAAGCAGAAAGAGGCAGAAGTCGGTCTCTCATAAGAGTATGGCTGGTTCATTATACTTTTTTCGGGCCACAGGATAAACAGGTAACTTTTCCTGAAGAATCTTCTGGAGCCCAGCTGTCCCAAGTTTGTATCTTGATTTCTTTCCTCCAATACTGATATAAACTATTAACACAAATCTTTCTCAAAAGGGCTGAACACTGATCATTTAAAAAAAAAAAAAATGGCTGGGCGTGGTGGCGCACACCTTTAATCCCAGCACTCGGGAGGCAGAGGCAGGCGGATTTCTGAGTTCGAGGCCAGCCTGGTCTACAAAGTGAGTTCCAGGACAGCCAGAGCTACACAGAGAAACCCTGTCTCAAAAAAACAAAAATAATTTTTTTTGGTGGATATTTCTTCTCTTTTCTGAAGGGAAATGGAGGAGGTGGATCTAGGGAAGAGGGGAGGAGGGAGGGAGAAATGAGAGAAATGAAGGCAGGGGAGACTTCAGTCAGGATGTATTAAAACAAACAAAAAATAAAGTTTTTTCTTCTTATTGTATTTGGTGCTATCTACGGCTGAACCCAGGGCCTCCTACATGTTGAGCTATGGCCCTATAGAACTCTATACTCTTCTAGAGGCTTTAGGAAAGCCAAACCAGCTGGACGGTGGCAGCGCACACTTTCAGTCCCATCACTCGGGAGGCAGAGGCAGGTGGATCTCTGTGAGTTTGAGGTCAGCCTGGTCTACAGAATGAATTCTAGGATAGCCAGGGCTAAACAGAGAGACTGTGTCTCAAAAAAAAAAAAAAAAAAAAAAAAAAGGAGGAGGAGGAAAAAGAGAGGAAGTGGGAGGGACGCCAGGCCAAACCTTAAGTTATCTTTCATTTGAAAGAAACAGCCTATAGTTATCCTACACACAACTGTTTTTAAACACTCAGCATTTAAACACTTTAACACTGAAAAGCTAAAAGACACCTGGAAGAGAGAGAGTGGACTGAGCAGAGAAGATGGTGGACCACAAAGACAGTGAGTGCTGCATTAAATGCAGATGAGCAGGCCAAGCCACTTGGAAATCATGGGTTGGATGCAGTGGAATGCACCTTAAATCCCAATTGTCGGGCTGGTGAGATGGCTCAGCGGGTAAGAGCACCCGACTGCTCTTCCGAAGGTGATAAGTTCAAATCTCAGCAACCACATGGTGGCTCACAACCATCCGTAACGAGATCTGGCTCCCTCTTCTGGAGTGTCTGAGGACAGCTACAGTGTACTTACATATAATAAAATAAAATAAATCTTTAAAAAAAAAAAATCCCAATTGTCTTAAGACCAAGGCAGAGGTCAAAAGTTCGAGTACTATTAAGCCGGGCGTGGTGGTGCACGCCTTTAATCCCAGCACTTGGGAGGCAGAGGCAGGTGGATTTCTGAGTTCGAGGCCAGCCTGGTCTACAAAGTGAGTTCCAGAACAGCCAGGGCTATACAGAGAAACCCTGTCTCGAAAAACAAACAAACAAACAAAAGTTTGAGTACTGCCTAGAAGGCAGGGAGAGCTTTCTTTGGGAGGTAGGGGAGCACAAACTCCACACTGAAGGCCCAAATCAACCAAAATCTAAGCATGAACACATGCCAGCAATTGTATGTCTATACAGCTATTCATTAAAAAGCACCTCAAGAGCTGGAGATGTGGCTCAGCTGGCAGAGTGCCTGCCTGTATGAACCAAGTATGGTGGCCCGCACCTGTAATCCCAGCACTCATGACATAGAAGCAGGAGAATCAGAATTCAAAGCTATCCTTGTCTATATGTATGACTTTAGGGCCAACCTAGGCTACATACTGGAGGGCTGGGGGCAGGGGGAGTAGCGAATTCATGAACCGAGGCTGGATGACCCAGGGTAGGGGCATGCTAGGGCACTGAGGTGGGTGGGGTGGGAGGGATGGGTGGGTAGGGGAGCACCCTCATAGAGGCAGGGGAGGGGGAGAGGATAGAGGGATTGTGGAGGGGGAGGGGAAACTGGGAAGGGGGTTAATATTTAAAATATAAATAAATAAAATAACCAATAAGAAAAAAAAGATACAGCAACTTCAACCAAAGAAATCAACTGCAACCAAACAAGCACTTCCTGAGGGAAACAGAACGAACTCTGATTTTCTTCACTGTAAATGTACTACCCCAGGAATCTTACATAGTCTCTCATCCTCCCTCTACTATCTATCCCCACTCCCCTACCCCCAACTCTACATGCCTACCACCTCCACATGCCTACCCCTCCCCATACCTGGTAGGTTACAGCAGAGGAAACAAGCCTAGGTCACACTGAAACTTCTCTCAGGAAACAAAGTCTTCAGTTCTCAATGTCTTTTGCCTTTTATTGGGATTTTCTTGTTACTACATCAGAGAGCAACATCAGGTTGTCAGAACAGACAAGTGCACTGTTCATAACACAAAGTAAAGAAATACAGATGCTTTGCAAAACTCATGAAGTCTAGGATTATGCAAATCCATTCATTTATGTAGAGCAGGACTCACAGCTCTGTTCTGACCATAGCCTTCATTAGGAGGCAGGGACTAAGTAGGCAGAAGTGAGTTTGGCAAGTTCTCACGCTGCCTGTGTCCTCATCAATTATGGCCAAAGCCCCCAGTGCCTTCTGTAGCTTCACACCTCAACAACTTGGGCAGATTCTGGCCAACAGGAATATATGTGAAATTCTAAATTCTGTATGCAAATATAAGAAAGATGACAGAAATAGGTACTTTTTTATCTTTTGGGTTTGTTTGTTTGTTTGTTTGAGACAGGGTCTTAACATATAACTCTGGTTATCATGGAACTTACTATGTAGACTAGGGTGGCCTCAAACTCAAAGATAACCTGCCTCTGCCTCCTCCAGGCTGGGTTTAAAGGCATGTGCAAGCACAACCCGCTAGTAGGTAACGTTTTAAAACTGGGCTGCATAGTTATGAGAAGCTCAGCAGCTCAGCTCGGTGTGGTACACACCTGCTCACAGCAAAGGCCAACGCAGCCATAGGCAACAGCTTACTCCCTTCAATGCTCTGGGGAGATCTAACTGTCCCTGCACAGGACGCTGCTGCCACAGACTCAGCTTCCACTGTGAAGACTCCTAGCACAATGCCCTCTGGGTTCCGAGACCTCCCACCATGTGAATAAGGATGAATGCAAACAAGGACAAAGCTCCCAAGGCTCCATCAGCCCTCCTCCGTGCACAGCAGACAGAGACCGGCACTAGGAGACCGCCACTCACATTCTAGAAGCCACCTGCCTTCACTACCAGACACACTGCTGTGTCTGAATCCCTGGCAAACAACATGATTAGCAACACTTTAAAGGGAACTGATCCATTCAGTACTCCGTGTGAATTGAGATACATTTTCCACACAGACCCTAACTCAAGAAACTCCAAAAATGAACAACACTGTATTTCAGAGTCTCTATTACAGTAACATCTGGAGAAAAGACCCTGGCTGAAATCCAACAGTACACTCTGAAGAGTGATTAACAGATGGTAGCACCAGGACATACAGATTTGACTCAGGTTCAGTCGTGTGAGCTCAGACAAGCTACCTGCCTTCCAAATCACTACAGCACAAAATAGAAAAGTGGAGATAACACAAAGGTCCTAGCAGATGCAGCCTGGGGAGTTTGCAGGAGTCAGAGCCTGTAAAATGACTAGATGACTGGCCTGAACCAAGCTAGCTAGTACATATTGACAATCCCTTATCTCAAATGCCCCAGGTTCAGCATCGTCTAAATTTGAGTTCTTTTTTCTTTCTTTCTTTCTTTCTTTTTTTTAATTTTTTTTTTTTTTTTTTTTTTTTTTTTTGGTTTTTCGAGACAGGGTTTCTCTGTGTAGCCCTGGCCCCGGCTGTCCTGGAACTCACTCTGTAGACCAGGCTGGCCTCGAACTCAGAAATCCACCTGCCTCTGCCTCCCAAGTGCTGGGATTAAAGGCACTGCCAGCTTGAGTTTTATATTTGAGTTGAGAGTATTTGCATAGACTTTACTAGTCAAACATCCCTAACCCAAAAATCCAAAATCTGAACTACTCCACAGCCTGACAACTCCTGACATCACTGTTCTGGAGGACATTCCAATTCAGTAAAATCCAGATATGGCAGGACATGCCCAGAAGCTCCAAACCTGTATACCACTTTATGTAAATAACACAAATTTGCATTTCTTAGATGCATTCAACCAAGAACTACAGCATCGTCAGCATAGAAACAAACATTTGATCTCTTATATTTTTAAAATTTTCCTATTTAGTTGCCTGTTGAAAATGCATAAATGTGTGGCGCACGCCTTTAATCCCAGCACTTGGGAGGCAGAGGCAGGCAAATTTCTGAGTTTGAGGCCAGCCTGGTCTATAGAGTGAGTTTCAGGACAGCCAGGGCTACACAGAGAAACCCTGTCTCAAAAAAAAAAAAAAAAAAGTAAGATTTGAAACTAAGAAGCAAAGTAAGCAAAATTACATTTCCTAGTCAGTTATAATTCACTGAACTTTATATAGTGTAATTTCTGAAAATATAAACTCAGAAGTCAGATCTGTATAATACACCACCTTATCCATCAGTAAAAGAGCAAGTTAATTTATAAAATGAAAACACTGAGTACCTATATTACCATATGTGTCTCTGTCCACCCAACCCCCACCCCGCAGGGAGGTCATAACCTTAATTCCATGACCCACCTTGCCTGACAGCAGATGGTAAAGCCCCTATTTCTGTTTTGTTTGAGTGTTTGAGACAGGCTCTCCTAGTCAGGCTAGTATTACTCTGTGGCTGAGGGTGACCCTGAACTTCTCTGACCTTCCTGCCTCTATCCCCTAAGCCTTGGGATTATGATGTGTCAGCCATATTCTGGAGGAGAGACTGGTGAAGAATAGCATCAGATGGGCCTCAGTGGGTTTCCTTGCCTAGTTTACTAAAAGCCACCATGCCTAACACAATATATGATCTCCATAGAAACTCCAAAAGAGCCAGATATAGAAGTATACATTTATAGGCGATATGATAGGACCACTGAGTCCATAAGGTCAAGGCCAATCTGGAAAACAGTGAAAATAAAATCCAGGTATGGCAGGCCATGTCCAGAAGCCCACCACTAGGGAGACTGGAACAGAAGAACTATCAGGACCAGGGTAACCTAGGCTACACAGTAAGACCCTGTCTCAAAAAACCGCAACTAGGGCTGGTGAGATGGCTCTGCTCTTCCGAAAGTGATGAGTTCAAATCCCAGCAACCACATGGTGGCTTACAAGCACTCATAATGAGATCTGACGCCCTCTTCTGGTGTGTCTGAAGTCAGCTATAGCGTACTTATGAAGAATAATAAGAAATGAATCCTTGGACCGGAGAGACCAACAGGAGCGAGGCTGTCCAGAGCGAGAGGAGCCGAACGGGACGGCCGGAACGAGCGGGGTTGACTGGAACAAGGGAAAACAAACAAACAAACAAACAAACAAACAAAAAAAAACCCGCTAACATAGTGGTGCAGACCTGTGATCCCAGCCTTCAAGAGGCTAAGATGGGAGGATGACTGAAGGTTGCAGGCTAGCCTGGGGTACATATTAAATTTCCAACCCAGTGAGACACTAGCTCAAAACATCAAAACAGCAGCAGGAGCAGCAACAGCAACAAAATCAGTAAGCAGTAACAATAACAAGCACTGAAGATAAAACAAAACAAAAACCCAAAGACGGGGGGGGGGGGGGGGTTCAGAGGGTATCTGGAGGCTTACAGGCAAACAAGAACGTGCATATGAACCAACCCTCCTGACACAAAAGACCCTGCCTGGGCTTAGCCCCCTTCCCCCTTGCCCTGTGTACCTCCTTATCTATCTGCTCACTTGTATCCCTTAAAGTATTATTTACAGAGCTTGGCAGGTAAGGGCACTTATGTATGGCTGTGAGACCCTATATGGTTGCTGGGATTTGAACTCAGGACCTCTGGAAGAGCAGTCAGTGCTCTTAACTGCTGAGCCATCTCTCCAGCCCTACAAGTTCTTTTTAAAAAACTGGGTGCCAAGGTACAAAGATACTAATGTGGTTCAAAGTTTTTATAGTCTGGCAGTTTTTTAAACAAATGTGTTTTTTAAACAAATAGCTAGGCATGGTGGCAAAACCTTTAATCCCAGCAATGAAGAGACAGAGGCACATGGATCTCTGTGATTTTTGAGACCAGCCTGGTCTACATAGTTCCAGGATAACAAGAGCTACATAGAGAGACCCTGTCTCAAAACAAACAAACAAAATATGTATATGAGGTTTGCCTGCATATATGTATATATATATGCATGCCTGGTGCCCGAAGAGGGCAGAAGGAGGGTATTGTATCCCCTGGAACTGGAGTTACAGATAATTGTGGGCTGCCATGTGGTAGGCACTAGGAACCAAACTTGAATCTTCTGCAAGAGCAGAAAATGCTCTTAGTGGCTGAGCCATCACTCTACACTGACTGGAAGGAAGTTTTTATATGTGTAAGAAGTAAATATTCAGACAGTATTATAGGCAAGCAGAAAGCTGTGGTGAGACACCTCCGAGAAAACTGAGACAAGCATACAAAAGCAGCAGTGAGTTCAGCACAATTAGTCCAATCTTCGTGAGAGACATCTTCTCACAGGTGAGCTTATTTAGTAGGTTCAGCTTAGATTTGATGTTATCAAAATAGTGAACCATCACAGGCAAGTTGGTAAAACTGGTGGCTAAGAACAGACTGGACAACGGTTAAGGCCAGGCTAAGTGACATGGAACAGGAAGCAAAGAGCAAAGCAAGAAGGATCGTCACTAACATCATCACCAACAGCTGACCACAGAACATGTTCTGACCACTGGAGCCATAAAGGACTTCTGCTCTACCAGCAAAGTCCCATGAAGACTGCCAACAACATATGGGAATAGAGGTGTTACTGTGTGACCAAACATCTGGACAGAAGCAACACACAAGCCTGTTCACCCCAGATAAGAAGCCTATGACAGACCAAAGTACAAATATACCAAAGACCAACTTGGTGAACCAGTTAGTTTTATTCAGTTACTTATAGGAGGAATATAGGTTAGGGGTCACTTACAGGAGCAGAAATGATACAAAGACAGCTGCCATCACTAAAGCCTACCCTAGCATGACAGCTCACAAAAGCTGAGAACCTGGAGCCCACTGCACAGCCTGCAGGCAGCTCAGCAGGTTGGAGTGTGTTCTGTCCAGGTGCCTCAGGAGACTTAAATCTCTTGTAAGCAGCTGTCCAGTACCTGTTTCTCCCCAGAGTCTTCAGGTTTACTGTTTATTCTGGGAGGGAAGGGGCCTAGTGAATCTGGTCAGTTTCAGAGATGTCCTAACTCTATTTTGAGTTGTTTCTCTTCCTAATGAAAGAACTTCCATTGAGGATGGATGTTTCAATCTCTCAGGAAACTGTTACACAACAGGTACACGAGAATGAAGTCTTATTCCTAACTATATCAGCTAACCTAATGTAACCAGGCATTAGCAAACAGATCTCAAATGGTAGGTCTCAATGCACAAAGAGAAAATGCTTATTTCTTCAGTTTTTACGTACAAGCCTTAAATGTGCTCCATAATGTTATTCAGCCATTACTACACTTACTTCTGATCTTTGCATCGTCATTTACAAACTAAAAATCCACAAAATTTGTTTTCACACAATGTTTAACCATAAACATACAGATGTTAAAATTTGCATTTTGGTGGCGATTGAATATACCTATAATTTTGTGTCTTATATCATAGGCTGTCTCCAGAGGTGGGGAAGGAGAAAAAAAACTACATATTATGTGAACTTACTGTTGGTTATTTCTGGTTTTCTTTTGGCCAGAACCTGGGGCCTTGTATTTGATAAGCAATTAATTGTTCTACCCATTGAGCCACATGGCCACATGCTCACCTCCAATACTGTAAGGAGAACCCAGTGCCTGGGGCCAGGATGTGGGAGACTTTTTATTACATATCCTATAAATTTGGAACCAGGTTGAAGTGAAATTTTCTGGTTGTGTTGTGTGATACAGACCCACATGGTGTTTTGCTGAGGCAAGACCCGTAGAATAACACGTAATGTTTGGAGAAAGTATAAGTGGGACTCAACAGACAGTGGCTGGGCCCTTGCATGGCTGGCTATGCAACTCTTTATTGGTCTCTCATCTTCACTGATCTTCATTCACTTCATTGAGAGAGGCACAGCAGAGAACTCGTGGAATTCTGACTGGTCCTGGCCACTTCTGCAGAGGCCTGGAGGTTTCTGCGGGATCCTACCATTTCTGATTTGTGTTGGTGTCACTTCTGAACTGGACTGTTGGTATCCTGACACTACTAAACTGGTCTACTGGTATCCCGACAAATGGAAATTAGAATCACCCCCCAAAGAACTACTTCTAAACAGGTCTACATCCCCTTGTCCTATTTACCATCTTTTCTCCCCTACCTCTAGACAGTGGGCTAGAAGGGGGTTTGTGGGGAACACGTCAAAACATTTGAGAACCCCTACTAAAGTAGGTTTTAAAATATCTTAGCCTATACCATGTAAATGTACTGACTTTTTTATTTATTTATTTATTTATTTTTGGCTTTTCGAGACAGGGTTTCTCTGCATAGCCCTCGCTGTCCTGGAACTCACTTTGTAGACCAGGCTGGCCTTGAACTCAGAAATCCGCCTGCCTCTGCCTCCCGAGTGCTGGGATTAAAGGTGTGTGCCACCACCGCCTGGCTCTGTACTGACTTTTTTTTTTTTTTTGGTTTTTCGAGACAGGGTCTCTCTGTATAGCCCTGGCTGTCCTGGAACTCACTTTGTAGACCAGGCTGGCCTCGAACTCAGAAATCCGCCTGCCTTTGCCTCCCAAGTGCTGGGATTAAAGGCGTGTGCCACCACCGCCTGGCTCTGTACTGACTTTTTAAGCAACAAAACAGGCCTACCCAGCAGTCACCAACACATATGTCCACGTAGAGAATTTCGTACGAGCTCACCTTAGATAAGCTCTGTCACAGTTCACTCAGCCAATATTCTCTAAATTCTACTCTAAGTGCCAGATATGCTTTAGACTCTAAGGTCTCAAGAGTAAAGATGATAAATACCTCTTTGTGTAGGATCAGGAGGTGCAAACAGTTGGCTGAAATTCAGATAGTAATAAGGACTATGAAGAAACGTCAGCAAAGCTGTGGATGGCGCTCATTTTCATACTCTCAGCTGATTTAGAAGGGTTACCATGAGTTCAACACCATCTTGAGCTATAGGACAACCATGACTTTGTACAGAATGAAACCCTGTTGAAGGGAAAAGCTATTCCCATCCCACAGCCCAAAAAGGGACTGGGGTAAGATGGCAGTCCCTGTCTGGAAAGGAGTAGCAGAATCACACAGAGACACTGTCTTAGTTATTTTTCTATTACTGTGATAAAACAACTGACCAAGGTAATCTATACAGAAAGTATTATTTTGTGGCTTATGGTTTCAGATGGTTAGAGCCCATGATGGCAGAGCAAAGGCATGGTGGCAGGAACAACTGAGAGCTCATGTCTTGATCCTCTAGCAGAGGCTAGAAATGGTATAAGTATTGAAACTTCAAAACACACCCCCAGTGATACACCTCCTCCAACAATGTCACATCTGCCAATCCTTCCAGAACAGTTCCATCAACTGGAAACCATATACTCAAACATATGAGCCTATGGAGCCCATTCTCATTCAAACCACCACAGTGAGACATCAGAGAAGGTGAGGGAGCCAGCGTGGTAGCTACACAGGCAAACAACCTAGTCAAGGGGAACACAAATCATGATGTTGTTCTGGTAATAAAGGGTGGGTAAGTTCCCCTTTAGAGAACAGGACCAAGGGGACCAAAGAGATAAAAGCACAAAAGAATAAGTGTCAAGAAACTTAACACTATCAGAAGGATGAAGTGGAAGCCAGTGAATTAGAAAAAGAATGGAAGAACTGCAAGAGCTCACTCAGGCAGCTGAAGTAAGTCAGGGTTGTCTGTTCATTTACAGGGCAGCAGGTGAGGGCATGCATGCTAGGCACACAGCCTACACTGAGCTACATTCCCAGCAAAGTACTTTTTGGGTTTTCCTGGTATAATCAGCAAGAATCAATACTCTAAGCATGGTAGACTTTGTATATAATCTCAGAAGGTGACAGATAAAAGGAAGAGGATCGTAAATTCAAGGTCATGTTTGGCTACATAGGCAGTGTGAGGCCAGCCTGGGCCACATCAGACCTTGCTTCAATAAACAAACAAGTAAATAAATATAACTGAAATACTTTAAGCCTGGGAGTGACATCACATTCACATTTTTAAAGATCACTCATTCTAATAACTGGGGAGAGTTATTAGAATGGGGATAGGAGGAGCAGGAGGAGGCGAGCCTATGAGGCAGAGGCCATGCTGTCGTGGGGTGACAGACAACAAACAAGTCAGCACTCCACATGCTTTTAAAAAGAGCCCACAAGAAACTGGGTGAACCTAGGACAAAGGGAGAGAAGCACAATGACAATGGAATCAGAAGGGTTCAGTAGAGGGCAAAGACAAGGGTCAGTGAGATGGTTCAGCAGGTAACGGGGCTTGCCACTAACCCTTAAGACTGAGTTCTTTTCTTGGGACCCATATGATGGAAAGAGAAAGCCAACTCCCCAAAGCTGTCCTCAGACTTCCTCTACTGTGCCATGTGTGTGGCCTTCCTCACCCCTACCAAGTAAACAAATGGAATTATTAAAAAACTTTAATAATGAACAACAGTCTGGGCTGGGAGATGGCTCTGTGAGTAGAGCTGCTTGCTCTACAGCTCTGGTGACCTGAGTTCAAGCTCTAGAACCCACAGTAGAAGGGATTCAACTCCACAAAGCTGCCCTCTGATCTCTGCACTTACCCTAGCATGCACACATACTTACCCAATAATTTTAAAAGAAAAAGTACATTAAGGAACTAAAGCCTGTTTGCTTAGAATCAAGAGTTAAAGAGGGATAAGAACTGAAATAACATATTACTCAGGTCCCACATACTTGTTACAACTTAATATCCATCAGGATATAAGGAGATCTCACATAGACACCCACACAGGCAATGCAATGCACATTAAAAAAAAAGAAGAAGGAAGGAAGGAAGGAAGGAAGGAAAGAAAGACTGACTAAAGGAATAAAGAGAGAAACTAAAAAACAGAAAAGGAAGCTGAGTATTGGGGGCAAGGAGTAGCAGAGAGACAGAGTCTCACTATGACCCAAGCTGGAATTTAATGTACAGCAATCCTCCTGCCTCAGCCCCTTGGGTACTGAGATTGCAAGCATTAGCCACCACACTGAACTTGGAAAAAAATTTTTCTGGTTTCTCTGTGTAGCCTTAGCTGCTCTGAAACTCACTTTGTAGACCAGGTTGGCCTTGAATTCAATCTCACAGAGAACCACCAGCCTCCCTGCCTCCCAAGTGCTGACATTAAAGGCATGTGCCACTGCCATCCATCACTGAAAAGAACATTTAACGTGCAAATCTTGTAAATCCGTTTTTTTTTTTTGGGGGGGGGGGGAATCTGAATGAGGAGGGTAAAGCTCAAGCCAGTGACAAGGTCTAGCAGCCACCTAAGCCAAAGCAGAGATCTAGAACAGGTCGGATGGAGGCCAGGAGGGAAGCCACAATTTTACACAGCGATGGCTACATCTAGGACTAGAGCATTACATGACCTGGAAAGCAGAGGGCAACAGGACCTGCAGAAGGAACTGGCAAAGCTGCTCTTTATCAAGAAAGAAGATCTACAGCTGAAGATGAGTGAGGCAAATCTTGGCTGAAACATATGTTAGTTTAAGTTTTAATTGCCCTAACTGATTTGTGCTCTCAAAGAAATACCCACTAGGTTCATTTACTGTAATAGATAATTTTCCTGGGGGGAAAAAGGCATAAAACAAACTATTTCAAGAACAAAAAGGAAATATGATTTCACATGCAGCTGAGAAACAGAATTGAGAAAGGAATTAAGACTAAGGCACTAAGGAAACAACTAAAACTTAGGCCAAAAACAAGAATCAAGACAAGAAGCCAGAAAGATATGGGTCAGAAAGGTCAAAAGTCAGGACAGCGTGGGCAAGATGAACGGACAGGTTTAAGTGCTTGCTGCACAGGCTTGAGGTCCTGAGTGCTATCCCTGACGTGAAACCCACAGGGCAGAAAAGAGAACCAACTGCTTAAAGTTACCCTCTGACCTCTATGTGCACACCACTGCATGCTTGCCCCATGCACATGCACAACCAATAATAAAAATAAAGTCAGACTTTAAACTGTTAATTCAAACCAAGGTGAAACACACCTATAATCCCATGACACAGGTGGCTGAGGCAGGCTAGAGAACAGAGTTCAGGGACAGCTTGGACTACATACAAGGTTCAAGGCTAGCCCATATATAGCAAGCGCCTGGCTTAAAAGTAATAAATACAGGTAGGGAAAAAGGTAAGACTGCTCAACAGCTAAGGGAGGCATTTATGGCCCAGCCTAATGGCCTGAGTTCAATCCCCAGGATCCACCTGGTAGGAAGAAAGTATCAACTCTCACAAATTGTTCTCTACCAAGCATGCATGCTGTGACATGCCCGTGTCCCACCAAACACAAACTAAAATAAAAAAAAAATGTAAAATTAATAATAAGTGAACAGAGCTGGGCATAGTGGCGCACGCCTTTAATCCCAGCACTCGGGAGGCAGAGGCAGGCGGATTTCTGAGTTTGAGACGAGCCTGGTCTACAAAATGAGTTCCAGGACAGCCAGAGCTATAAAGAGAAATCTTGTCTGGAAAAACCAAAAAAAGAAAAAAATATTAATAATAAGTGAACAATGGCAACAAATGCTGCTGAGAAGCTGAGTGAGTGGACCCAGTGGCTTTGATGGCAACAAACTGAACAGCCAGGGCCATGTTGAGTTTGACCCTGAGAGCCTAAGTCATACTGGAGTGAATCGGTACTGGATTATGCGAATTCACTGAAGCTAAAACATCCCAGCTGATGGTAAGCCCCTGAGCACCACTGTAACAGGTGTCAGAGGCAGCCTTCGACCACAGGAGGCTACAGAGCCACAGAACCAAGCAGCCACTGCACTTGACAGCCAGGAAGTAAGAATAAAACCACAGAGGTTGGCTGAGACAAAGACATTTATAACAAGCAGAGGCAACCAAGAAATCAGAGCAGACCCAAGAGAAAGAAAAGTGAACTGCAGTGGTGGTCATGCCTTTAATCCCAGCACTTGGAAGACAGAGGCAGGTGAGTGCATCCAGGACAGGCAGAGCTACACAGAGAAACCCAGTCTCAAAAAAAAAAAAAAAAAAAAAAAAAACAGAAAGAAAAGAAAAGGAAGGAAGGAAGGAAGGAAGGAAGGACAGAGTCTAAGACAGGTTCTAAATGGACATCAAGGGGGTGACAGGACTGAGCTTCAGGCTCTGAGAAGCTGCCCCACCTCTGCCCTCTGAGCTCAGGGACACACACTGTTGGGCACATCAAGGGAAGCCTAGAGGGCAACAGCTACTATTTTTTAGTTAGGTGAGATAATACTGCCTTCAGTCTTGCTAGCTACATGTACACCTAGGTCAGACTCTGAGGAGGGCAAACAAAAGCCGTTGTATAATTCCTATAATTAACAGGAAAGTATTTTTTTCTGGAAGGTCAAGTATGGCCTTCTCCACTTCCTATTCCCATCCCCATCTCCCACCTCCAAGACTCCAGGATAAGGAACTCAAAGTCACAAAGCAAGCTTCAGGCATTCAGAACACTAGATTTCTTCTGGGTTAGCCCAGAAGACCTTGAATGTTCTCCTGGGTTAGCCAAGAAGCCAGGCCGCTGACTGATTTCTAAAAGTTTCTCAACCCGTACAAGCCTACCTCCACAAATGACAGGTAACACAGCACATATAGCTAATGAAGAGTAGAAAGATTAGCCAGGCATGGTGGCACATGCCTTTAATCCCAGCACTCGGGAGGCAGAGGCTAGCGGATTTCTGCGGGTCTACAAAGTGAGTTCCAGGACAGCCAAGGCTATACAGAGAAACCCTGTCTCGGGGAAAAAAAAAAAAAAAAAAGAGTAGAAAGATTACCTGACTCATTCAAGAGGGTCCTTAGAGGACTATAAACCAACTCTTTTCTTTCTGTCTGTCTCTATTTATTGAGACAAGGTCTCTCTGTACTGGTCTGGTCTCAAATGCATAGCAATCACCCTGCCTCTACCTCCTCAGTGCTAGAACTAAAGGTGTGAGCCTCCAGAATTGTCTCAAATCTAAGGCCAGCCTGGAGTACATACTGAGATCCTGTCTCAAAGTACATAGATAGGAAAGTAAATAAAATTTAACAATAAGCCGGGCATGGTGGCACACGCCTTTAATCCCAGCTCTCTGAGTTTGAGGCCAGCCTGGTCTACAAAGTGAGTTCCAGGACAGCCAGGGCTATATAGAGAAACCCTGTCTCAAAAAAACCAACACCCCCCCCCCCAAAAATAGCAGTAATCTCGTTCTTCTGAATGCTGGTCTCACTCTAGCCCATGTGATCCAGAGAGCCTCACACCCTCCACCATGTGGCCACAGCTTGCCTGACAGGCTAATGGAAAGCAGAACCAAGTGAATCTTATCAAATCCCCAGTCAATTTTCTCAATAAAATCCAATCCATCCCTGTAACTGTGTTTCCTGTTACTTATTACAAAGCACTCGGGCATCCAGCTCATAAACCACTAACAAATCAGCTCAGCAACTCTTTTTTTGTAGCACACTTCAACTTTCACCTTTTATTTCCAAGAAAGGCCAAAATTTCATCACTATTAAAATATAAGTAATTTCCCTCTTATATAAACCTTGGAGAACTGCAACTAGATAAACTGGTTAACTGTGGCTCAAAACTCTACAAAACAGGGACTGTAAAAATGGTTCAGTTACAACCTAGTCTACAGAGAAGTTGCAGGGCAGCCAGGGCCACAAGACAAACCCTGTCTCAAACAAGCAAGCAAGCAAGGCTCAGTGTTTCCCAGCTCACTCAGTCAGTACGCACAGCTGCTCACTATGCAAGCAGCCTGAGTTCAGACACCCAGCACTTAGGTAGGGAAAAGGCTGGGTGCAGCAGCTGCACCTCTTACCCAGCACCAGGGCGGCAGAGACAGGGGGATCCCTGGTGTGGCCAGCCATCTAGCACAACCAGCAAACTCCAGGTTCAGTGAGAGAAACAACTCAAAAAATAAGAGAAAAGCTGGGCATGGTGGCACATGCCTTTCATCCCAGTACTTGGGAGACAGAGGCAGGCGGATCTCTGAAATCAAGGCCAGCCTGGACTACAGAGTTCCAGGACAGGGTTGTTACACAGAGAAATCAAGTAAGTAAATACATAAAAATAAACAAAATAAATGAGGGAGACACCCAATGCTGGCCTCTGGTCCACACAGATGAACACATAAATACATACATATTTTAACACAAAACTATAAAAATGTATTTAAAATTTTACAAAAGTGCCAGGCGTGGTGGCGCACGCCTTTAATCCCAGCACTTGGGAGGCTGAGGCAGGCGATTTCTGAGTTCCAGGTCAGCCTGGTCTACAAAGTGAGTTCCAGGACAGCCAGGACTACACAAAGAAACCCTGTCTCGAAAAACCAAAAAAAAAAAAAATTTACAAAAGTAAAATTCCTCGTTGAGTCCATCCCACCACAAGCAAAGGTCAAATTAGAACAGGAAGGTAGACGGAGACAATCTGTAAATTACAGCACAGACTAAATGTTAATCTAATGGTGAATTTACTATTTTTATTTTTTTGGAGGCAGGGTCTAACTATGTAGCTCGGGTTGACCCAGAACTGCTACACTGACCAGGCTAGCTTAGACCTCAAAGAGCACTGGCCACCTTGCTCTGCCTCTGTGCTAGGATTAAAAGTATGCACCACCATGACCTGCTACAAGGTCTCACTATATAGTTCAAACTAGAGTCAGACTCTGTTTGTTTGTTTGTTTTTGGTTTTTCGAGACAGGGTTTCTCTGTGTAGCCCTGGCTGTCCTGGAACTCACTTTGTAGACCAGGCTGGCCTCGAACTCAGAAATCCACCTGCCTCTGCCCCTGCCTCTGCCTCTGCCTCTGCCTCTGCCTCTGCCTCCCGAGTGCTGGGATTAAAGGCGTGCACCACAACTGCCCAGCTAAACCTTTTTTTTTTTTTAATGATAACAATGTCATAAAATGTTTTAAAGCTAGAAATTCAAAGTTTTGGAGTGTCTTTCTAATCTCTCATAGCATCCTGCTCCATATTACTAGCATTATGGTAGTCACTCAAATCTTTGTTGAAATGATTAATGCAATACTGATGTTCATACTATCTTTGGTTAAGGCAAAACAGATTCACAAACTACATAAGACATCTCCCTCATACGGCTGACATAGATTCAGTGAAGGCTAGGCATGGTGATTCACACTTTAAACCCAACACTTGCAGGTGGGGAGGCAGAGGCAAGAGGATCTCTCTGTGTGTTCCAGGCCAGCCAGAGCTATAATAGTGAGACCCTATGTCAAAAAGAGAGGGGAAAAAAAAAAAGAAAGAAAAAAAAAATCAATGAGATAATGTGAAATCTAACATTGGGGTAAGTTCTGAAGTGCCTAGCGTGCGTACACTGGTGTCCTTAGATTGAAAAGCCTGATTAGTCTAAAACAAATTTTTTATGCTCAGATGTGCTTCATTTTCCTTATAATGAAGAATACTAATAAATGTTTGCCTCTTTTCTCTAGCCTCGGTTTCCACATATCCTCTCAGCCCCATCAAATGCTAGATCCTAACCACTATGCATTTGAAAAGTCAATATTATACTTCTCAATATTCACTACCTCCCCAACACTCCAATCCCTCAGGACTCCACAGTGCTTCCTCTGAGGAAAGTGTGCACACACACAGTTCATGAATGCCTGTGATCCCAGAACCTATAGAGGCAAAACACAAACTCAAGACCAGCCTGGGTTGTATGGTAAAACTTCATCTCAAATATTAACTGGGGNGGGGGGGGGAGACGAAGCCTGACCTAGTAATCTCCAGGAGTAAATTTAACTTTTTAAACTTTTTTTTTATTATTTACTTATACACATATATGAATGCCACATATGTACAGGTTTGAAAAGGGCTCTGAAGGTGCTGGTGCTATAAGCACAGGTGTTTGTGAGCTGCCGAAGTGAGAGCTGGGATCTAGGCTCAGGAGAACACCAGGTACTCTTTAACTACTGGGCCATCTTCCAGACCCCACGAATTTAACTTTTAAGCATACTGTATTTTTACATCATCATTATTTTTGTTTGGTTTTTTCGGATTTTAAGAGTTGTTTTTTGAGATAGGTTCTTGCTATGTAGTCCTAGCTGGCCTGAAACTCTATGTAGGGCACACTGGTCTTGAACTCACAGAGATCCACCTGTCAAGGTACATGCTATCATACGCACCTGGTTTGGGTTTTTTGTTTTTTCATTGAAAGAGGACCCCACCATATAGCCTATGTTTGCCTCAAAAGTGGTAATTGTAGCACAAGTTGGCCCTGAACTTACAAACTATTGTCCTGGCTGGCCACAAAAATCACAATTCAGGTGCTAGGATTGCAGGTATGCACAACCATGGTAGGGTCTAATTACAATTTTTCTAAGATTTCTTTTATTTTTTAAACTTATTTGTGAAAGCTGTAAGTGGGTATCCAGAACCCAGAAAAGGACATCCAATACCCTGGAGCTGGAGTTACAGGTAGTTGTGAGCAGCCTAACATGGGTTTTAGGAACTGAACAGGAGTTCTCTGCAAGAACAGTACAGGTTCTTCACCTCTGAGCCTTTGCTCCAGCCCCCAAATGTAGGTGTTGATAATATAAGCTTAAATTTATTTCCAGAGAAAAATCTGGTATTTCAGTCAGAGCAGGAATGTTGAGATGGCAGTTACTCTTAATGCTTGCTTTAACTATAATTTACATCTCCTGAGTGTGTCAGGGTCTAATGGCCATCACAGCTATTACGAATTATAACATGTGCACTGCAGCCCTCCCTTTTTAAAGAAGCGCAAAGGAAAGTTTCCCACGTATCCAAGGTCACCAGTGAGTCAGTCAGTAACAGGGCTGGGAGCAGCACTAAAACTTCAGTTCCTACTCTTCAAACCACTGGATACTTTCCCAATCCCGAGAGAGAGGAGAGTCAACCAGCTATTTTCAAATGCTTCGCTTCAAGGGTACACTGACAAAAATAAAGACAAGTCAGAAGATTCACCTTGGACCAAAGAAACAAGCTACGTTTGCACACCCTCATTCCTTTCCTTGTCCTCCTAACCATACAGTGCAACACAGTCAGCAGCTGACTTTGGATAGAGCCATCCCTTGGGAACATGTCCTCTTCAATATGGACAACGCACTTTCCCACTAACTGAACATTTATAAGTGAATCTTCTGTCACCTTGTCACATTCCATCGGAGGTGCTATGGAGTGCATACATTTCCTTAGTCTCTCAATGGTCAAAAATTAAAATAAGCAACTCTTGCCAGACCAAAAATAAAAATTTTTTTTAAAAGCGCCAATAAATTGCTGCTTTTAACGAGACATTTTAAAACTCCATGGCATGCGTCACAGAATTACTGTTAAGTTCTTGGCTGGTTACTTTAGAGTAGCATTTAAGGCCTATCCCTCCCTGTTTGGGACATAGCCTGACTCGTTAGACAAGATAAATCTAGGCACGCTCACACACACCTCTGAAGCAACTTAGCCTATTGAAAACATTATTCCAACCTCCCTAGTCTTGAGTACTCAGCCCTCTTACACTGCAAGGAACAGAATGACCCTCTTCAAAAACCTTTCGGGAGACGGTTCCCTCCGCGGAGACAATGACAGGCGACCTCCCGGGAAGGTTTTTGGAAACAGTGCTGACACCAGGAGAAGTGTCAGTGCGGCAGCAGGTGGAGTAGCCCTGCGTGCCGAGCAGGTCCTTTCTGACCTAGTCTCCAAGTCCTCCGCCTCCCTGTCCCGGTTCCGCCTTACGGACCTTTCCAAGCTGCCTCGCGTCCCGGTTCTCTCACCCAGGGCAGGACTCTCGAGCCTCCCGGGGAAGCGAGGCCACCTAAGACGGCCGCCGCACCTCTTCCGGGGACTCGCGGGCCGGCTCCCGGGCGGGATCGGAACCTGACGGACCCCGCCGGGGGGGAGGCGACCGGCGACTCCCGGGGCATCTCCGCGACCCGGTTCCGGAGCCTCCACCCCGTGGGGGCAGCGCTGCCGCCGGCGCCTCACTCCCGATCCCCCTCTCCTCCGGAGTACCTCAGCGGAGTTACCGGCCCACTCAAAAGTACAAGTGCCGGCCGCCCCCACCGGTCACCCCGGCCTCGCTGTCACCGCCCAGCTCCCGGCCTCGGCCCGCGCCGCCGGCGCGCCCCCGGTGACGCCCGGGTCGGTACCTTGCGGACCCCCTTGTAGATATAGAAGTAGAGCTCCCGGCCCACATTGAAGCAGAGGCGGTCGCCGTTGCCAGACTGGTCGTTGAGGTTTACGAAGGAGACGCGGACAGGGTTGGATCCCTGCGAGTTGAAGGGCACCCGATTGGGCCGGCTGTACTCCGAGTGCGGCAGCAGCTTGTACAGACCTTCCCGGGTGGTGAATTGGGTCTTAATCTCGTTCATCTCCTTCCCTCCTCCCTCCGTCGCCATCTTGGAAAGCAGCGTTCATCCTGCCCTAAGTGCCCGGATCACGCCCACCGCGCAGGCGCCGTCCTCGGCCGCTCGCTCGCTCCACTCCCCACCCCCTTCTCCGCGGCCCCGCCCATTGGCGAGCCAGCCCCCAAGAAGGCGGGCCGAAGCGAAGGGGGCGGGCTCGTTTACAGTCCAACCGCGCACGCGCGCTTACCTGGGGCAAGCTCCTCCCCCTGGGTGCCGCCCTCCGGGTGCATGTCGAAGCGAGCGGGCTGACCATTGGTGCGGGGCTCCCGTCTGTGCTGAGGTGAATCTCGCTCTGGAGCTTCGCTGAGGGACCCGATCCCTAAAAGAGGACGCCGCCTTGGCCTTGGCCGGCTGGTGGTCCCGGCGAAGCCTTAGGCGAGCAGTGAAGTCCCATGCTTGGACGTGTACGTCCCAGCTGTCCGTGATCCTCCTTCGGAAGCTGGGGAGGACTCCGACGGTCCACTTGGGTGCCCGGTGCCGGGTGCCGGGTGCCGGGTGCCAAGCCCCTCTACGTCTCACAGAAGATATCGATGGATTGGGCTTTATTACACCTCAGGGTTTTGTTTTGTTTTGTTTTATAGGCGGGGTGGGAAGAATCGCATGAATGTACAGGACTTGAGTTTTCAAGTCTCACCTGAAACCTTCCTGGTGAGCATTGGCTTGTTCTTGAGAAAGTAGGTTCTGTTGGAACTTATGTCTCCTGTGCCTCTTAATAAAGGTCAAGCTAATTGATTTTTTTTAAAGCCTCAAACGGAACCTGAAGTTGTTTGCCAGGAGAACCATCGAGTTGTGCTGAATATTCTGTACAAGGTATTAAGTAAGGGCAAGCACACCCATTAAAATAGGGTTTAGCCGGGCGTGGTGGTGCACACCTTTAATCCCAGCACTCGGGAGGCAGAGGCAGGCGGATTTCTGAGTTCGAGGCCAGCCTGGTCTACAAAGTGAGTTCCAGGACAGCCGGGGCTATACAGAGAAACCCTGTCTCGAAAAACCAAATAATAATAATAATAATAATAATAATAATAATAATAAATAAAATAAAATAGGGCTTAACAGTAACCATTTGATGCATCGATTTCTGGGTGTGTGCACTGGAATACAAAGGTTTCTAAAGTAATAAACGTTAAAATAGAACGGAGAAAATGTTACACGAAGAATGAACTATCCCTGAGAAGTCCTGTCTGTAGAGCGAGCCCAATACACTGGTGGACACCTGTGCTTCCAGAAAGACGGTGGGAGGCTGCTACCCGAGCCCACAGACCAAGACTCCAACCTCACAAAAACTAATTGTACACAAGGGGGGAGTGTTCTAAAGAAGTGTAAATCATAACCATTTTTTTTTTTGGTTTTTTGAGACAGTGTTTCTCTGTAGAAAAAAATACTAGGGTATACAAAAATACTAGGGTATATTCAATGGATAATCCCAATCTCCCATAGCTATGCAATTTTGTACCAAAAACACGTTTATAATGGTCAGCTTGAAGGATAAATAACAGCCTGAGCCGGGCATGATGGCACACACCTTTAATCCTAGCACTTGGGAGGCAGAGGCAGGCGGATTTCTGAGTTCAAGGCCAGCCTGGTCTACAAAGTGAGTTCCAGAACAGCCAGAGGTACACAGAGAAACCCTGTCTCGGAAAAAAAAAAAACAGCCTGAATTATCTAAAAAGAATTCAGTTTGGACTTCTAGTTAATAGGGGAAAATATACTTTGGGAGGGGACACCTCAGCCAGCAAAAAACTGAAAAAAAATTATATTGACCTTCAACCATAATATTCAATTTCCCATCAGACCAATATACTACTGGGTATGATGACGTGTGCTTTAATTTCAACATTTAGGAGGGCGAGACAGACTGACATTAAAGCCATCCTGGCCTGCACAGAGTTCCAGCCCACACAGGGCCACATAGTGAAACCATGTCTTTAAAAAAATAAAAGACCACTATGCCTTAAGATTTACATTGGGGGGGGGGGAGGTAGAGCAATGGCTCAGCGGTTAAGAGCACTGACTGCTCTTCCAGAGGTCCTGAATTCAGTTCCCAACAACCTCATGGTGGCTCACAACCATCTGTAATAGGATCTGATGCCCTCTTCTGATGTGTCTGAAGACACCAACAGTGTATTCATATACATAAATAAATAAATAAATAAATATTCTTTAAAAATATGTATATTAGGGTTTGATTGATCCTGTACAAATTGAACATTTTGCTTTGCCAGACATGGTAGCATACTCCTGGGATGCTGTCATTCCTACAGACTGAGAAAGGAGGATGGAGAACTCAAAGCCAGCCAAGCATCACACCTGTGATAGCAGTGCTTGGGAGATGGGAGCAGAAGGATGGAGTCGGGAGTTCAAAAACATCCTCAGTCATGTGTGATGGTTGTACATGCTTGGCCCAGGGAGTGGCACTGTTGTTAGGAGGTGTGGCCCTGTTAGAGTAGGTGCGTCACTGTGGGTGTGAGCTTTAAGACCCTCATCGTAGCTGCCTGAAAGCCAGTCTTCTGCTAGCATCCTTCAGATGAAGATGTAGAACTCTCAGCTCCTCCTGCACCAGGCCTGCCTAGAAGCTGCCATGCTCCTGCCTTGATGATAATGGACTGAACCTCTGAACCTGTAAGCCAGCCCCAATTAAATGTTGTCCTTATAAGAGTTGCCTTGAGCCAGGCGTGGTGGTGCACGCCTTTAATCCCAGCACTCGGGAGGCAGAGGCAGGCGGATTTCTGAGTTCGAGGCCAGCATGGTCTACAAACTGAGTTCCAGGACAGCCAGGGCTATACAGAGAAACCCTGTCTTGAAAAACAAAAACAACAACAACAACAAAAAAAAGAGTTGCCTTGGTCATGTTATCTGTTCACAGCAGTAAAACCCTAAGACATATAGTCACTTGAGAAACCAGCCTGGGTGTGCTGGATGGTTTTGTGTTTCAGCTTGACACAGACTGGAGTTATCACAGAGAAAGGAGCTTCAGTTGGGGAAGTGCCTCCATGAGATCCAGCTGTGGGGCATTTTCCCAATTAGTGATCAAGGGGGAAGGGCCCCTTGTGGGTGGTGCCATACCTGGGCTGATAGTCTTAGGTTCTATAAGAAAGCAAGCTGAGCAAGCCAGGGGAAGCAAACCAGTAAAGAACATCCCTCCACGGCCTCTGCATCAGCTACTGCTTCCTGACCTGCTTGAGTTCCAGTCCTGACTTCCTTTGGTGGTGAACAGCAATGTGGAAGTGTAAGCTAAATAAACCCTTTCCTCCCCAACTTGTTTCTTGGTCGTGATGTTTTGTGCAGGAATAGAAACCCTGACTAAGGACACTGGGCTACTTTAGATCCTCTTAAAAATAATAAAGAATTCAATGCCAACCTGTGCTACATAGCAAGATACTATCTTTTTTTTTCTTTTTTTTTTAAGATTTATTTTTTTATTATATATAAGTACACTGTAGCTGTCTTCAGACACTCCAGAAGAGGGCATCAGGTTTCGTTACAGATGGTTGTGAGCCACCATGTGGTTGCTGGGATTTGAACTCAGGACCTTCGGAAGAGCAGTCGGCACTCTTAACCACTGAGCCATCTCACCAGCCCAGCAAGATACTATCTTATAAAACAACAAGCAGAGCTGGGAAGATGGCTCAGTGGGAAAATGGTCACATGACATCCAGCAACCTTGTCTAACTCTAGTTCCAGGGAATCTTATGTCCTCTTCTGGCCTCCACAGACACATGCTGGCAAAATACCCATATACATAAAAAATTAAAATCGCCTGAGCATAGTGGCATACACCTTTAATTCCAGCACTCAGGAGGCAGAGGCACATGGATCTCTGAGTTCAAGGCCAGCCTGGTCAATAGAACCAGTACAGCCAGGGCTCCCTCCAAAGAGTGATTCATTTTCAGAAAATAATAAGAGTTTGTAGAAAAAAATTAAAATTGCCTTTAGTCCAATAGAACTGTGCTGTGGTTACCAGAGGGTAAGAGGGCAGAAACTGACAGATGCCAGTCAAAAGAGTCAAAGTCCAATGAGTGTGAATAAGTCCAATGAGTGTGAATAAGTCCAAGTGTGAATAAGTCCAATGAGTGTGAATAAGTCCAATGAGTGTGAATAAGTCCCAGAACTCTTGTGAGCACCCTAGTTTTGTATCCATAGCTACAACAAGATAGCACATTCTGGAAGTTGATAAGGAAGATTGTAAGTGATTCACCACAGAAAATCAATATTTAATCTTGCATGATTGCCCACATCTGTAACCTCAACAATGGAGATGAAGGAAGGAGGAACAGGAGTTCAAGGGTTGAAAAAGAAACACCTGCCTTTTTTCTCCTTGGCTGTCCAAAGGCAAGATGAGCCACAGGAGCTCTTACAGAGGTCACCCACCGAAGGTCAGCATGGTCCTCCCTCATACCAATGGCCTGATCCCTAAGTAGGAACTGAATGTGTACCATCAGTGAAGGATGTAGGCTTCATTGAGTTGGACTAAGCGGCCCTGAATAGATTCCTCAAGGCTGTCTACCTAGTGAGACTGCTCGTGCTAATCTTTGTACAGAAAGAATAAAAGTTAAGGCTTTTCTTTTTTCTTTTCTTTTATTTTTATTTTTTTGGAGGGGGCAGGTGTTTGAGACAGGTTTTCTCTGTGTAGCACTGGCTGTCCTGGAACTCACTCTGTAGACCAGGCTGGCCTCGAACTCAGAAATCAGCCTGCCTCTGCCTCCCAAATGCTGGGATTAAAGGCATGCACCACCACGCCCGGCTAAGTTAAGACTTTTCAAAAAGAAAAAGTAATATTTGAGAAAACAGGTGTTGATTAAGCCAGTTCCACAGTATGTGTACAGTAAACAATGTATGACCATGATAAATATAAATAATTTGCATATATCAATTAAAAATGGCATTGAGCAGCTGGAGGAGGCATCAGTAGTTATGAGTACTGGCTCCTCTGCCAGAAGACCTAGGTTCAGTTCCCAACGCATACAGTAACTCCACAGCCAGCTTACACCTCCAGGTCCATGGATCCAATGTCCTCTCTGGCCTCTGTGGACACTGCACTGGTGTGTTGACAGTGATACATGAAGTCAAAACACCATGATACATAAAAATAATTAATAAATGAATAAATAAATAAAATATTTTTAAAATGTACTAATATTTAAGCTTTTCCATATGTTCGGTATTTTTGAGATAGAGTCTTGCATAGTATTACTAGCTCTGAGAACTATTATGTAGGCCTAGCCAGCCCTGAGTGTCTGGCAATCCTCCTGTTTCTGCTACCATACCTGCTAGGATTACAAGTATGTGCCATCACACCCAGCAAGAACTAGAACTAGGGGCTGGTGAGATGGCTCAGCGACTCAGATGACTCACCGACTGCTCTTCCGAAGGTGATGAGTTCAAATCCCAGCAACCACATGGTGGCTTACAACCACCCGTAATGAGATCTGACGCCCTCCTCTGGTGCATCTGAAGTCAGATACAGCGTACTTATGAAGAATAATAAATGAATTCTTGGACTGGAGAGACCAACCGGAGCGAGCGGGGCCGGGAAGAGAGAGGAGTGAAGAGTCTCTCTCCTTCCTTTATAAAAAAAAGAACTAGAACTAATTTTTAAAGATTTATTTTTGCTGCATCTGTGTGTGTGTGTGTGTGTGTGTGTGGTGTTGTCATCTGCATGTATGGACCCAGATCCTCTGGAACTGCAGTTACACACCATTAGTTTCAACCTTCCTAATGCTGTGACCCTTTAATACACTTCCTTATGTTGTGGTGACCCCCCCCCAAGCATAAAGGTATTTTTATTACTACTATATAACTGTAATTTTGCTAGTTATGAATCAATGTAATTATCTAATATGCAGTTGGTTTAAGTCAATCCCTGTGAAAGGGTCATTGACCCAAAAGGGTCATGACCCACAGGCTGAAAACCACTGTTAAAGATGGTTGTGAGCCACCATGTGGGAATTGAACCCAGGACCTTTAGGAAGAGCAGCCAGTTCTCTTAAGTACTGAGCCTTCTCTCCAATCCCAGCTAGAACTATAACTTTTTGGTTTATGTTTTAGATATCTATATAAGATCTTGAGAGTCTACGATTTAGGCCTCACTATGTAGACCTCTTTGGCCTCAAACTCCCAGCAGCTTTCCTGCCTCAACATGGAAAAAGCTAGGATTACAGACTTGTGCCACCACTCCTGACATAAAGTTAATTTTTAAGATTTATTTTTATGCCGGGTGGTGGTGCACACCTTTAATTCCAGCACTTGGGAGGCAGAGGCAGGCGAATTTCTGGGTTCGAGGCCAGCCTGGTCTACAGAGTGAGTTCCAGGACAGCCAGGGCTACACAGAGAAACCCTCTCTTGAAAAACCAAAAAAATAAAATAAAATAAAATATGTCCAATCCATCTTTAATAAAGTTCTCTAATGTTCCTTTATTTATAATGGTCCTATTAAGAGCAGGTTCTAAAACTATATATTAGGAGTCCTTAGTTAATATTTAGAATGAACAACTGTAGTCTGCATGCTTACTAGTTTTCAGTCTATCATGTAACTAGATTGCACTAAATATATAATATTTCTTCTTAAACTGCGATTTAAAAAGATCATCAAAAATACTTACAAACAAACAAACTGCAGAGGTCCCTAAAGCAGTGCTGTGCCTAAGGTAGTCAGGGAGCAGTAGAGAGAGATGGTGTGGTCAGAGTGAGCAGAGAGGACATTACAGGGTTTAAGGATCCATTTAGTGGCTAGGGATATGGCTCAGCCCATAAAAGCAGCACACAAGTTTTATGGCTTACCTGAGTCTGGACTCCCCAGAAGCCATGGGGAAAGCTGAGCGTGTAGCTCTGTAGCACCAGCATTCCTGTGATGAGGTGGGAGGCCGGCTGAGATGGGAGAATCCTCTGGAAGCTTACTGGCCAGCTAATCTGGATCATGCAGCACAGGGACAAAGGGTGGAAGACCCTACCTCAAAAACAAGGTGGAAGTTATGACTGATACCCAAGGTTGTCCTCCAACTACAGATGCACAGTGACACACACAAGTTTACTTCATACATATATCACATACACACACGCCATACATGCATCATGCATTCAAAACATGTAAAAGGATCCATTTGATGACTTGAGAATAGATTAAGGAAAGGAGGATTAAGGAAAGGAGAGATGGAATAGAGGAAGCTGCTTACGAAGCCCACTGAAGACCCGAGCTTCTGTTAACTTATGGATGGATATATATGTGTGTGTTCCTGTGTACACGTGGTCAAGGGTACACTTGTTCATTTTTCCCATTAATTCCTTATTCACTTTATATCCCTCCCTCCTCTCCTCCCAGTCCCACCCCACTGCAAATCCCTCCCCATTACCCTCTCTCTCCTCAGAGATGGGGAAGCTCCTCTGAGTACTACCCTGACCCAGGACACCAAGTCCCAGCAGGACCAAGTGACTGCTCTCCTGCTGAGGCCCAACCAAGCAGTTCAACTAAGAGAAGGGGATTCAATGGCAGGCAACAGTCGGACACAGCCCCTGCCCTGATTGTTGGGGACCCACATGAAAACGAAGCAGCCCATCGGCTACAAATGGGTGGGGGCCAGGTTCAGCCTCTGCACGTTCCTTGATCAGCGGTTCAGTCTCTGTGAGCCCCCATGGGTCCAGGTTCATTGACTCTGTAGGTCTTGTGGTGTCCCTGACCCCTCCAGCTCCCTCGATCCTATCCCCCACTCTTGCACAAGACTCCCTGAGCTCTACCTGATATTTGGCTGTGGGTCTCTGCTCTCTGCATTTGCCTCCATCAGCTGCTCGATGAAGCCTCTCAGGAGACAGTTATACTAGCCTCTTGTCTGCAAGCATAGCAGAGCATCATTAACAGTGTCAGGAGTTGGCTCTCCCCATGCAATGATGGGGGTCTCATGCCGGTGAGAATGTGGAGCATGGAGAACATTCCTCTACTGCTGGTGGGAGTGCAAACCTGTACAACCACTTTGGAAATCAATTTGGCAGTTACTCTCAAAATTAGGAATAGTTCTACCCCAATTCCCAGCTATAATACTCCTGGGCACATACCCAAAAGATGCCCCACAATACCGCAAGGACTCTTGCCTAACTATGTTCATAGCAGCTTTATTCGTAATGGGCAGAAACTGGAAACAACCTAGATGTTCCTCAACTGAAGAATGGATAAAGAAAATGGTTCAATTACACAATGGAATACTATTCAGCTATTAAAAACAAAAGACAGCCGGGCGTGGTGGCGCATGCCTTTAATCCCAACACTCGGGAGGCAGAGGCAGGCAGATTTCTAGTTCAAGGCTAGCCCTGGTCTACAAAGTGAGTTCCAGGACAGCCAGGGCTACACAGAGAAACCCTGTCTCCAAAAAAGCCAAAACCAAAAAGAAGAAGAAGAAGAAGAAGAAGAAGAAGAAGAAGAAGAAGAAGAAGAAGAAGAAGAAGAAGAAGAAGCAGCAGCAGCAGCAGCTTTAAGCCGGGCGTGGTGGCACATGCCTTTAATCCCAGCACTGGGGAGGCAGAGGCAGGCGGATTTCTGAGTTCGAAGCCAGCTTGGTCTACAAAGTGAGATCCAGAACAGCCAGGACTATACAGAGAAACCCTGTCTCGAAAAACCAAAAAAAAAAAAAAAAAAAAAAAAAAAAAGACAACTGGAGGGGCCTGGAGAGATGGCTCAGCGGGTAAGAGCACTGACTGCTCTTCCAGAGGTCCTGAGTTCAATTCCCAGCAACCACATGGTGGCTCACAACCATCTGTAATGAGATCTGATGCCCTCTTCTTGTGTGTCTGAAGGCAGCTACAGAATACTCAAAAACATAAAATAAATAAATAATTTGAAGGAGGAGGAGGAAGAAGAAAGAGGAAGGAGAAAAGACCAGAGGTCAACAACAGCAGGCATTATCCCTCAGGACATTCCATTTGCTTTGTCTGTTGTTGCACTGTGTAGACCAGGCTAGCCTCCAATTCACATGGGTCCCTTTGTTTTTGCTTTTTTTTTTTTTCTCGAGACAGGGTTTCTCTGTATAGCCCTGGCTGTCCTGGAACTCACTTTGTAGACCAGGCTGGACTTGAACTCAGAAATTTGCCTGCCTCTGCCTCCCGAGTGCTGGGATGTTTTTGCTGTTTGAATGCTGAAATTAAACTCACACAACCCATATTTTTCTTATACATTAAAATGCAAATGTCTAGTTTGTTATTTTTTGTTTGTTTATTTGTTTGTTTGCTTGTTTTAGACAAAGTCTCACTTCATAGCCTAGGCTAACCTGAACCTCATAACAATCCTCCTGTCTTAGACACCTGAGTGCTGAGATTACAGGTGTGAGCCCACCTGAGTGCTGAGATTACAGGTGTGAGTCCACCTGAGTGCTGAGATTACAGGTGTGAGCCCACCTGAGTGCTGAGATTACAGGTGTGAGCCATCATACTCAGCTTTTTTTTTCTTTTTTTTTTTTTTTAAGGGGTGGAGGGTTTCAAAGGAGGATTTCTCTGTATAGCCCTGGCTGGCTGTCCTGGAACTCTCTCCCTAAACCAGACTGGCATCGAACTCAGAGATCTACCTGCCTCTGCCTCCCAAGTGCTGGGATTGTGTGCCACCACTGCCCAGCTCATTCCCAGCTTTTTATTCTATTTGAAGGTTTTATGTTTATTTTGGTTGTAGTGATGCTTGCTTATAGTCTTAGCACTCAGCAGGAGGAAGCATGTGCTTGTGCAGGGGCGGGTGTGTGTGTGTGTGTGTGTGTGTGTGTGTGCACGCGCGCTTGTGTGGTATATGTGTGTGTGTCCATAATGAGGGGGCATGAGTACAATGGGGCCACACAGGGAGGTCAGAGGACAACATTGAGAAATCATCTTTCTCCTTCCACCTGTACGTGAGTCCCAAAAATTGAGCTCAGTTTGTCAAGCTTGTGCAGCAAGAACCTTAACCACTGAGACATCTCCCCAGTCCTCACTTTTGCAGTTTACTGTGGTACTAGGGATTGAACCCAGGGCCTTATGCTTACTAGACAAGCACCTCCACTGGGCTGTATCTCCAGCCCTCCTCTTCCTTTATTTTGAGACAGTCTCTGTTTCCCAATCCTGCCTAAGCCTCCCAAATAACTGGGATTAGTGCTTTATGCCGCCAGGCCCTTTTCAAAAGCAGCACAGTTAATATTAGCACATATGTGATGCAGGCACTATGCTAAGTATGTATACATACCTCCCTTTTTAAAATGTATATGAGTGTTTTGCCTGCATGTATGAGTGTGCACTACAAGCCTGCAGTTCCCAAGGAGGGCAGAAGAGGGTGTTAGAACCTCTGGAGTTGCAGACACTTGTGAGCTACCATGTGGTTGCTGGGAACCTCTGCAAGAAAAGCAAGTGCCCTTAGACACTGAGCCATATGCTGGGCCCTATGCTTTCCTAATCATAAAGACTTAGTAATGTAGGTAACATTTCCTCCTCCTACAAATGAGAAGGTAATCATACACTGATATGTCTGTTCATGTTACCACCCTAGAGTTAGATACTAGTTTTTAAAAAAAAAAAGTGAGTCTTAAAAGAGAAACATCAGCCAGGATAGTCACTTACCCTTTAATCCCAGCACTGGAGAAGCAGAGTCAGGAAAATCTCTATTGAGTTAGAGGCCAACCTGGTTTACTAGAGAGTTCCAGGCCATCCACGGCTACATAGTGAGACTCTCACAAACAAACAAAAAAGACAAACCTCCTAAGTGAGACAAGGTAGCTGTGTTTGTATTCCAATGCCTTTGGAGGAACAGAACCAATAAAAGGTTAGAACTGTCTATGTAATGACAGAGATAGATAGATAGAGATAGAGAGATAGAGAGATGAAATTATAAAAGGGCATTTATTGGGTTATTGGAAGCTAAGTCATGCAAACAAACATAGCCACCTGCACACATTGTAACTGCAGCACCGTACAAGAAGCTGGTAGCCCCAAAATGTGAGAGATCAGTGACTCAGCCCCAGGTTCATGGCCTGAGTTTTCCCTGGGAGCCACTAATGTGAGCCCACGCAGCCATCAAAGCTATGGGACAGCGCTGCCCACATCCAGTGAGCCTTTTCCCTCAGTAACTGCCTCACATTTCAGTCCTGTCTGGGCGTGTCCTCACAGACACACCCAGAGTGTACTTTTCTGGTGCCCTAGGCATCTCAACCCAGTCAAAGTTACAATCAAACTTCACCATCACAAGTTCACCGTTTGTGAATGTGGCTCCCAGAGTTTCTCCTTGCATCAGTCATACTTAATCTCCAAGTACAGATGATGGTAAGAGCATCCATGGTAGGGGCAGTGGGAGAAGCCATACTGTCCTACAGCACATATGGAAGGAAAGCCCTAGTGGGATGACACACACCCACCCTTAGACAGTTCAGCCCCGATTTCCCTGACTTGTTATCCTTCACAGTAGGGACAAGGCAGCTGGTCCTCCAGACTCATCATTGGCTCTGTCACGGCTGTCCAGGCACTGAGTGTTGAGGAGTCTGTTTCTGTTAACCCTGGATAAAAGAATGGTGACAAGAATTCCACCAAGTCTAGCTTGGTGAACCCATGAGTTTAGCCTTAGGAGCTTAAGTGAAAGATGACTTACAGGAATACAGACAACGCAAGGGCATCCGTGCCATAACAGAACAGTCTCCTCTCCACCAGCAATTGTTATTGGATTATACATCCTACAGACAGGGATGTGTCTTCTCCCGCCCTTTCAGAACATTACTGTTGGTAGTACTAATTCAGTGACAAAGGCAATTTATAAAAGAAAATCTGTTAATTTGGGGCTTTGAGTTTCAGAGGGTTAGAGTCCATGACTGTCCTGACAGAGAACACGACAGAAGGCAGGCAGGCAGGCATGGAGCTGGGGCAGTAACGGAGACCTTGCATTCTTATCCACAACAGGGAAGCAGAGGACGCTAACTGGAAAATGTGGGCTTTTGAAACCTCCAGGTTCCACCCTCCCAACAAGGCCACACTTCTTCTTCCTACACAGTTCCACCCACTGTGAACCAAGTATTCAATTATATTGACCTATGCAGAGCATTTTTATTCTAACCACTACAAAGTGCATATTGCTGAGCCTTGAAAAACTAATTCCTGCCACCCTGATCACTTTGTTCATGAGCCCATTAGGCAGAGACAGATATGGTTGGGGGATGGGGGAGCAGGAACTGACTGCTCTCCACAGAGCAGGACAACTTATGTACTCCATTAAAGGCTATTTCTTTCTTTCTTTTTTTTTTTTTTTTGGTTTTTCGAGACAGGGTTTCTCTATGTGCTCTGGCTGTCCTGGAACTCACTTTGTAGACCAGGCTGGCCTCGAACTCAGAAATCTACCTGCCTCTGCCTCCCAAGTTTAATAAATGCTATTTCTAGTGAGCTCACAGCCGGGGCGTGGTGGCGCATGCCTTTAATCCCAGCACTTGGGAGGCAGAGGCAGGCGGATTTCTGAGTTCGAGGCCAGCCTGGTCTACAAAGTGAGTTCCAGGACAGCCAGGGCTACACAGAGAAACCCTGTCTCGAAAAACCAAAAAAAAAAAAAAAAATTAAAGTTACAAGCATCTTCATGTCCTTTCCCTGTGCACTATCACTGTTTTCCCTAAGTCCCTAACCATCCACCCAAGCCATTGGCTACGTGTGATGAATCTGTATAGTTACATATCTGGCCATTTTTCCTTCTAAGTGAGACGTATAACCAGATGCACTGCCCAAAGTTCTGCCCGTTGTGAGGATTTCCCTCACCACTGTCCTTTCGGGATGGTCTAGAGACTGGCTATAACACTGGGAATGTTTACTTGCCAGTGGTGCCCACAAAACACCCAAACCACCTGCAGATAAGACACTGGCCTTCTCCCTCTGTCAGCTGATCAGAGCACACTCCTTACGGCATCGATGCAGGAATAAGAACTGTGAGCATTTTAAGCCACTTTAAAAAAGTTACTGGGGGTCGGGTGGTGGTGGCACATGCCTTTAATCCCAGCATTTGGGAGGCAGAGGCAGGTGGATTTCTGAGTTTGAGGCCAGCCTGGTGTACAGAGTGAGTTCCAGGACAGCCAGGGCTGTCAGAGAAACCCTGTCTCAAAAAAACAAAAAAAAAAAAAAAAAAAAAAAATTACTGGGGCCTCAGGCCTTTCTTGGGCCCAGTCTGCGAGAGCACGCGCTCACACACACTCACACACACACAGACAGACACACACACAGACACACACACACACACTTTTGATGACGGCTTGCTGCTGCACATGTCTAACATTATGGTTTTGTGGATCAGATAACTGCCAGCACATGATGGTCAGCTTTGGTCACATGGTAACTTAATGGCCCATGGTTAAGCATTCAGTTTGTGCTAAGGGCCCAAAAGCCAGCAGAGAACTCCCTTCTAAAGGGAGAGTAGTTATCTTCAGGAAATGGCAGAGCTTTACTCAAAATTGCAAGAGGGGTCCAGTGAGAAGAGTACCAGCAGGCAGAGGTTCAGGGAGCAGGCCTGATGTCCTGAGGTTGATCCCCAAATCCCACAAGCTGGCTGGAAAATCTGCTCTCAAGAGTCATTCTTTGCCCTCCACACACACACTTTACGGCACAAGAGCACCTGGACTCACGTTCAATTAAATAAGGAGGAAATTTCAAAACTAGCAGCCTTTTTTTTTTTTTTTTTTTTCAAGACAGGTTTTCTCTGTGTAGTCCTGGCTGTCCTGGAACTCACTCTGTAGACCAGGTTGGCCTTGAACTCAGAAATCTGCCTCTGCCTCCCAAGTTCTGGGATTAAAGGCATGAGCCACCACTGGCTGGCACTAGCAACCTTCTTAAAAGTTACCTAGTATGTGGACAGAAGTGACCCAAGTGAGGAATCTGCTGCCTCTAAAATTCAAATAGACCAACTATTCTTGCTTGCTTAAAGTAAGGGCTAGATGCAACAACTTAGCAGCAGATACTACACCATTGGACTCCTAGGAATTTCACTAAGAGGACCCTTGAAACATAGTTGAATTTATTTCCCATCCTCCTACACACAAGTACGTTACCAAAAAGTCTGGAGTGGTTGCTGACTGACTCATGTGGTCCAATTAGCATGACGTCATCAGTGTAATGGACCAGCATGATAATTTGTGGGAGAGAAAGGTGACCAAGATTCCTTAAAACCTCATTAACACACAGAGAGAGATGTCCCTGTGCCTCTGAGGTTGGTCAATAAAGGTGTACTGTTGATACTGGCCAGCTGAAAAGCAGATCACCTCTGGTAAGCCTTGTGGACACGTATGTAACAAATGTCATTTGCCAGATCAATACCCACATACTAGGCTAATCAACTCAGGCAAGGAAACCACATCTGGTGCAGCAGTTGAAATTGGGGTTATCACCTGGCAAAGCTTACAGTATCTGGTAACATTCTCCAAGATCTGAACAGTCAAAATAGGAAAGTTAAGGATTTCACCTTTAATCCTGAATGGTAGTACCAATCACTCCGACCCCACCAGGGATACAATACTGTCTAGGGTGTCACAGTTTTTCCAAGTAAAGGCAACCCTAATGGCTTCCATTTATTTGACTTTTCTGCAATCAATAGCCCCTCACTCCATAGTTTAGATAATAAATAAAGGAATTTTGCCACATGTTAAGTACAGCTATTCCTGTTATGCCTTCTGGGACTGAGGAAATAACCACAGAATGAGGTCACAGCCCCCTGGACACACTGAGTTTTGATGACCTGACTTCTATAAGTCTAATTTTGAGGGCTACAGTGCTGCTTAGATTCTCCCTCAGTCAGCATCAACTTAGAGCCCCCCAAAAGCACCCCCAAAGTTTAATTCTTTTTCCTCTGCTAGCAGTCATCAAGGAGAAGTTAAAACTTGTAGAGGAGCAGTTCTGATGCTTGATTTAATAACCCTCTATTGGTTTTTGACCTATCGATTAAGATGCCAGTACCCAATGGCTGGGTGGAAAAAAAGCGGCAGGACTTCCAGGTTCCTGCAGGCTAGGATAGAAGAGAAGGCAAGAAGAGAAGTTTGAGATACTTGGGGGAGAGAGGCAGAACAGACTCAGAGATGTAAGTGAGATCTTCCAAAATGTAGGCAGAAAAGGAAAGCGGCCCATAGAAGATCAGTCTAAAAGTGTCTTGTACAGCAAGACCAGTGGGCTTCAAGGAAGGTAACCAGGCACCTAAACTGAGGGCAGATTCAGAGATGCTGAGCTAGGAGTAAAGGTAAGGGCACGCTAGCCACGGAAGGCTTAGAAGAGCCCAGGCACTGGGCGGTGGTGCACACCTTTAATCCCAGCACTTGGAAGTCAGAGGCAGGTGGATTTCTGAGTTTGAGGCCAGCTTGGTCTACAAAGTGAGTTCCAGGACAGCCAGGGCTATACAGAGAAACCTTGTCTAAAAAAAAAAAAAAAAAAAAAAAAAGGAAGTCAAGGGTAATCAGGTGTATATGAACCTTCATGTGGTTGTTGGGAATTGAATTTTTACGACCTCTGCTTGCTCAAGTCAACCCCACTCGCTCAGTCGCTGCTCACTCCCGCCCCACCCAAAGATTTACGTATTATTATACATAAGTACACTGTAGCTGACTTCTGAAACACCACAAGAGGGTGTCAGATCTCATTACCAATGGTTGTGAGCCACCATGTGGGTGCTGGGATTTGAACTCAGGACCTCTGGAAGAGCAGTCAGTGCTCTTACCCGCTGAGCCATCTCAACAGCCCTGTTGTAAACTTCTTATTCAATTTATGATTTGAATTTATGTTTGAACTTCTAGTGAACTTTTGTTTTAAAAAGTTCAATTCCCAACAACCACATGGTGGCTCACAGCCATCTGTAATGTGATCTGATGCCCTCTTCTGGTGTGTCTGAAGACAGCTACAGTTGTACTCATATACATGCAATAAATAAATAATTTTTTAAAATAAATTAAAATAAAGAGCAATCTTAAATACCTTGCCCCTGCTAACAGTCTTCTCCCTTGGCTTACCTTCAAGAGAAAACAAAGAAAGAACAGCTGTGGCACCCCCCACCATTCCTCATTATACAGTCTCCCTGGGAAAAGACCACAAGTCCCTGTAGGGAAGGGTGGGCGGTGAGATGCCCTTGATAGGACCTGGCAGGCATCATCTTTGCGCACAGGCTTCAGGATTGACTGAGGACCTGTAACTCTCTGCCACTGGGATTCAAGGTTTCCTTGGGTTCTCCACTCTAGAGTTTCTGTGTAGACAGGTCAGATAGTTCAGTAGGGGCTCCTGTCTGTTCTCCTTGTGAGAACACTTTGACTAATGAGTTAGCACAACTCATGTAGGTCTGCTTGAGTCAGCTCCTTCCACCATTGTTTGACCTTTGCTGTTCACTACAGTGAATATGCCCCCTTTGTCCTTGGTGACTGAATATTTCCGCCTCAGTAAACTCACTGCATTCAAGGTTGTACGAAGCTCCCTGTGAGATCTGAGAACAGTGACGGCTCTTCAGAGTTCCTGGTGTTCCCTCACAGGACTGTTGGTCAGAGCATTAGGGAAGTGTACATCTGGACCCTCCCCCTGTGGAGATTTTATACAGCATATCCACTCCAGCATTCCAGTTTTGGGGTCCTCGGAATCCATCAGTAAAACAAGCAATATCCAGCATGTTTAAGTCACTCACATAGGCCATCTTGTTTGTTTGTTTGTTTGTTTTGTTTTTTTTGAGACAGGGTTTCTCTGTATAGCCCTGGCTGTCCTGGAACTCACTTTGTAGACCAGGCTGGCCTCGAACTCAGAAATCCGCCTGCCTCTGCCTCCCAAGTGCTGGGATTAAAGGTGTGCGCCACCACACCCGGCTACATAGGCCATCTTTTGACCACCAGAAAAGATATATACTTGAGTCAACCCGATAGGCTATTAGCACTTCTCTCTCTCTCTCTCTCTCTCTCTCTCTCTCTCTCTTTCTCTCTCTCTTTCTCTCCCTCCTTTGTTGGTTTGTTCTTGGTGGTGGTGATTTTCAGGGCAGGGTTTCTCTGTGTGGCTATCCTGGAACTCACTCTGTAGACCAGGCTGCCTCTACAACAACTACTGTAAGCCACCACCACCCAGCTGACATTACCTTTCTTTTTGAGGGGTGTTTCGAGACAGGGTTTGTTTCTCTCTCTCTGAATAGCCCTGACTGTCCTGGAACTCACTTTGTAGACCAGGCTGGCCTTGAACTCAGAAATCCGCCTGCCTCTACCTCCGGAGTGCTGGGATTAAAGGCGTGCGCCACCACGCCCGGCCGTTCAATTTGTTTTGAGACAAGCTATTGCTGTAGCCCAGCTGGCTTCCACTTAACTCGTGGCAGTTCAAATGTCTACCTCTCCAAACTGCTAGGAATGCAAGCACGAGCCATCCGAGGCAGCTTTGAGCCATTATTATTTTTTGACTTCTACCCATGACTACAGGTCAGAAGAGCCTCCTTCTGGACATGCTTAGAATACTGTGGTTGCTCCTGCACACGGGGACCTGGGATGGTGAGCGCCTGAGGTTTTTTCTTTGTTACTTTATTCAGCGATGCCAGAGCAACCAGCTAACAATACTGTGTTTCTTGGTTTTCCAGAAATACTTGAAAGTATCATGTACAGTCACCAAGTTCCGTGCCTCTCCTAAGTGGTGAATTATGAATATAAAACGGGTTTGCGGGGGGGGGGGGGGGGGGGGGGGGGGGGGGGGGGAGGTTGTGAGATGGCTCAGCGGGTAAGAGCACCCGACTGCTCTTCCGAAGGTGATAAGTTCAAATCCCAGCAACCACATGGTGGCTCACAACCATCCTTAACGAGATCTGGCTCCCTCTTCTGGAGTGTCTGAAGACAGCTACAGTGTACTTACATATAATAAATAAAATAAATCTTAGAAAAAAAAACAAAACGGGTTTGCTTTATGTGCTTCTTTAAACAGTTGGAGCCAGGGATTACCAGCCTGCCCTCTGCTGTCGGGTAGGGGCCTACCAAGTTCACGTGTAATCAGAGAAGAGCGTCGGCTCCAGAAACCACAGGTCCAAGTAAGGAGATTCATCCTTACTCTTCTGTTTCTCTAGACCCACTCCAAGTACCAAAATCTGCATTAGGATTTTCTACAGCCAAGGAACTAAACCAGTGAAATACATCATCACATGGGCTGGCAAGATGGCTCAGTGAGTAAGAGCACTGACTGCTCTTCCAAAGGTCCTGAGTTTGAATCCCAGTAACCACATGGTGGCTCATAACCCACCCGTAATGAGATCTGATGTCCTCTTCTGGTGTGTCTGAAGACAGCTACAGTGCACTTGTGTATAATGATAAATATATATATTTTTAAAAATATATCATCATAGGCCAGGTGTGGTGGTGCAGGCCTTTAATCCCAGGACTTGGGAGGTGGAGGCAGGCAAAGCCCTACAAGGTCAACACCAGCCTGGTCTAGCCTAGTCTACATAGGTAGTTCTAGGCCAGGCATTGTGAGACCCTTCCTCAAAATGTGTATGTGCATGCACATGTGCACATACACACATCATAATTACCAGAGATTTAAGTTGGCTTATACCAAAAGAACCTGGTAGCTACTGTTCAATACAAGAAACTGAAATGCTCAAGAGGGAACAATGAACCAGGTCCAGGACCAGCTAAGGGCTGGACGCTGTGGGAGCCACTATCATGAGTGCCTTTCCAAGGTAAAAGAGACTGGCCTGATGCTAATGGCAACAGTAGCACTTGTTCAGGAAGACTGAGGCTTGAGTGTTTCCTCACCATACTTGGCTTTCTCATCTTCTTCCTACTCCTTTTCCTTTTTCCAACAGGATTTGATGCAACTCTGACAAGCCTCTAGCTTGCTATGGAGTCAATGATACCCTTGAACCTGAACCCTGAATCCGATTCTCCTGTCGCCACCCTCTGTGTGCAGGGATCACAGCTGTGTGCTACCGTGCTGGGAAACGTGTGTGTGTGTGTGTGTGTGTGTGTGTTGCTAGGGATAGAGCCCAAAGTCTTCTGCATGCTAGGCAGGTGCTCTCGCACTGACCTACAGCCCAGTCCTCTCTTCTTCCTCTTTATTCCATCTGGACCCCCTAGCCTACTGCTAATGCTTCCTGCATTCAAGACATTGCTTACCCAGCCCCTCTGGAAATGTTCTGTAGGCATGCATTGTTTTTGCAACCTACTTTTTTTGTTTGTTTGTTTGTTTTTGTTTTTGTTTTTCGAGACAGGGTTTCTCTGTATAGCCCTGGCCATCCTGGAACTCACTCTGTAACAGACCAGGCTGGCCTAGAACTCAGAAATCCACCTGCCTCTATTTTTTTTTTTTTTAAGATTTATTTTATTTATTATATTTATTATTAGTTGTCTTCAGGCGTTCCAGAAGAGGGCGCCAGATCTCATTAAGGATGGTTGTGAGCCACCATGTGGTTGCTGGGATTTGAACTCATCACCTTTGGAAGAGCAGTCGGGTGCTCTTACCCGCTGAGCCATCTCACCAGCCCCCTATTTTTTTTTTAAATCCTCAAAATGCACTACCCACAGGCAACTTCTGAAACACCATGACTCTCTAGGAGTGGAAGAGGCACCTTGGGAGAAGTGGCTTCCTCAAGACTTCCAAGTGCTGGGATTAAAGGCGTGCGCCACCACGCCCAGCTTGCAACCTACTTTTCATAAGGGTTTAACCTCTCCTCTAGCCCAGCACCCAGCAGAGGCAGTGGAAGAGAAAAGTTATTAGGATATGGGGGAAGTGGACCTGTTCAGCAATAGATGTTTGGGGGCAAGCTTGATCTTCTTTTTCAGGAGTTCAGCCCTGTAGCAAACACAGTACAACTCAGCAGCTGCAGACCTCTCAGCAGGCAACCACCAGGCGTGACCCAGCAGCTGCACTTCAGTCCTAAAGACAACTGCCAATCAGCCTGAGGCCAGGCTGCTGAAGCGGCTAGCTGCTGCAGGAACCTCAGGAACAATTCTTGGGCGAGTTTCTCTCCATGAGAGTTGAGATCAACAGCAGTACACATAGCAAACCAATGCCCACGTGTCCTCAGCGCAGAATAAAGTGGCGGAGCAAACCAGTTCTCAATGCTTGTCTCCCACTGGCTGTGGGGTCGGATTTTTACTCCTTTATGGTGGGTCCTTTCATGCGTTTGCTATATCAAAACATTCTTTCACCTGTGCGTGCTTCAGGAAAACATTCTTTCCTGTGTTTGCTTTAGCAAGACATTCTTTCACCTGTGTGCCCCAGCAAAACATCATTTGACATGACTGACTCTCCACGGAAACTGGAAGTTTCCACTTCATGTTCTGGCAGACGAGCCAGCAAAGTCCGCTTCACCAATCCTCTAAGCTCCTCTTAGTCCAGTCAAAATGAAAATTAAAAGTAACCATTGCAGTGACACATGGCTGTAATCCCAGCAGTTGGGAGACCAAGGCAGAAGGATTTTGAGTTTATGGTCAATCTGGACCAAATTAGCTGATTCAAATAATTTTTTAATTTATTTGTGTATGTGTGTGTTGCACACATATGTGCATATGGAGGCCAGGGGTAGACATTAGGTGTCTTCCCCAATTGCTTCTCTTTTTTTTTTTTTTTTTTTGTATTATTCTTAATTACATGTGTGTCTACGTGGGGGTATGTCCACAAACTATATATATAGTTTGCCTCTGCCTCCCAAGTGCTGGAATTAAAGTTGTGTACTATGCCTAGCCAAAAGATTACTTTATTTTAAATTATGTGTATGTAACCCAAGGCACACCATTAATCCCAGCACTGAGGAGATAGAGGCAGCCAGATCTCTGAGTTCAAGACCAACCTGATCTATAGATGGAGTTCCAGGACAGTAAGGACTACACAGAAAACCCTATCTCATGAAACCAAATAAATAAGCCAGCACTCAGGAGACAGAGGCAGGCAGATTTCTGAGTTCGAGGCCAGCCTAGTCTACAAAGTGCGGTCCAAGACAGCCAGGGCTATACAAAGAAACCCTGTCTCAAAAAAAACAAAAAACAAAAAACAGAGAAAAAGGGGGCTGGTGAGATGGCTCAGCGGGTAAGAGCACCCGACTGCTCTTCCGAAGGTGATAAGTTCAAATCCCAGCATCCACATGGTGGCTCACAACCATCCGATCTGGCGCCCTCTTCTGGAGTGTCTGGGGACAGCTACAGTGTACTTACATATAATAAATAAAATAAAATAAAATAAAAAAAAAACAGAGAAAAAAAAAACCAACAAATAAATTAGGCATGTGTTGGTCAGTGTGGGTATGTGTGTGCAAGTTGTAGGTGCCCTCAGAGACCAGAGATGTTGGATTCCCTTGGAGTTACAGGCCAATGGTCCTCCCAGAGTGGGTACCAAAAACTAAACTCAGGTCATCTGTAAGAACAGAAGAACTGAGCCATCTCCCCGGCCTCTCTACCTTACTTTTAAAAAACTTGATCTCTCAGAGAACCTGTAGCTCAGTAATTCATCTAGATTGGCTGGTTGATAAGCCCCAGAGAGCTTTCTGTCTCTGCTTGCTTAGCAAAGAGATTGTAGGCACTCAACTCTGCCTGACTTTTCCATGGTCCCGGTAATTGAACTCAGATCCACTTGTTTACACAGCAGGCACATTATCTTCTGAGCCACCTCCTCATCCCCTCAAGCGGTTATTTGTGGAGAGGCAAGTACAGGCAGGCACGCACAGTCACAGCACTCATGTGGAGGTCAAAGGGCAACTTGGAGCTGTCCACACAGATGAGGCTGGGTGTCTCTTGGTTTGTCACCGCACAGCATACTCTAGGCTGCCTGGTCCATGAGCTTCGGGCTTATTTTTCTATCTGAGCCCCTCTTCTCGCAGTAAGAGTCCTGAGACTGCAGGTGCTACACACACCACCACATCTACTTTTCTCTATATGATGGAGCTCAGATGTCAGGCTTGGGCGCAGGTGTTCTTACACTGAGCCATCTCCTTAGCTTAACCAGTTCGTTCGTTCTTTCTCTTTCTTTCTTTCTTTCTCTCTCTCTCTCTTTCTTTCTTTCGTTTTGTATAAAGCAGAGTTTATTTGGGGGCATGGAAAGGGGGGTTGAGAAGGGAGTAGTGGCAGAGAGAGAGAGAGAGAGAGAGAGAGAGAGAGAGAGAGAGAGAAGGCTGGCCAGGAACACATTGAGAAGGAAAGGAGGAAAGGAGAGAGGAAGAAAGAGGTCAGAGAGAGAAGAGTCAGAGAGTTAACTAATTTCTTTTTTTCTTTTTCTGATTCTTCTTGTCATTCTTTGAACTCTCCTCCTCCTCCTTCTCCTCCTCCTCCTCCTCTGCCTCCTCCTTCTCCTCACAAAAGGACACACTTGAGCATGGGGCCTATGCCTGTAATCCATAGGCAAGAATAGCAAAGCAAGTTCCAGGCTAGTCAGGGCTATCTAAGCAAGAGTATGTTTCAGAAAAAAAGAAAGATACAATGAATGGCTGTATAAAAGTTTCCTCACAGCCGGGTGTGGTAGCACATGCCTTTAATCCCAGCACTTTGGAGGCAGAGACAGGCGGATTTCTGAGTTCGAGACCAGCCTGGTCTACAAAGTGAGTTCCAGGACAGCCAGGGCTATACAGAGAAACCCTGTCTTAAAAAACCAAAATAAGCCGGGCGTGGTGGCGCACACCTTTAATCCCAGCACTCGGGAGGCAGAGGCAGGCGGATTTCTGAGTTCGAGGCCAGCCTGGTCTACAGAGCGAGTTCCAGGACAGCCAGGGCTACACAGAGAAACCCTGTCTCAAAAAAACCAAAAAAAAAGAAAAAAAAAAATAATAGCCAGGCGTGGTGGCACATGCCTTTAATCCCAGCACTCGGGAGGCAGAGGCAGGCAGATTTCTGAGTTCGAGGCCAGCCTGGTCTACAAAGTGAGTTCCAGGACAGCCAGGGCTATACAGAGAAACCCTGTCTCGAAAAAAAAAAACCAAAATAATAATAATAATAATAATAATAATAATAATAATAATAATACAAGGGGCTGGAGAGATGACTCAGTGGTTACGAGCACTGACTGCTCTTCCGAAGGTCCTGAGTTCAAATCCCAGCAACCACATGGTGGCTCACAACCATCCCTAATGAGATCTGATGCCCTCTTTTGGTGTGTCTGAAGACATCTACAGTGTACTTACATATAATAAATAAATAAATCTTAAAGAAAAAAAGAATAAATCAAAAAGGTAGATGGTGGCACACTAGATTAACACAGGTATGGATACTTGTACCACTGCGGGCAGTGTGCAGGGGACCCTCAAAGCTATAACATGCAGCTTAACACAAAATAAAGATTTCTAGACAGTAGGCCATGTTTTCCTGCGTTCCATCCCCATAAACATCTATCATTGAGAAAATGAGGAAGTCGTCCTGAAGTTGTGTGGGAAATGGGAGATAAGAACACACGTGTACACACAAGCACAGAAAGAAAGAAAGAAATGGTCATTTGAAAAGAACTGGTAAAAATGACTTGGTGGTTAAAAGTACTTGTTCTGCAAGCCCAAGGACATGAATTCGAGACCCCATGGTGGAAGTTGAGAACTGACTCCCACACACTGGCCTCTGACCTACGCATGTGCCCCATGGGGCATGAGTTCCTGTGCTTGCACACATACTAATAAATAGAGTTCAAAACAACCCAGCCATTTCAATAAGACAAAAACCCAAAACTAGGACTGGAGAGATGGTTCATTGGTTAAGAGCACTGATTGCTCCTTGAGAGGATCTGAGTACAATTACCAGAACTCAAATGGCAGTTTGAGTAAAACACCAGTCCTAGTGGATCTGATTCCTTCTTCTGGCCACTAAAGGCACTGCACACATGCAGTGCACAGGCAAAACATACATATAAGTCTTTTAAAAAATTTTAAGAGGTCATCATGACTAATCCGTATCCATCCTAGAGATGCAAGATTGATTCAAAATGCAAATCAGTATATGTAATGCATCATATACGTATTTGCTGGGACAGAATGACCACAGGGTCATTTGAGTAGATGCAGAAAAAGCATTTGACAAAGACCTGAAGAAAGGCTGGTGAGATGGATCCATGGGAGAGAGCCCTTGCTGCCTGAAAGTCTGGATTCAATCTCTAGAACATACATGGGGGGAACACAGACTCCTGTAAGTTGTTCTCTGATTTCCACATACATGCCAGGCACACATGCCACATACACACAAAATAAACATAATATTTTAAGTCATAGGAGCTGGAGAGATGGCTCAACAATCAAAAGCACACACTGCTCTTGCAGAGGACTTGGCTTTGCTTCCCAGCACCCACATCAAATTAAAAGTGAAAAAAAATCTTTTTTAAAAAATTGTTGGTTTTGGGCTGGTGAGATGGCTCAGCGGGTAAGAGCACCCGACTGCTCTTCCGAAGGTGATGAGTTCAAATCCCAGCATCCACATGGTGGCTCACAACCATCTGTAACGAGATCTGGCGCCCTCTTCTGGAGTGTCTGAAGACAGCTACAGTGTACTTACATATAATAAATAAAATAAATCTTTAAAAAAAAATTGTTGGTTTTGTGGTTTTCTGAGACAGGGTTTCTCTGTGTAGCCCAGAACTCACTCTGTAGACCTATTCAGTGTTAAGAATAAAGGTGTGCACCCACAGCCCCACCTGGCAGAAACTCTAAACTTTTAAGACTTGAAGAAATTTGGGCTGGGTGGTAGTGGTTAAAAGGACTTGTTCTAGCCGGGCATGNGTCTCTGCAAGTATGGGGCACACAGATGATATACAGACATACATGCAGGCAAAACATCCATTCGTGTAAACTAATACATTTTTAAAGCAAGGAACTGGCATAAAAACAAGCATTTAGATCTATTTAGAACTAAAACAACCTAATTTTTGCAAATGTGTCAAAAGCAGACATTGAAAGAAAACTTAAATTGTGCTGGTAGAACAGGGTGTCTACCTGAAAAAGACCAAAATTAAGTCTATCTCTCATGCACAAAAATCAATTCAGATTGGATCAAAGGCTTTAAGATTGAAAACATTAAACCTGGGGCTGGAGAGATGGCTCCGTGGTTAAGAGCACTGACTGCTCTTCCAGAGGTCCTGAGTTCAATTCCCAGCAACCACACTATGGCTCACAATCATCTGTAATGGGTCTGATGCTGTCTTCTGGTGTGTCTGAAGACAGCTACAGTGTGTGTGTGTGTGTGTGTGTGTGTGTGTGTGTGTGCCTTTAAATATATATATGAAAACATTAAAACTGCTAGAGTGTAGGAAGCCGCTGCCTCGGCGAGGGCCGGGCCTGCCCGCCGGAGCCTCGGCGAGGGCCGGGCCGCCCGCAGGAGCCTCGGGAAAGGCCGTGCCGCCCGCCGGCTCCCGGGAAAGCCTCTTCCGGGCTCCCAGGGAAGGCCTGCGGCTCCGGGAGAGCCTGCGGCTCCGCCCCATTACAAGATGGCGCAGGACCAGCAGGCTGCCAGGGAGGAGAGCCTAGTGCGCATGCGCAGCTCTCTCCTCAGGCCCTCCTCAAGCAGTAGCCCCTCCTGAAGGGAAATATGCTAATGAGGCAGTGCTTGTAGTACCAATGAAGGGGAAATATGCTAATGGATGTGGCTTGTGGCACCAATGAACGGGCCACATGCAAATGAGGTGTGGCTTGGTGCACCAGTCCGCATCCACTATGACAACCCCTCCCCTTCCCTGAAAGAGTATAAAAGCAGCAGCTCTGCTGCTGTTCTGGGTCCCGGGAATCTACAAGCAAGGCGCTCCAGAATAAAGCTGACTGAGAAGATCTCGGTGGTGGCGTGACTTTCTTGCTGGTCGATGGAGGCAGGGAGGCGCGCCACACTAGAGCAAAAAGGACAGCTCTAAGAAAGCAGAGGCAGAAGGAACTCTGAGTTGAAGGCTGTCTTGGTCTACACAGTGAGTTGCACACCAGACAGCAGTACATGGAACCTGTCTCAAAAAAAAAAAAAAAAAAAAAAAGGCACAAGCACGGGCAGAAGCTTTTGTGGTGGCATCGCATAGCACAGGAAATAGTGCACAGCACAGGAAATAGTGCACGGCACAGGAAATAGTGCACTGCACAGGAAATAGTTCACAGCACAGGAAATAGTGCACGGCACAGGAAATACTGCACAGCACAGGAAATACTGCACAGCACAGGAAATACTGCACAGCACAGGAAATAGTGCATAGCGTAGGAAAGCCCCCAAAGAATCGACAAGGAAAACTGTCCAAACCCAAAAGTTTCAGCACAGCCAAGGAAACAGCCACCAAAATGAACAGACAGCCTTCAGAACAGGGAAAACTTCTGCCAGTTACACATAAATTAACAAAAAACATCTATCTATCGTGTACAAAAACCATCTATCTACCATGTACAAAAAGCGGCAAAAATGTAAACACAAAACTGCCAACCAATAAATGGGCCAATAAACAGCACCTGAAGAAATACAGCGGCCAGTAAGTACTTAACTCATCGGCATGGGGAGTGTTGACCTGCCCTGTTTCCAACCTGGGCCAGTTCAGCCCTCCTTCGGCAACCTCAGGTTTCCCCAGAGGTCACCACACTGATGCTGAACTTAGTGTGGGTGTCCAATCAACGTGGCACACTACAGCCCAGAACTCCTGGATTCAATGTAATCCCCCTGCCTCAGCCTCCCCTGTAGCTGGGGCTAAAGGCAATTGCCATCATGCTCATACCCATAAAAAATTTAAAAGCCTTAACATCCTTTGACATAAGGAAAATGCAAATAAAAACTACTTTGGGATACCATCTCATTGCAATCAAAATGACTGTCAAGAAAAAAAATGCTAGCCAGTACTTGGGAGGCAGAGGCAAGTGGATTTCTGAGTTTGAGGCCAGCTTGGTCTACAGAGTGAGTTCCAGGACAGCCAGGGAAACCTTGTCTCGAAAAAGAAAAAACAAAAACAAACAAACAAACAAATAAAACGCTGCTGGAGAGATGGCTCAGAGTGCCTATTGCCCTTGCAGAGGACCCAGGTTCAATTCCCAGCACTCACACAGTGACTCACAACTGTCTGTGACTCTGGTTCCAGGGAATCTGATTCTTCTTCTGACCTCTGCAGGCTCATGCACACGGTGCTCATATATATACACACATGTGTACTCATACATTTTTTTAAAACAAGATCTCTCTGTAGCCCTGGGTGTCTTGGAATTCACTATGTAGACCTGGCTTTAAAATTAAATATAAAATAATAATAAAGCTTGTAAGGTGGAGAGATAGCTCAGTGGTAAAGAGCACTGGCTGCTTTTCCAGAGGACCATGGTTAGAGTCATATAACCCATATGGCAGCTTTACAACTGTAACTCCAGCTCCTAGTGAACTGGCCTCTTCTGGCCTCTGAGAGTGCCAGGAAAGCATAAGGTGCACAGACTTAAAAGTAGGCAAACCGCCGGGCGTGGTGGCACATGCCTTTAATTCCAGCACTCAGGAGGCAGAGGCAGGCGGATTTCTGAGTTCAAGGCCAGCCTGGTCTACAGAGTGAGTTCCAGGACAGCCAGAGCTATACAGAGAAACCCTGTCTTGAAAAACAAACAAACAAACAAACAAACAAACAAAAAGTAGGCAAAACATAAAAAGTTAAAAAAAACCCTAAAAACAAAACAAAAAACAATAAATAAGTAGATAGATGATAGATAGATAGATAGATAGATACATACATACATACACACATAGATACATAGATAGATTTTTTTTCTTCTTTTTTAATGAGAGAAAGAAAGAGGCTGGCAAGATGACCTAGCAGTTAAGAATACTTGCTGCTCTTGCAAGAGGATCAGAGCTAGGTTCCTAACAGCCACATGGTGTTTCACAGCCACCTGTACCTCCAGCTCTAGGAACCAATACCCTCTTCTAGCCTCAAGTAAGATTTCAGAAACATGAGGATTGGAGTTCAGATCCCAGCACCCATGTAACAAGGTGTCCAGCTTCAAGTGGAGTCTGATACCTTATTCTGGCCTTCACATGTACACCATCATACACATGTACAGCATCATACACATGTATAGCATCATACACATGTACACCATTGTACACATGTACTCATGCTTACACATGTATATCATCATAAACATGTACACCATCACACACATGTACACCATCACACACATGTACACCATCACACACATGTACACCATCATACACATGTACACATGCATACACATGTACACATGCATATACATGTACACCATCACACACATGTGCACCATCATACACATGTACACCATCACACACATGTACACCATCACATACATGTACAGATGCATACACATATATACATGCATACACATGAACACCATCACATACATGTATACTATCACACACATGTACACCATCACATGCATGTACTCATGCATACACATGTACACATGCACATGCGTGTACACCAGCATACACATGTATACATGCATGCACATTACAACAGCAGACACATGTACACATGCATGCACATACACATAAAAAAAAGAGAGAGCAAATGAAAAGAAATGCTGGAGCCTGGGGAAAGATAAATCTTAGACACTGCTGTTGGCAGCATAAACTGGTTCAGCCATTATGAACAAGAGTACAGAGGTCTCTCTAAAAAACCAAAACCACAAACCTAAAAGCAGAACTATCAGATGGCCCAGCTGTACTACTGGGTCTGCTCAAAGGACTCCGTGTCTGACCAGTGCTCTTTGGGCAGCTGTGCTTATTACTGCTCTGTACACAATCATTTGTTTTGTTTTGTTTTGTTTTCTTTTTCTTTTGGTTTTTCGAGACAGGGTTTCTCTGTGTAGCCCTGGCTGTCCTGGAACTCACTTTGTAGACCAGGCTGGCCTCGAACTCAGAAATCCGCCTGCCTCTGCCTCCCGAGTGCTGGGATTAAAGGCGTGCGCCACCACCGCCTGGCATTCTGTTCACAATCGTAATGAAGTGGGATCAGCTTGTATGTCCACCAGCAGGTAAGGGGATAAGGAAAGCACAGCACACACACACACACACACACACACACACAGGTGTAGTTTATTAAGCTGTAAGAAAAATGACATTTGCAGATAAATCAATGAATGGATCCAGAAATGACCATATTTGATCCAGACTTGGAAAGACAAACAGCTCATGTTCTTCCTCATTTGTGTCTTGGCTTTTAATTTTCACATTTTTGTACTATTCATTTTGTGTGTATATATGCACAGATACACATGCTTGCACAAGCAGCCTTACATGTGTAAATGTGTGTATATGCTCTGGCACACTCATAGAAGTCAAGGGCAATCAGGTGTCACCTTCCACCTTGCTGAGGCAGAGTCTCCCATGGGTTCCACTGCTGTGCTGTGTACTCTAGGCTTCCAGGCAATTGTGTCCTCACTGATGAATACCAAATCTAGGAATCAGTCGCAGGTCACCACCATTACGCAGCAAGTGCTTTACTCTCTGAGCATCTCCCAGATTCCCCCCGGCCTCTGCCTCCTGAGTGCTGGGACCAAAGGTGTGTGCCACCACCGCCCAGCCAGTTTAAATTTGTTTGTAGGAATCAATGTGAGTATTGCTCATGAGGTTAGAGGGGGCAGAAAAGGTGTTATGGGAAGAGGAGGAGGGTGTAACAGAACACAGGTCACATGTGACTGGAAGAAGAGCTGGGATGAAGGGTCCCCAGAAGGGAGGGCAGGCAAGGGGGACACAGGGGAGGAGGAAGGGAAGAGGAACCAAAACATGTATGTCTGAGAATTCCTCAATGAAGCCTATCACTTTGTGTGGTAATTAAACAATTTTTTTGAGGGTGGGTGGTTCAAGACAGGGTTTCTCTGTATAGCCATGTCTGTCCTGGAACTCACTTTGTAGACCAGGCTGGCCTCGAACTCAGAAATCCACCTGCCTCTGCCTCCCGAGTGCTGGGATTAAAGGCATACGCCACCACGCCCGGCTTACAATTTTTTAAATTTATTTATTCATTTTATGTGAGTACATTGTTGTTCTCTTCAGACACATCAGAAGAGGCATCAGATCCCATTACAGATGTTTGTGAGCCACCATGTGATTGCTGGGATTTGAACTCAGGACCTCTGGAAGAGCAGTCAGTGCTCTTAACCACTGAGCCATCTCTCCAGCCCTAAACAAATTTTCTTTTTCTTTTTTTTTTTTTTTTTTTTTTTTTTTTTTTTTTTTTTTTTTTTTTTTTTTTTTTTTTTTTTTTTTTTTTTTTGATTTTTCGAGACAGGGTTTCTCTGTGTAGCCCTGGCTGTCCTGGAACTCACTTTGTAGACCAGGCTGGCCTCGAACCCAGAAATCCACCTGCCTCTGCCTCCCGAGTGCTGGGATTAAAGGTGTGTGCCACCATGCCCGGCCCTAAACAAATTTTCTAAATTGAAATAACTTACACTGCCGGGCAGTGGTGGTGCATGCCTTTAATCCCAGCACTTGAGAGGCCGAGCGAGGCAAGTGGATTTCTGAGTTTGAGGCCAACCTGGTCTATAGAGGAGCTCCAGGACAGCCAAGGCTACTGTCTTGGAAAAAAAAAAAAAAAGAAAGAAAGAAAGAAAGAAAGAAAAGAAAAGAAAAGGAAAGGAA